>OY282644.1:84399597-84827097 GCA_958299015.1 Tetanocera ferruginea | reverse complement strand
ATGAGAGTTTTCCTTGCGCCAGATCCCAATGGTGTTCACCGTAACCGCCTGTCTTATCAGCCCAAAGAACCTTAAATATAGTTTATTTATAAATTAACATAAGCAAAAGTCATGCCACACTATTCATTATGATACTCCATAACTTACTTTGCCCTTAAAACGGTTTCCTCCATGCTGACTTTCAAAACGTTGCTCAAATAAATGCGGTCCATGTTCAACGTGTCCGAAGAGATTGCGTTCATGTGGTCCAGCCAAACGCATATAAATATCACTAAATATAAAAAAAAATCCAAAGAAAGTGTTGAGAATAAATAAAACATTCTTATAAACTATATTTGTATACAAAGTCAATAGCTATGCTTGACACCCTTACTGAAAATATCGCATTTCATCCACTCTTGGATGATGATCATGTACAACAGCATCTTTGGCAGCAGCATCCCTTTGCCTTTGTTTACTGACATCTCGTACTTTTCGCACAATTAAGTTTTTGACGCTATAATCACTGATTTGATCATCGAATGGATAAACTTCTTCTTTTTCAATTGATTCGGAGTCAGGTGTACTCGCTGGATGCTCAATGAAACGCCTCTTACGATATTGATAGTAAGGCGGTTTAGCTGTAGTCCAGAGTGGTAATGTGTGTACAACACGTTGACTGTAGAGTGTTGGTGGTTGCTCGTAGTAATGCACTAACTGTTGGTTCATATCCATCTTGGTGGGCTGTTCAGCAACATGTGGTTGATGGAAATTTCTTTCATGACGAAATGGGTCCTTCGTTAAAGGAAATGATTGCGACTGGGTTTGTGGTAGATTGATGATGGCTGGTCGTAACTGCACTCTTTTGACATTCGATAGTGGTGTTAAGACAGTTGATTTATTGTGTTGAAGATCAAGTTGGTGTAGTTCATCAGCTTTAACATTTTTAACTCCTTCTATCAGTAGATAGATCGTAATGAGGTTCAATACCAACATTATATATAAAAATAATTTTACGATAATTTTCGGTGACAGTCTTAACACTTTTGGCTGAGTTACTTTTAAGCCGGTTGGCTTTTATAGCATCAATTTGGCTTTCATCAAGTCACAAACTTACCGGAAATAACATTAATACAGCTAAGTTGCGGCAAAGCTTAACTTGCTATTTAATCAAGTGTGACATGTGATTTTGTAGACATAAGAAAATCTCGCCAGAGTTAACCCTTGAATGCCTGGTGGTACCGCGAAGAACCAAACACTTCCATAGTCTTTTTTTTAATCACGTTCATTTTGTTTCATGCTTATTTTGTTATATATAATAGTTCTCTGTAATAATCGTCATCATTTTTTTAAGAGAACATGTACTTTTGAAAACTGTTTTAGTTGTTCAAGAGGTAACATCTCCAAAAAACGAAATTCGAAATTTGGTAAGTTGTTTCTTTATAAAATTTAGTGTTTTCACACTGAAAAAAAATTCTAAAGTTTTTTAATAATGTATTCCATAACTAATGTTAGTACATGCAAATAAATTTTTCGCTTACCTCAAATGAAAAATTCACCAACTATACACAGAGAATACTGTGAAAACGTTTCGTAGCACGAAAAGCAGAAAACGTGCTACTTTTGAAAACGTTTAACCCAGATTTTGGTCCTTTTAAAACGTTCGTTTGTTATTTTAAAATTATCATTTTAGAAGAATTAGAAGAATTGCAAGCAACTTTTAAAATGTTCATTTTAAAATATCAAACGAACGTTTTAAAAGCTCATGCTAAAATATTTATTTTAGAAAATCAAACGAACGTTTTAGAAGCTTATTTTAAAATGCCCGTTTTTTAAATGAAAATAAACGATAAGTAAAATATCGTTAAAAAAATATTATTATAAAAAAAATAGTGTTTTCTAATTTTTTTGGCGATAGTTTTTTCAAAGTCTTTTCTTTAACTAATTCAGATTTTATATCCACGTCCGATTTGGCGTATTTTTCTTTAAGTATATTTTTACTTCTATTTTGTATTTTTCTATAATATTTCTCGACTCACACGGCAAAAGGGCTTTCGTCCGTCTGTGTGTTGTCCGTAAACACATGATAAAAGGAAGGAGTTGACATGTTTGGATGAAACTCGGTACACATTGTCGCATAGGCCGAAGGATCTGCACTATTGAATATTTTCGGAATCCATTCACGGACACGCCTACCTCCCATACACACAACAAATTTAAAATTGCATTAATAAGTTTATGTTTGTCTCACAAAGATAAAATTTGGTATGTATATTACAACAAAGCAAAGATGTTTTTGAAAAATGGGCGTCATCTAACCACGGACACGTCTTCCTCCGATATAACCCAAAAAATTTAAAACTGCATAAATAAGTGTATGTATAACCTACATTGATAAAATTTGGTATGTATCTTTTTTATGCCAAAACTACGATTTTTTTTATTTTTCAATAAAAATTTTATGCAAATTGAAATTTATGTCAAAGCTCTGGATAACTTTTGTCATGAATTTGACAATTGGCTGGAAATAAACTGGAGAAATATCAAACCAGCCGTTCAGATATCCAGACCGGTTAAAATGCTATCCAGAGAATAAAAAAGTGAACAATACGAAATTCTATCCAGGCAATTTAACCGCTGGCTAAAGTTAACGGCTTGGATAAGTAAACGGCTGAATAGCCAGAGATATCCAGAGGTGAACAATATGGCCCCTAGGGTAATTCATAGTCGGGCTAGACCGACTTTAGACTTTCTTTACTTGTTATTTATAATTATGTGTCTAATGAACTGACTTTTGCAAAAAAAAATAATTTTTAAAAAAAAAATAAATCTTAACCCTTCGTATGGCAACTGCTCCGATTGGGATGATCTTTTGCTTTTTTAAAGAAAAATTAAAATAAAAATTACGTTTCTTCACGGTTTCACAAATTTTTTTATTTGAGCAATGTTTTTCATTAAAACATAGTATAATGCATTTCTGCAGCAAACGTGTTGAATGGATGATAAATAATTGATTTAAATAGACATTTTCAAAGAATAGACATACTCGATAGAAGTACCACGAGCACATTTTTTGAAGTTTATACTTTCTGGCAGTTAACAGTTTGGAATTCTGTTTTTTCTTATAGTGCCCAAAGCTAAAATTCCATCATCCGATAAATATTTTAAAAGTGGCAATGAAGTAAAATAATTATCGAAAAACAGGCGGTTGTTGATGCTTTGGAACCCCCTAGCTAATTTCTAACGCAATTAGAGGCCGCACCAAGGTCTGGCTCATGTAACATGACGATGTTCTCCTTGCCTGTCTCAAACTCAAATTTATAGCAAAAGCCTGAACTACCGCTTAGCACATAAATTTTATATCCCCATTTATGAGGCTTGTTCCGATTATATCTTTCGGATTATATTAGCCAAGAACTGCTCCATTGGAACTCTAGCGAAATTGTTGTTTAGTTCTTTTACAAGCGGTCTTATTTTGAATAGCCGATCATGACCAGGATCAAAAGCAGGCACATGGTTCTCATTATTGTTGAGGTGGCTGTGTCGTCTGATTTCTTCGAACCTTTTTCGTGACAGTATTTTTGACCAGTATTTCGTAACCCTGGGCATGTGTGCAACCGACATAAAAAAGATAATACACGGTTAAAAATTTTGGACTAGTTTTTAATCCGAACTTTGGTTTAAAGCAATTTTTAATCCTAAAAGTACTAATTTTTATTCCATATTTTAGTTTAATTTTGTTTTAATTCACAAAAGTTTAAGTTTAAGACTATTTTTGGACTACAAATTTGTATTAAGGTAGTAATTTCAGGAAAAAGTATTTATGTTATTTAATAGCTGAATTACAATGCAGCAGTGGCAGTGGCAGCAGCTGTGTCAGTGGCAGCGGCAGTGATCAGCTGTTTTGTATTTTACTGCCTGCCAATTACAATCTAGCAGTGGCAGCGTAGCATCAAAATCAGTGAACGTTGAATTTTTCTAAGTAGTTTAATTATTTGCATATTGGCAGTGAATTTAGAAATAGGGCTGACCTCGGCAGTACTGCTTACTGCCACAGCTGCTATGTAAGTTTTACCATTGAAAAACAGTATTCCTAAAATAACAGCTGATCAATGCCACTGCCACTGACGCTGCCACTGCCGCATTGTAATTTAGGTATAAGATTGAAAACTTCTACTACTACGAAATTTAAGCTAAATATAATTCTAAATGTTGTTAAAGCATCCGAAAGTTATTTTTAATAAAATGAAACAAATTGTTTATTAAAATCTGAACCAAAATATTATTTTACACATTATTACAGTAAACAGTGTTTAAACCTTTGAGGATTAAATAGTAATCCCTTTTCGGATAACAATGTTTTAAACTTTTTTTGACTAAAATCTAATCCTTTTTGTATTATAATATTTTAAACTTTCTGTGGATTAACAATTATTCCTTTTTGGATTAAGAAATTTTAAACTTTTTGCGGATTAAAAATAAATCCTTTTTGGATTGAAAAATTTAAAACTTTTCATTGGATTAAAAAATAATCTTTTTTTGGTCGTGTCCTATATGTAATCCAAAAAAGTTTAAAATTAAGTCCAAGATTTTTAACCGTGTACCAACAAAGTGCCGGATTTCTAAAGTAGTGACATTTATATGGTTATTATGATCGTTTTGATGAGCGTAAAGATTTTTTTCATTCCTTATTGTCTCAAATATTTGGATAAAAAAAAATTGATAGACAATGATAGCTCCATTATTTCAGGAGGGAAGACGGTGCTGCCCAGGAATGTCAGCTAATTTTCTATGAAAATCAAATTCCATTTTCTCCATACGAGTTTGCTTCTGAGCTCATTTATGTTGGCTGCATTGCCATTGGAATATATCGCGGCATTTATATTAGAATCTTCAATAGTCTCAGCATTCACACCTAAGTTACTTTGGCCCTCGCCTTGGCCTTCATAATCCGTATCACTCACATCTTCTTCGTCTGGCTATAACTAGCTTTCGACATCTCTTAAACGTCCAATTCATCTTCGCTTTCCAGACTGTTTATAATCCCAGCTATTTGCGATTAAGAAAACCGTTTTGCTGCCATTATAGATACAAATAAATGAATATTGAACATAAAGTATTTTACTATTTTTCAACTCAAGGGACTGTTCTGATGCATATCTGCAACAAAGCTAAATTTTCTATTTACACCTCCTATATGGCAATAGTCCAAAACACGTGATAAATAATACAAAAATATGACATTTACCTTTCAATATATGCAAATGTCAAATAATTTCACTTCGTTTATCACTAATATTTTTTTTTAAAGAAATTTGGTGATGCAGCAGAAACGCACTAAACAAAAAATTTCTGAGAAAATTTAACATTTGTTAAGTATTGAAGAGATTTTGGTGCTGCCGCCTGAAACAATTGAGAAAACATACGATGCCAAATTACATCAAATGCAGCTAGAACAGTTTTTGAATATAGATTGCGAAATAAATAAGTTGAAACGGTATGATGCAGAAATGCATCACCGCCATACAAAGGGTTAAAACATCCACATTGATTTAATATCACTTCTCTAAGCGGGAAATTCAAAAATAAGATATCATTTTGAAAAATTATACATATATTTTCTAGAAAAAACATTACACATAAAAAAATTTATTTGATTTATTTATTTACATACATGGCTACTGGAATAATTTTAAAAAAACATCAAAAAACCCTGGCGGGCGTGATTACAACTCACTGGGACATCGGAAAAAAAAACAAAAAACGGGGTTTTTATCAGCATCAAAACCGCCATAGAATGAACTAGAAAAAACAATTTTGGTTGAAAAATAACAAAATGGCGGCGTTTTTTCGAAAATTGTCAAGTCTTTTTTGACAAAATCAGCCAAAAACTCAGAAACTATAAAACCGATTTTTCTGTCCGTAGTTCATTCCATGCATCGACAAGTGTAAAATAACATATTCAAATTTCGGTACGATCGGTCAAATAGATTTTGTATTATCACGCCTGCCATGATGTTTTTAATGATTTTTTAAAAAATTCCAGTAAAAATTATAATATGTGATTATAATAATAAAATACATTTTTTTTTGAGTATTGTTTTTACTAAAAAATATATATTTAAGTTTTCAAAATGATATCTTATTTTTTCCTCAACTTATACGCATTTTAAAACATTAAAATAAGAAAATGTTTGAATGTTTGACTTCTGCTTAATGTCAAAATTAATTTGAACGGTAAAACGATTTGCGTATCACTCAAAAATATGTTTACTTAATTTCTTACAACTTTGCAGTTATCAACACTTGCAAATAATAAAAATGTGCAGCCCTGAAAGTTGGACATGCAAGTAAAGTTGGCAACAATTTAGCTTAAATGGCCCATAAAAGTGTTTTGGCGACCAGAAATGAATTTTTTTTTTTAAATTTTTCGAATGCATATCATTGTAAAAATAGAAAGTCTTAAGTCAATTGAATAAAAATTGTTGGAATTATAAGCACAAATGTCCGAAGAGAAATCAATAAATGTACTACTCCTTAAACTCCTTTAAATAAATAAATTAATTTCACTTGTTAAGGAAATACCATTGCTACTTTTATCGTTTTTATTTCATAACCTAAAATAAATTTATAATTTAGTCAACTACCATTTTTGTAAAAATCAGCATTTTTCAAAAGCTTCGACTTAGCTCAAAAGCTTAAAAAGTTTCAGAAGAACAAAAATTATATTTTTTTTTTGTTTTATGGACGAACAAGCTCTGAAAAATTGTGTCCACTTCATATTTCAGGTGTTTTAATAAACTATGGATTCTGGGTATATTAATTTAAATTTTTTTATCAAAAAAATTATTAAAATGTTTTTACAACATTAAGTAAGTATAATGCAGTAACAAAAATTATCTAAAATAAACAGCCCTTTACAATAAACCTTTGAATGCATCGTTTATTTCATTAAAAAATAAACTGTAATAGGCCCTTAACCCTGCGCCGTCTTCGTTGAACGATATCGTCCTCAGTGACTTTTGTGAAATGCTGTATTTCGGTAAAGGGAATGGGAATTTAGCAGTTGCATAATATAATTGCACTTTTTGGAACGCAACGAAATCTGGGTACATTTATTCGAAAATCAAATAAAAGAAGATTTAATTTCTAAAATATTTCTTCTTTTAATCTGTTCGGTTCAGAGATATGAATTTTTTAAGTTGTAGTCTCAAAATGCTGTACTAATATTGCTAGCGATTCTCTGTTTAAATATTTTTAAGCAAAACCTTCAGTAATATTTTGTTGAATAAATAAATAAATCCTCAAAAAAATTTTAGACTGTTCTCATTCTTTAAAAAGAGGAAAAATAGCCAAAGACGATATCGTCCAACGAAAACAGTCGAGGAGTGTAAAAAGTTCGAAGACGGCGTAACCTAATGTCGAATGTGAGTCAGTGGAGAGCCTCTTTTGAGACAAGTGTATTCGACTTAAAATGTATTCCAACGTTATTTTATTTTTAATGATTATTAAGCTCATTAAAGTGATAAGTGAAAAATTTCAAATGTTCAGGAACGTTGATTTTGTTTTTAAATTTCAATACATTTCAATACAAAACACTAATTTTAACTGTGTTCTGACACGTATTCACTGGCTATGCATTTTCAATAAATTTACACAAGGTAGATATTATATTGATGGATTGAAAAATGCAGTAAACCTTTTTTCGTCAAAAGGTCACTTATCACTTTAGTGCGCTTAACCCTCGATAATAAGTTTATAAATATTTAAAATGTTTTTATAAAAAAATTATAAAAAAACTCGTGTTCCTTCAAAATAAAATAAAAGGTTTTAAGATTTTTGTGCACATAAGTTTTTAGAAAATATGTTTTATGTTATGTTTTAGTTATATTTTACATTATATCTTACTTTTTATAAGTTCGACGCAAATTTAAAAAAAAAAATATTTAAAAACGACTTTTATTGTCAAATTTATTAGCTTTTAATATTAAAATTTTTGAGAAAAACTGTTTTGTTTTTGAGAAAAGATTTATTTTTATTGAAGAAAATACTTCGCACAGTGAATTTTTTATCAAAATATAAGAACAATTTTTCATTTTCAATAAATTTTTCTCTATAAGTGAACATTTTTTTGTGCGAAAAAAAAATACATATCATTATAAGAGACATGGAATATTTCCATTTCCCACAAGTGAAGAAATATATTTTCGAAAAATTTATTTGAAAAAAAAATTGCTATTGTTGAAAATAGAGATATTTTTTTAACACAAAAAGATAGGTGTTTTTTTCTGAGTGCATCTAAACTTTTTACTGTTCAAGAGGATTAAAGAACTGTGCAAATTTTGCCAACTGGTGCCTCATCAAAAATTTTTTACAACAATACTTTTCAAATTAACTTAAGTTATTTACACACAATCTTGATAATTAAAACCGTTGAAGTGAAGAAGCTTACGGTTTTTTTAATTTTGTCAGTTATATTCCTCTACTCTAATAGAATTTAAGGCAAGACGTTCTGCCAAACACCTATCAACAAAAACTAAACTGTTGAAAGGGTTTGCAAGCCAGCTGAAGCTAGAGGTCATTTTGCAACCTTGACACCTTGAGTGAGCGTTACACATTTGCATAAGTAACGAACTTTTGAGCAGCACAACAATGTATAAAACCAGCAATTATGCTGCAAAACAACAAAGAAACCCCTAAAGTTGACCGTTTATAGCAGGAATTCAGGCTTTTCGCTTTGCACCAAAAAAACATGCCACAAGAAGTTGAACGCTATGTATTGCTGATCTATACAAAAACATAAACTCATAGTTAATGAGAACGCTAGCTGATTGGTGGTTGGCTATAATTTGAGGGTTGACTTAGCTTTGTGGGATTGACAACTGTTGAGTGGTGATATGACTTGGTATATCCAGGCAGTCTAGGGGTTGAAAGTTTAGGGTTGTCTATTATATGCTAACATATTTAGTGGTATTACTTGTGCTTATGTGTGTGTTGTTTTAAGTGTGCTGGTATTTAGCTATTGCTCTGTTGACCTTGGATATCTTTGATATGCAGGCCAGTCTTAAAGAGCTCTTATCTTGTCAAAGACACTCATTCAACTCTCGAAGTTGAAACTATACACAACTTGGCTTTAATTTTACAAAAATTTAATTTTACTAAAATTAAGTTCTTTACTTGTGTTTACAAAAAAAAAAAAAATAACAGAAAATAGCAGTTTTAATCGCTATAACTGCAGCATTATCGCATAACTGGTGAGTCGGCGCAGACAACAAAGTGTTTATCTTTCAACTAGTTAGTTTTAATTAAATTACTAAAACTTATATATATTACAATAGATACTTTAATACAATACAAATTATCATTTAATACCGCTTGAGGTAAAAAATGTCATCGTAACCGCCGCAACAAAATTTTCAGTGCTTTCGTTAAATATACAATAAATAACAAACAGAGTGTTTCATGGTTTTACATAAGTTAAAATAAATAAATGTTTCTAAAAGTCTTAAAACTAGGCTTGATTAAAACTTGTTCATCATCACATCGAACAACCACAATTAAACAGCTGGATGAAGGAATACATATACATATGTATTTGCCAGATACTTTTAGTCATTCATATTGACATTGTTCATGCGCATTTTGGCAAAGTCCTCAAACACAATGTTGTCATCATCGTCCTGATAGTAACCTTTGACATTGCGATGTTGCTCAATCGACTTCATTTTCTTCATGGCATTAGAGCGTTTCTTCTCCACGGAACCTGTTAAAAATAATACGTTAGGAAAGTGTTTAAAACTATTCGAAGTTATCGCTGACCTGGAGCTGGTTGCAGCAGCTTGAAGGGCACATCCGTCTGCATTTCACCGCCCAGAGTGCCACAGTTTAGCTTAATGCGCACTGAATAAGAGATGACTATACCACAAGCATCTCCGGTATTTTTGCCCTCCTGCACCATTGTCGAAGAGGCCAGATTCACGTCTTCATCCTTCAAATGTCCGTCCAGTGCAATACCTGTAATATGGCCTCAACTTTGTAAAAGCTGCCACCTTAGTTAACTTCAGAAATAAGCTCACCATGTCTGTCCTTGTTGTTGGCTGCCAGCGGAATCAGGTAGAATGTCTTGGTCAAATTAGCACCAGGTGTTATGGGACAGCCCTCTTTGGTTTCCAGCTGTGCAACATGCTTGCTGAACTGCGCATTAACCATGGTTATCTCGGTGTGCTGCACTATAAAGCACTTAATATTCTTCACCGACTTCTTCGAGTTATTGTTGATCTGCACAGTGGCGGCAACTTTTTCACCATGATAGTAGATCTCACGATCAAGTGTTACCTCCAGACTGATTTTGCCGTTGGAGAAGGTAAAACCTTTGCTTACTAGTGAGCTGGGCAAACGTTGTCCACGTGTTGGTGGTGCGTACTGCAACTTCTTGATGACCAAGCTGACCATGCTACGTTTGTGTTGACGATCATCTTCAGAGTCTGCAACATAGGCTCGTATGGTGTACTCAATGCCTAAAGGTTTGCCCATGTCGTCACCCTCCTGCTGCAGTGTAACCGAGCTGGGTGAGTTGGGTGGAAAGTGAAAGGTAAAAGGATGTGCGTTATTGCCCAGCTTACGCACCAGCTTCTCTTGCATAGGCGTCATCTCCATATTGCTATTGGTCATTGGCACAATTTGCTCGCGACTTAGCGTAAGCTCCTTGGAGAACTTAACGCCCATGACTTCATCCTCCTCACGACCATAACGATAGGTTGTGACCAGTTGGCCATAAACGCGACGATTCTTTAGATATTCCGGGTCAACGACAAGCACGCCATCGACGGGATCACAATAGTCCAAATGATCAATGAAGTCTCGACGTCCCAGATAGAATGTGACTTTGCCATTAGGTGTGGCTTTCTTGAAAACCTTTACAGAGACAACCATGCTGAAGACGTTGACTCTTTAGTAAAGACCAAATAATTTATTGCCGAATTTATATTCCGTTTATGCGATCGTTGTTGAATTGTCTACTTTGCCTTAATAGTTATTAATGCGCTGGGGCTGCGTTGGAACACCTGCTTTTATACCTTTGTAATTAACCACTGCAGGGGCTTCTCTGCGTTTTTACTATGTAGCAAAATTGGTCTAAGTGGATTTGACATGTTATGCAGTCAGATATTTTTGTTGTTGCTGTGTGTGCCAATAATAGTTGGAATTGACATTAACAGATAGGATTCTAGTGTTTGTTGAATTTGGGGTGGTTTTTCTACTTTTGTTTTTTTTTTGTTGTTGGCCTTTTGCGCTGTTGTTCTAGTTATTCGTCGTCACTAAAGTCAAGTCTAATTGTTAAGTGGAACCTTAAGCGATGTAACCTTAAGCAAGGTTGTGTCCGTTAGTTTTCTATAGTCATCAAGTATTGACTCTATTGATGATTTAAAGGTATAGCCTTGAACTAAAAAAGCAATCAACCTTCATGTGTGCGAAAAAAAATTGCGCACTCAGCTGTTTAGATAAACTGTAAATGCATTGTGAATCGACGTACCTCAAGTGCTAAAAAGAATTGACCGTCTATCATTAAGGGGCCTTAAAAAGCACCCACAGTACATTAGATAGTATGATGATACTTCAAACAAAAAATTAATCTTAGAAGAAAGTTTGAAATCAAAATCATCTTTTTATTTTGCTTTGTCGGTTATTATAATACTATTTTAGTTCGAATTAAATCAATTGTAAAAAAATTGTGGTTGAATTTCTTACAGGTGCGTTATAGTATACAAAACACTTGACGTATTGAGGAAGCCCTAGAAAACAAACGCTTTGCAGGTGTCCAAAAACGTGAATTTGTCACTTGATTGTTTAGTTGGTTCTGTTCAACATATGCACTGATTAAATTGATTACGGTTCTTAAGCTTTCAAGAAAAGCAACCTGTAGTAGAAATAAGTAAAAAGTTTTTTATTTTATACTTATCAAATAGTAAAAAATGTTATAAATTTTATTTGATGATTTTCTATAGCAAACCATGTAAAGATCAAAGATAGGTTCCAGGGTTACGAAAAGTCTACTTTTTGAAAAGAAAATTGAACAAAGTAAACATTTAAAAAACAAAAATACCCAGCAAACATTAAGACCAGGGACCGTACCGGTTATGGTTTTTATCAAAAAAGTCAAATATTAACTGTTATTTTTTTACTTTTATTTTTTCCGACAAAAATAAAAGTTATTTCGTGCCTTATATTTTTTCGGGCAAACATAACAGTTACTTTTGACTTTTATTTTATCGGTCAAAAATAACAGTTATTTTCTGCCATTTATTTTTTCGGTCAAAAATATCAAGCAATTTGTGTTTTTTCAAAGGCCATTTTACTGACGATAAAACTATCGATACCATTATTTTGGTCTCATCGGTGATCACGTTTTACATATGGTATCAATAGTTTTTTAATCTGACAAGCACCCTTTAAAAAAACACAGATTGCCTGATATTATTGACCGAAAAAATATAAGTCACAAAATAACCGTTATTTTTGACAGATAAAATAAAAGTCAAAGGTAACCGTATTTTTGTCTGAAAAAATAAAAGGCAAAAAATAACAGTTAATTTTTAACTTTTATAGAATCAGTCGAAAATTTAAGAGGCTCTAAATATTCGTGAAGCTGAGGCCATTTGTATCATAATGGTATATTTGAAAATGTCCTTCGACAATTTTTTCATTGTCTTCTTCATTCGAAAATTGTAAAATAACAGTTATTTTTGCTCCCTCATTATGACTCTTAAAAGACTCTTTCAAAACTCATATAAATGAGGGTTTATCATCATAATGCGCTCAAAAAAGACTCTTTTATAAGTACATTTTCGTATGTTGTGGGCCCCAAAATATGATTCATAAAAATGATTGTTTTATGAGTCTTTTTGGACTCATAGTAATGACGGTTTTAAGACTCATATTTAATACTCTCTTAAGACTCATATTACGTACTGAGTCTCTTGTAAGCGTACTCATAAATCAGATACAATAATGATTCTTGTATGAGTCTTATTTTCGAGTTATCATTTAACAATCATATTAAAGACTCTTTTATGAGTCAATTTAATGAGTCATCATAAAACACGCATAGACAACACTCATTTTAAAGTCTTTTTTGGAGAGCCTCATAATATGTTTGTAGGGTAATATAAAATTTTATTACATACACACAAAAAACAACAAAAAAAAAATTCAATTTAAACAAAATAAAATATTCAATTAATTTATAAAAAACAAAATAAAAATTAATCACTGTCAGATGAGTCCATAGTGGCTGTTGTCCTAAGTCGGCTTTCTTTAAAAAAAAATTGGTTCCATGTTTGCTGAACAGATTTTTTTCAACGTAAAAGAAATTTCCTTGTAGCAATTGATATTCGTAGTTACCGCCTGGGACACTTTAAACCTCCTTCCGTTGTCAGGATCGGTTTTTTTAGAAAATCTATAGCTTCGTCAATCAAACACATCGCTTTGGAAATTTTCTTGGAGGTTAAATTTTGTTCTTCGCAGATTTTTATTGAAAGTGAAAATAAAACTGTATTAAAATTGCGATGATTTTCAGTTAGAAAGGGAATCCCCGAGTTTTGATGGGATGGCGCAATTAGAAACAAAAGTCATGCTATCTTTTAGAAAAAAAAAATTAAAGAATCGAACGCAAAATAACGCAACTTCGAAAATCTAACGACGCACAGTGAAAATTAGTACAAATTCAGCAGCGACGCAACTTCGAAAAAACGCAAAACGAAACGACGCATAGCGAGGTGTATATGAATAAATTCTTTGATTAAAACTAGTTTTTCAATTTAAGGTTTCAATTTAATCAAAAATTCATGCGAAAAATTTAAGTCATTTGTATAGGTATTAATTTGATCAAAAATTAATGCGAACAAATTTTTTGCAAAAAATGTTTTTTTTTAAATACAATACATTAATTAAAAACATATTTTTTGATTTTGGTGTCAAAAATATGTGATGGTTATTTTATCCATTAAGTTCTTATATATAATTCCCACATAATTCGCACTCGTCATACCCGGGACAATCTTATGTCACACCCGTCCCATTTAAAAGTTTAAAAAAGAATGGTTATCGCCATTTTTTCATAATATTTTTCAATGGTATTCAACAGAAAATATATTAAATTTGACTATATGTAAGTCAAAAATGGTCTCATTGTGGCAGATGGACTGAATTTCAATGTTAAACTCAGAATTTTTAGTTTTTAAAGTAAATTGCTAAAATTTTAACCGGTTAATACCGTTTTCAGCACGACAAAGAAGTCAAAACGTCACACTCGTCTGTATGTAATGAGCCAAATTCGAGTATTTTATAATACTTTTCTTTAAATAAGTTTTTTACTTCTCTCGCTATTTATTCAGCTGAATTGTCTTGTTAGACTATCATCAGACATTCGGTGAATTGTGACCCATTTTTAACAATTTTATTGCCAATCAAATTGAGATAATCTTGGTTCTATTCATTCGTGTAGAAACATGCTTAGTTTCAATTCTTTCACGATAGCTAATAACGTCCCATATCACCACTAGATCGGTTCAAAATTATATGGAAAAATTAAACGTCTTCTTTTCTTAGGTGCGTGTCAACTTTCTAAAAGTTCAACTCTAAATGAATACAGAAATATCTTCAGACTAAAAAAATTTGACCCCCTGACCTTTGCAGAAATCGCTTAAAGGTATATTTTGAAAATATACAGGACCTGAACCACCTTATAAAATATGGTGTCCAAATCAAAACAAATATTAAATTTATTTTAATGTCATATTTTTAAAAATATTTTGAACTTATTTTGTTTTTTTTTTTTTTTTTTAAAACTGTTCTGATTATTTTTGGTGAATTAATCAACACAACATTTTTGTTTTGTTTTTAAATTTGTGATCCCGTCTGATTTTTGTCAAAATTCGAGAAAACCAAAAAAAAAAAAACTCGCGTGTAGCAACGTACACGTGGCAGAAGTGAAACTACTTTAACAGTAAGAAATAAGAGAGATTTTAGTGTGAAATAGAGAGAGAAAGTATCTGAAAAGAAATTCAATCAATTCGAAATGGAATAATAATCTGTTGTTTCAATATTTGCATTCAGGGGCCGTCTCGGCTATGGTTTTTATCAAAAGTGTCACATATTAACTTTTATCTCTTTGTTTTTTTTTCCGACAAAAATAAAAGTTATTTTGAGCCTTATAGTTTTTTGGGCAAAAATAACAGTTGCTTTTGACTTTTATCTTATCGGTCGAAAATAACAGTTATTTTCTGCCGTTTATTTTTTCGGTCAAAAATATCAAAATATCACTAAAAAAATGTTGATACCATTATTTTCATCTCATCGGTGAGACATTTTACACATGGTGTCAATAGTTCAATCTGTCAAGCGGCCTTTAAAAAAAACACAAATTGCTTGATAATTTTGACCGAAAAAATTAAAGATAAAATAAAAGTCAAAAGAACCATTATTTTTCCACGAAAAATACAAGGCAAAAATAACACTTAAATTTTAACTTTTAAAGAATCAGTCTTAAATTTAAAAGGAACTTAATATTCACGAGGCTGAGGACATTTGTAACAAAATGGTTTATTTGGAAAAGTCTTTCAACAATTTTTTTCATTTGAAAATTGTAAAATAACAGTTATTTTCGTTCCTTGTTTTAGTTCAGTTGGTTCTTTGTAGATTCACCAAAATACACTGATGTTTGGTAAAAATGCATTTTGGAACTCAGCCGATTTTGCAATCACCTAACCTTCATCATTAGTTGCAGATCCAGATGCGGCTACATTCTTAAGAGCTCTAATTCGCTCTCTATATTCACGAACGCGTTCTGCTCCTGTTTTAGCTATTTTCTTCCGTGCATTGTAGGATGAAAATTAATGTTACGGTTATGTTAATAATGTATTGTTAATGTTAATGCAATGTTAATGTTAATTATGTTAGTTTCAGTATGTTACGCGTTTAGTTTTAATTACATTTTCTTTGATCATTTTCATGTGCATACATGGCGTAATGGTATAGATTCCGACTCTTAAGCAACGCTGTTCTGGGTTCAATTCTCGGCAGCGGCAATAGTTTTTTTAAATTTTCATATATAATTGGAAACGTTAGCCTAGCGTCACGAATAAGAGACCTTGAAATTTCACTTGCCGCTAAAGAAGTTTCACTTAAAAAAAAACAATAAATTCTTTTGCCTCAGCTGAGGGTCGAACCTACGCATCGAAATGGTACGAAAATAGGAAAAAATTTTGTTTTTTGTTTTTTTTTTTTAAAACGTTTACAATATTAAACCACATGATTAGGTTATATAAAATTTTTAAGATTTTTGTAAATATATTTAATATTAAACATATGCTTTCCATTTATATTTTTACATATCTTACAACATCTTTACACACATCTTTATTTTAAGAAAATTAAGTAATTTAAAATTGAGTTAATATTTTCAAAAATTAAGCATGTTTTTTTCTGAAAAATCAGTAAATACGATTATTTTAAAATGTATTTTGATACTGAAAGTATTTTTTTTGAGCATGTATTTTTTTGTTAAAAAAATATTTTCTTTACCTTAAAAAAAAACCTAAAAGCTCAAAAATTTGCGAATTATGATACACTATAACAAAAGAAAAGGATTCTTGGATTTTAGCGAAACTTTTTTGTAATTATATTTGAAGTATTTACCTTTGACTTCCAAAAATATTATCTGCCCTATTCATAACCAAGAAATTTATAGAATTTTAAAGAAGTGACTTCTTGCGAAAAATAGTAAATTTTGTACGGAAAAATATTCAAAATTTAGCAAAGTTCAGAAAGGAATTGCGAAAAAAAGATACTTTAATTTTGTCGAAATTTTTTTTTTTGTAATTTTATCTGAAGTATACATTTTTGATTTCCAAAGTATTATCTTCACCTTTTTAAAAACAAGAAATTTATAGTAGTAACAATAGAGCTTTTGTAACACAGGGAATTTCAGCTAGTTTATTATAAAAATGCAATTGAAAATAATGTAAAAATTGGTGCATACTTCTAGGAATATAAAAAACGGTATTTTTTTAATAGTATAATCTTTGTATAACATAAACTTTGCTGATAGAGGACTTGGAGCTTACAGGCACCCCTTTTTCTTTAAATATAAAAATAGAATGGCCTTTTCACCCAAAAGATTTCGACCTAGCTTTTGATGATCAGGTGTGTTATGCATGTTTTCACACAATTGATTGAGAACAGAAAGTCTTACGCCATCTTCGATTACGCTAATGTGCATGTCAGTGGCGATGAAAGTCAGTAGCGATATTAGCTTTTGTTTTCTTTGTAAACATGCACACATTAATTTTTTACTATTTTATTTCACATATTGTGATAAAAAATTAGTTACCAATTTTATTTTTCTAACAATAGAAAATAAAATAAAATGTGCGTAAAAGAGAATTTTTTTAATGGACACAAATGAGGATATTTATGAATGAAAGAACTACCTCCAACCGCGTACCAGGGGGGGGGTGTGCGGTTTGCCCCGGGCGGCATTATTATAGGGGCGGCACTAAGGCTAAATTAAGCATTTTACGAAATAATATGTCTAAAATAACATTTTGAATTGAAAAGGAAGAAGAAATTAAAATTATAGAAGGTTCTTTACTGAAATAGCTTAACCGAGAACCTAGTTCAAAAAGTGTCCCCTAACATACCACTGTTAAATTCAGATGAGTCCTCAGCCAGCGATGAAGATTGTGAAGAACAAGGTGGCGCAAAATTAATTATTCAATTTTGTTTTTTCATATCTTTTTTAGTAAATAAAAAAATGATATTGAGTGATGAAAGTCTTTATTTGAACCATTTCATTTTGTAGTGTTATGTGGAAAAGGTGAAATTCTTTAAGGGACTGTCGCAAGTGTTGATATACATTTGTGCCCCTTTTAACGATATTCAATGACTTTCCGAAAGATTTACAGTGATAACTGTTCGAATTCCTGTCGAATATTCTCCTTATGGTTTGCGATTGTCTGAGGCTTGTTGGCATAAACCCGCGACTTCAAGTAGCCTCAAAGAAAGAAGTCTGGGATGGTTAAATCGGTTGATCTTTCTGTCCATGCCATATCAGCAAAATGCGAGATTACACGACCAGGAAACGCTTTCTTCACAATATTCATTGTGACTCGTGCTGTGTGCGCGGGTGCTGGTTCAACTTCCTGTTGAAACCATATGTTAACCAAGCTCATCCCATTCCGGTAGTTAGATGTCGCTTATCATGGCCCTGTAGCGTTCGCCAGTAACAGTGATTGTGTTGCTGATGGCGTCCTCAAAAAAATAAGACCCAATCACTCCTCCCGCGTGAACACCGCACCACACAGTGGCTGTGAGTTGATGAAATGGCTATTCGTGCATCACGCGCGGATTTTCAGTGTCCAGAAACGAAGATTTTGTTTTTTGACGTAACCGCTTAAATGACAACGCCACACATTGGTTGAAGAGTGGCCGAAATTAATTTTTTTCATGTTCGCCGATTTGGATAATTTTTTGGTATTTTGTTGTCAGATATCTGAATATTATGATTCCGTAATATTAGGCTGATATATTTAATATTTGCTTGGACAGACATGCTCGAAGTTCATATATGTTATATATAATGATATAACTTATCATTTGACTTTGTTGTATATTTTCGTAAATGATAATTGTCATAGATGAGATTTGCATTAAAAAAGGTTGGAAAAAGTGCCATATAAAAAATTTCGTTGAACAAAATATAAACAGCATCAACATTTCAATTTTCATCAACTTCAGTGGTCTGCATCTTTTTAGCGCTGTGGAGCGCTGTTTAACGAAAGATGTCAAATAACAGCTTGAAGTCTCAGCTAAAAGTTAAAACAAAATTCAGCTGCTCCTACCTGCTCCTTTCCAAAAAATGATGGTGATAGTGATGTTAAAAAATTATTTAAAGACTATGCTTAAATTACTTATTCATGTTTTTTCTATTTGTTTTTTTTTTCTCTGGGTGGTTGGCGTAAAAGTGGGTGGATCAGGTATGGATTAAGAAGCCCATTTTCCAGTTATAAAATTTATTTTTTGTGAAAATTGAGTTGATGCATTAAAAATCAAGAGTTATGCCACTTTTTCAATACAAGTTGTATGGGAAGTGGGCGTTAAAGTAGGCGGATATTTTTCAAATTTCACACAAGTTCTAAGTATTTAAAAATGCTATTTGCCAAAAAACAATATTTGCCAGGTCAAAATTTAATTTTAACTTTGCAGTCTTTGGCCTGTAACTATTAAAGAGGACACACGAATCTTACTTGTTCACCAAGATGCATCAGCGATTCAAAATCTAAATAGCGCCTTTGGTGAAACTCTTCGTGAAGGTGAACTTACAACAGAAAACTAACGAAGGATTGGTTTATTAGTACTCTGCCTAATAAGAATAATCTTTGAGGACGTGGCTAATGAATTCTCCTTCAAAAAAGCTCTTTACTGCTTTTGATTATTTGAAGAAAAAGTTCAGTCGAGTCTTAAATCAGGATTCAATAAGTGGTGGAAGAATTAGTTCTCTTCGCCTCTTGAACAGTAAATAATTATGACGTACGTATTACTAAAATTAGGTTGATGATATGTATACTAGAATTTTTTTATATAATTGAGAACAATAAAAGATTATATTCTAAAGATTTTCGATAAAGCTACTATGTGTAGAAAGTATTTCAGCACTATAAAAATTTTTTTTTGGGTGTCCCAAAAAACAGCCAAAATGGTCTTTTAGTTATCGAAATTATGGGGTACCTAGAGCAAAAAAATAAAAATTGCAAAATATATACTTGAAGATGACGTCCAAGAAAAAAAGAACACGATGTAGTATTCTTTCAGACCTATCCAACGATATGCTGTACTTCATGATCGGACTAAAAATACTAATGTTATAACTAAAAGACGAGTTTGGCAGTTTTTGGGATACCCAAAAAAAAAATTTTTATAGCGCTGAAACAATTTCAATGTAAGGTTTCATTTAAAGGGGTATCTTTTTATATTAATTTTTTCTCCCATATAAAGCGACCCACTCTAGTGTACACAGAAAAATCGCCACATAAAAACCTAATAATGTAAACAGAACAAAGATAAACACATTTCTCTATATTTTTTTCCCAAGAAGATGTTCTGAAAGTTATTTTCTATGTCTTCTTAAATTAATTTAAGAAGAAATCTCATACAGCTCCTAGGTTTTACTTCTTGATTTTGTTTAAGAAGAAATCTCAAACAGTTACTAGGTTTTCTTCTTATGTTTTTGGAAGGAATGTCATAAAGCTACAAGGTTTTTTACATGATTAGCTTTTCTACTCAATATTGAAGCTATAAATAAGAAATAACGAATAAACGTTTTTTTCAAGTCTAGGACTTGAAAAAAAGTCTTGGAAATATGAATTTTATAAGAAATTTTACTAGATAAATTTGAGAAGATTTATGCTGAAAAACAAGAAGATTTCTTCTTAAAAAATACCTCTTTTCTTTCGTCTTTCATGCCCCTTGTTTTTGAAAAGTCTTGAAAATATGGATTTTAGAAGAAATTAAGAAGATATCTTAAGACATCTATAAAAATCCCATACAAAATGATGTAAAAAATTAATATAGGTCCAAGGGAGCTACCACTAGGAATTGACCGATTTCAAACATTTTTATAATTTTTCTTATTTAGCTTAAACTAAGTATACAAAATTTGATTACCATATGAGCATTCCTATTTTTGAATCAAGTTTGTATGGGTTCAATGCACTGTGCTACGTCTCCAAGCGCGTGTTTTCTTAAGGGGACGTGACACCTTCAAACATTTTTTTATTTTAATGTTTTAAAATGCGTATAAGTTGAATACAAAATAAAATATTATTTTGAAAAATTAAATATATATTTTTTTGTAAAAACATTTCGCAAAAAAAAAAATTTTATTTTATTATTTTAATCACATATATTGCTACTGGAATTAAAAAAAAAATCATTAAAAAAATAATGGCAGGCGTGATAAAACAAAAACTACTCGACCGATCGTACTGAAATTTAAAGGCTCAACCAAGTTATGCGTAAGCATACAAAAGCTAGAGAGCAAAAGAACGTACTTGCTCAGCAATATAATGCGTCGCCCAAGTTGTGCGTAAGCAATTTTTCGTTCAGTTTCTCAATTTTCGTTTAATTTTCAAAACTTGAGTGTGAGCGCTCGACACAGGATTTATTTATTAAGCGGGGTTTGTTTGTATTGAAATTGACCGCTATATTCAATCATAAAGCATGAATGAATTTACCAACTTAAAAAAAATATTTTTTTATAATTTTATTTGGCAATCTTTTTCGACAAAAACAAATTATTTTTTATTTGTCATTTCATTCGAATCGATTTATATTGAAATTTTTTTCATGCTTACTTCGTTTTTAATTAAGTATGGAAAAGTGTGTTTTTGAACTTTTGTATACTTTTCGTTGACTTCTCTCTGAAACTTTTGTATGCTTACGCATAACTTGTTTGAGCCTTAAGTATGCTGTTTTACACTTATCGATGCATGGAATGAACTACGGACAGAAAAATAGGTTTTATAAGTTTTAAGTTTTTGGCCGATTTTCTAAAAAAAACTAGACAATTTTCGAAAAAAACATTTTGTTATTTTTTAACCAAAATTGTTTCTTCTAGTTCATTCCATGGCGCTTTTGATGCTGATAAAAACACCGTACCTATTTGTGTAATTTTTTACTAAGAAATATATATTTAATTTTTCAAAATGATATCTTATTTTTAATTCAACTTATTAAAAGAAATTTTTTTGAAGGTGTCACGTCCCCTTAAATGTCCGAAGTGTACAGATGACGTATTACTGGGCACAGCGAGTGTACGGATAAGCTAGAATATACTGTATATATTTCAACTATGATGGTTAAATGAAGTGTCTAAAAGTTTTTACAAAACTATAATTTTGCTTATATATTAAAATAAAGCTTAAGAATTTAAAGTTTTTTGTATTGCTTTAATAATGTGTTCGAATTTTTATGCAGCCTTAGGCCGAAAACCTTATAAGACTAATAAATAATATTGTGCAGCCTTCTGAAAAAGTACGAGTATCTTTAATTTTAAATGAATTTCTTGCAAATTCATAGCCTACATTTAGGCTTTGGCTTCATTGATTGTGGCGCAATGCAGCAAGTTGGTTTGTGGCATTGCTTAGCTTGTACTATGGTAAGCACAGTTTAATTAAGTTTATTTTCTCTTCTCTTCTCGTTGTAGAAACTAACACAATAATGCAGACACACACCACACCTGATCGTCATGGCTACAGCGTCAAATTCTCACCATTCGATGCCAACCATTTGCTGTTAGCTTCTAGTCAACTCTTTGGCTTGGCTGGTGGTGGGACTTTGTTTATGCTGGAACAGTCTACAACGGAAGGTGGGAAGAGTTTAACAGAGATCTGTCGTTTGGAGTGGTCTGATGGTTTGTTTGATGTAGTAAGTCAACATTTGCAAAGTTTTTATAGCAAGCATGTATATTGTAAGATAAATTCTTCCACAAGGTCTGGTGTCCATATGCTGATAACATTGCAGCCACCGCTTCTGGAGATGGCTCTTTGCAAATCTGGGGCGGACTTGATGTGGACGGCGAGACATCACTGAAAACACCCACCAAACCAATAATTCTGCTGCGTGAGCACAAAAACGAGGTGTACAGCATCGACTGGGGCGAACAGTGGAATAATCATCAGTTGCTCTCGGCCAGCTGGGATAGCTCTGTAAAGTTGTGGGACTGCAATCGCAAAAACTCGCTGTCTACCTTTGTCGGTCACACCGATCTTATATACTGTGCTAAATTCTCTCCCCTCATAGCGAACCTGTTCTCAAGCGTAGGTACTGAAGGTAATTTAAACTTATGGAATTCTCTTGATTTTTCAGGTAAACCATTGATGAGCATTCAGGCGACACAGGTAGGTGAAGTGCTAGCCTGCGACTGGAGTCAATTTGATAGGAATCTTTTGGTCACGGGCGGATCGGATGGACAAGTGCGTGGCTGGGACTTGCGCAACATGCGTCATCACTTATTCGAGCTGTGCTCTGGAGAATTTGCGGTCAGACGTTTGGCCTTCTCGCCAACGGTGCCAACTGTACTGGCAGCAGCCAATTATGATTTTACCACAAGGTTGAATTTGACATTAATTTTGTATATAAGGACGAAATTGAAAGTTTTTGTATGCTTTATAGAATTTGGGATTTTAGTCAATCGCTGGATGCTTTGGAAATTAATGAACATCACTCGGAATTTGTATGTGGCTTGGATTGGAATGTGAATAGGGCTCATCAATTAGCCGATTGTGGTTGGGATGCTGTCGTTACCATTTCCACACCCGAGTCATTGAAGGATATGAAAGATTGAAAGAATGACACACTCAAGCTTTAATACCGCTTTAATCATATACATAGATTCACCACTTTTGAAGGCCTTACAAACCATGTACATAGATGTGATATAGGATCAGATGACAATTGGAAAATAATCAAAGACGCAAGAAGAAAGATATAACTTTTTTTTTTTAATATGTATATTTATTGTGATAGCTACGATTAATTGATTTATGCTTTATTTATGCTGATTTTTATTGTGATAATAAAACCTGTACTATATGCTTTTTTGTATAACCAAGAAGAAATAAGATTTCATGCAATGATTTCAACTAGCAGCCTGTGTTTTTTACTTCATATTCTTAAGGGCTACCATATCGATTAACAGATGTTTGTATATATCATTGCCACATATTGAGAGTACTATAGAAGATCCAAAGTTTTCATTATTATTAAAAAAAAAAAAAAAAATTACCTTACTAAACACTGCGAATTTAGTTCTAACTGATGTATTGTTTTGTTATATAATAAATATATCTCGGTTAAAAATTATGGTACATTGCTATATTTGGTTCAGTATGTTACGAAATGTGGTGGCAATGACCAGGGTTTCAATCCCTGAATTCAAAGACTTAAAATAATTAAAAGATAACATTTAAAATTTTTTAAAAGCTGATATTTTAATTCTATTGTTAAATAAAATATATAAACGCACGTATGCATTTAAAGAAATTTTAAGTGAAAAACCGTTAAATTTAAAAAACTAACGACTGTAGTTATAAAAATGTATGAGCCTTTTATAGAGCTTTTTCAAGAACAATATCAAAAACATTATTCATAAACGTCCAAAAACGAAAAAAACCTCTTATAAAGTCTTCATAAATGAGAGACCTTCAATAAACCCCTGATAAAGCATTTTTAAAATTTTTATTCTCATATAAGCACAAATATTGCCAAAAATGCTTCAAACAAATTTAAAAACTATGAAAACATTGCAAAACATTTCAAAATATTGAAAATAAAAATAATAAGTGAGAATTTTTTCAGAGCAAAACATAAAACAACATTTTTTGACCATTTGAATGTGAAAATATTGATAAAATTGTGACAAATAAACGAAAATTTATTGAATTTATCAAATTCACAAACCCTTTTTTGACACTGTTCTCACTTTAAATTGAAAGTGTTCAAAAAAAAACTGAGACAATATTTTTACGAATAACAAAATTCTAAAAAGCATTGTAACTCTAAAAAGCTTTTTAACTAAAGAACATTTTAAAGTTATTTTAAGAAATTTTTATCAATTAAACCGTAAAAGTACTACTATTCCCTATTTTTTATAGATAAACAATTTTTTTAACACAAGTTTTTGAGAAATAAGTTTTATACAATAAATTTGTATAAAACAAAATAATGAAAAAGTAGAAAAATGAGTAGAAAAAATTCAAAATAATGATGAGGCACTCTACCCTTATACTCACTGAAGTGTATAATCTTCGAAAGTAAGTTGAAAATTACGTATTTTATTTGAAGTTGTAAAAAATGAAAACGAAGTAAAATATATTTGTTTTAAAAAGGACGGCACTTCAATTTGAATCTGCATACTTTCGTGTATCAAAATAAATTATAATAAAAATAATTTTAATTTTCTGAAAGCAATTGCGGAAGCTGGAAAATAAATCCTGTTGGAAAATAAAAAGTTCGTTTCTAAAAATAAAATCAGTGAGTGCAAAGTAACACGACAATAAAGAAGTAAATGATAACATTGGACTCCGGGCTGAATTTAAAGAGAAGTTGTTTGAATCGAGGAAGCAAGAAAAATTGTTGTAATATTTTAAGGTACAAATATATTGTTTGGAACTGGACATCACATAATTAACATTCTTACACAATACATATTTTATTTCATTTATTTTAGTTTTGCTAAATAATTACTTCATTTAAGTTATTTATAAAATGTTTTCATATATTTCAATAAAAGAAAAATTCTGAAAAAAAAAATTGTTTGACTTATGTTTCACATATTAATATAAAAAATGTTGAAAATTTGATTAAAAGTGAAACTGACTTTGAATCATTAATGAAACAAGTGGAATCAAAGTATAAAATAATTTATTTCAAAGCTATAGCGTATTTAAAATAAAAACGTAAGTATTTCAATTGAATAGGATTCCGCTTTGGATTAAATCTAAGTTCACGTTAAATTAATGTGAAATACTTTTAATTTCAAAGTGTTTTATACCTTACTTTAAAGTGAAAACAACATCAAACTGGATAAGTGTTTTTCGAAGTGAAAACACTTTGAATTAAATATTTTCGTGTTTGGTGCCAAATTGTTTCGAAAAATATTTGAATCAAAGTGGTTTTCTTTGATTTAACGTTGTTTTTTAGCTCAGTGCACAGCCGTGGTCTTGAACGTAAATAATATTCTGGTCTAGTTTGTGTTTTGAGCGTGAAAACACGAAGAAAATAAATTAGAGAATAGTTTTATTGTTCACCCCTCTTCAGCACCTATAATAAAAATTAGTTTGAAAACGTTGGAGTCGTTTTTTAGAACGCATTTACAAAAAAACTACATAAAAGTATTGTTTGAATTTTAATTAGATCTTAGAGAACTATTTATATTTTATATTATATGTTATTTAAAATTCAATTTCTAATGGCGCATATTTTATAGTCTCAAAAACCAAACGACTAGAAGGAGAAAACGAAAGACTTAAGCAACAAACTTGCTCAAAATATTTAACACTTCTTTCTCACCATCTTCAGGAGTTCCATGCAACATCCATCTGAAGCTATACTAATTGGTGTGTGTATTGACTAACTTTACTGGTCAGCAGAGAAGTGTGCATGCGAAACACACCAACATACATGTGCAGTAGGCCGTACCATCTCCTATGCAAAAAAAAAAAATGCGCCGTACACCAGCGAATATGACGCAAATTGAAATACCGAAGATATGTTGAAAATGAAAAAAAGGGAGCCCTACGTTCGGCAAAAAATTTTCAAAAATAGTTTTGCTTTAAATATCGATATACATTCTGAGCAAAACATTAATGATATTTTAAGAGCTTTATTTTTTTGATATTAGAGTGGTACATTAGGATGGTAGGAACTGAGATCTAGAGGGTAAGTGCTAGAACGGTGCACCTGAGGTCAATTACTTCTATAGAGATCATATTGATCTTCTTGGGACAAAAACACTGATATACCAAACTTTAAAATCCGAACACCAGAGATATGAAGAAATATGTCAATGCGCGACCCCTACGTTCGGTCAAAAAAAAAAAAATGTTTCGCAATTGTCTTGCAGAAATGCGTCATATTGGCTGGTGTACGGCGCATTTTTTTTTTGAGGTGCGGTCTAATGTGCAGCCTAAATGAAAACGGCATACTCTGCGTCAACTCATGCAAACGAGAGACAAAATCAAACAATATTACTTATGCAAAATTAAAAAACCACAACTTTGACATTACACAGAACTGTCATCATATTAAAAACCATAATTTTTTTTAAATTAAAAAAAAAACGTAGGCAAATCATTAGCTCTTAAAAAAAATCATTACCTATCTTTCAACACCTTTGCTGTTGCTTGAAAATTGTAGTCTTACGAAATTTTTCTTTCAAACCTCTGCAAGATGCAAACATGTTGTCATCACAAGTTTATTTATACGAAAAAGCCCCTTTTGTTCCAAAATTCTTCCTGAAAATAGGTTAAAAACTATTGACTGCGTCGAATCCTTTTTATTTTAACTGAATGCCTTGGTAATGATTTTGACCAAACATATAGTTTTTGGCTACGTTAAGTAATTTTTTCAGACTTCAGACTTCAGACCTGTTTAGATCGTTTTACCTCACCTCAAAACCCCGGAATTTTGTATATTTCGGACATATCATTAAAGTCGTTTAGAAAACAGTTCAAAAAACTATATATTAATTTACAGTGCCTTCTTCTGGTAGTTCTTGATATTATTGATACTCTTTATAACATTTTAGCAACAGATGAAATTGCACGTATTAAGTTTCACCAAAATCGTTTCATCCTTTCGGATGTTTTTGTCCTTTTCAGGCAAAAACATATTATTACATAAAGCACCTCCTTACGCAAGTTTTTTGAAGTTTAAATCATCTATTTCTGGGTCATGTATATTTTCACACAAAATTTCATCAAAATCAATCCAGTTGTTTAGGCATTAAGGAATAAAATTATACGTATATCACTTGCTGTGTAAAATAAAAGTTTTAACTTCGGGCCGTAAAATGTTCGTACAACGGCTGTGCAACAGGAACTTGCAGGAAAGCATCAATTTGGTCCTAGAGATTCTGTACAGCAGTCACAGTAGCCGTATTTAAATGAACTTATTTCAACAGCTACGACTGCTGTGCGAAAAACACTGACTGCTAAGTTTGTAACATCACAGAAGGAAAGTCTAGAATGTATGACTTTAAATTAAAAACTGTGGATTTTGAAAATAACAAAGCAAGTCATTTACTCGTAGGGCTGCCAGATTTTTTTATTTAATAATCGGGATTTTGCAAAAAAAAAAGTGGGACATAAGCTAAAAAATCGGGACAAAGATGTATGCGTATCAAGCTGTTTCTTGTTTTCTAGATGTATGGATATCTTTAATACTTTTCGCGGCAGAAGAAACTCAATCGTTAGCTGAGAATAATATTAAAACTTCAAATACGATATCTGAAAGTCGATTTTTTTTAGTTGACTTTCTTGAAGAAAATGAGCGATATGAAGCTTTAAAATTAATTTATGTATATTATACAAAATTCAGTGAACAGAGAACCCAAAATAAGGGAGTATTCCTGGTTGGAATGCTATTTTTGGACCTTTTTGAAAAAAAGCTTCTCATTTGAAAACGCAAAGAGTTATTTTAATTCTGTTTATTTATTGTATTAAGAACATATTAAATTAAATAAACAAATTTTTTCCTTTGTACGAGGGCTGCTCAAAAAGTTGTCGGCCTTCAAAGTTGGGCGTCAAAAAAAAAGGTATGCTGCTTGCGGCCGAATAACTCGACTTCGGATAATCTGAGATGGAAAAAATAAACTGCGTTAGATTCAGTACAGATGTAATTCTGGTCCCGACCTCAACCACAATTTTTCGATTATTTTTTACAAAATGGTGGTCATTGAAAAATGAAAAACCGATTTTGGGTATTTTTTTTTTATTTTAGTGTAAAAAAAATGGTAAATAATTGTTTAAAATTGTCATTGACAGTGATAGAGAAAGTATAATAGAATGATGACAATTCTGCGTCGATTGCACTTTATTTCATCAAAAACGGTTCAGAACTACGGGTGCAATCTGGGCGGCAAGCTCGAAAAACGTGGTTTCGAAATAAACGCGTTTAAGTTTGAAGTTATTTTTTTGCAAAAAAAAAAATTGAAATCAAAAATTTGAGCATGCAGTTTTAGAAACTCGACAATTCTGCGTCAATTGCATTTGGTTTCATCAATCATATCCCATAAAGAACTCCTTCCTCTTCTTCAAAAAATGAGGGCTCAGCGACTCTTTGTGCTCTTCGGGCAGTTCAACCTTCTTTTGATGCGGCTACACTAAGGGAAAAAGTTATGTAGTCAGTACAGAGACAGCTATGTAAAATCTATGCACTTCAACTTGTATGAGAACGCAACAAGAGCAGTATTTACTGAGTAAAGGGAGCGTGTACTGACTACATATCAATTTATTCACTTTTTAAAATGAATAAAAAATGTATTCAATACATCATGTTATGTGTTGAATATATAGCAGACTTTAATAGATACAAGCAACGTGTACTCAGTCAACGTGTTATGTAATTTTTTACAAAAACTTTACTCAATACATAAAATATAGACTCAGTACACGTCCCCCTTATACGATTGAAATGACACATTTATTCAGTACATAACATATGGACTCAGTACACGTATCTGTTGCACATCGGCACACGATTTTGCTGTTTTATGTCATTCGTTTCTTGATTTTCAAATAAGCAACACCTCTAAAGCCTCTAGAAAATCTGAGCGGGAATGAGTTCATCCACTGTACTCTAGAACAAAAGCGATGATTGGATAAGAATTAAATGTCTGGGTTTCTATAAGTAATTGCCAATTATTTTGTGAAATCTTTATAAAATTTCTTTATAAAATTATTTATTGCATTTGTTGAGAGGGTGCTTTAGGCACAGGCATGAATCGTGTATATATTCAATACATGGAATTATGAACAAAAAATATATAATGAATACATTATGCATGTACTCATTGCATAAAAATATGTTTTTAACATATGTAATGAGTAAATGATGTATGTACTCATTATATAAATGCATGCACTAAAAATATGTAATGAGTAAATTATGTATGTACTCATTACATAAAATTATGCATTTAAAATATGTAATGAGTAAACAATGTATGTACTCATTGCATAAAATTATGTACTCCAAATATGTAATGAGTAAATTATGTATGTACTGAGTCAATAATTTATGTAATACGTACATAAGATCTTTACTCATTACATAAAATTATTTGTAACAGTTTGCGATGAGTACAGTGAGCATGTACTCACCACATACATCCATGAATTCACGACACATATTTATGCGTTGAGTACATAAAATTCTTTATTGACTACATAACCGCTTGAAAGCATTATGTAGTCAATAAAGATTTCAACATGTACTCAATACATGAAAAATGTAAAATTTTTGTGTGCAGAAAACTATGCGATGAGTACATAAATTTATGTATTGAGTCCATAGGTTTTTCCCTCTGTGTAGAACTCTGGCTTCGGACCTTTTCAAACGTTCTTCGTTCCGAGACATTGCGAAATCATATGTGACATTACCAATCGGAATGCCCATTAGGTTCATTATTTGAAGTATTGTCAAAAAACCTGCGTTGAAAGATTCGTTGCTGTTTTGAGTTTCGGAGCCAAGGCATCTGTTCAACAAATCATCGGCTGACAGTGCTTCGTAAATAGGTTTGATTGCTTCCTGGACTCTCTGATCTTCTAATATATAAAACAAGTAAAGAAAGTCTAAAGTCGGTCTAGCCCGACTATGGAATACCCTAAACTTACTTTTTACAAAATACAATAATGGTATTGCCAATGGGTGTGTCAGTGAGTGGTAAGAGACCATATTTTATATGCGTTTAAATGTTGATGAAAAATTTACACATACCTACCAAGTTTTATTCCTGTAGCTCACAGTTAATGCCTTTATTGTGCTTTCGCTATGGGAGGTGTGCGTATAAATTTACGGACTTCTCCCAATTTTTGAACACACCTTAGTTTTGGTATAAAATACATACATACCAAATTTGATCTCTCTATGACAAACATAATCTTATTTATTGAGTTTTAAACTTTTTGGGTTGTATGGGAGGTAGGCGTGTCCGTGGGCGGATGACGTCCATTTTTCAAAACCATCTTTGTCTTGTCATAAAAAACATACGTGCCAAATTTTATCTCCGTAGGTTAAACAGAGGCTTAGTTATTGCGTTTTCAATTTTTGGGTTGTATGGGAGGTGGGCGTGTCCGTGAGCGAATGACACCCATTTTTCGAAGACATATTTTTGTTGATACAAAACACATACACACCAAATTTTACTGTTGTAGGTTAATTATGAGCTGAGTTATGCAGTTTTCAATTTTTGCGTTGTATGGGAGGTAGGCGTGTCCGTGGACGGATGACCTTCATTTTGCAAACCTATCTTTGTTTTGTCATTAAAAAGATACGTGTCAAATTTTATTTCTGTAGGTTAAACAGAGGCTTATTTATTGCGTTTTCAATTTTTGGGTTGTATGGGAGGTGGGCGTGTCCTTAAGCGGATGACACCCATTTTTCGAAGACATCTTTGTGTTGATACAAAACACATACATACCAAAGTTTATTGTTGTAGGTTAATTATGAGCTGAGTTATGCAGTTTTCAATTTTTGCGTTGTATGGGGGGTAGGCGTGTCCGTGGGCGGATTCCAAAAATATTCAATAGTGCAGACCCTTGTGATCATGTGTACCAAGTTTCATTCAATTATCTCAACTCCTTCTTCTTATCCTGTGTATACGGACAACACACAGACGGACGGACGGACGGACGGACGGACGGACGAACGGACGGACGGACATGGATAGCTCGACTCTTGTGGTGACGCTGATCAAGAATATATATACTTTTCTATACCGGACTCGCTTCGTTCTATGCGTTACAAACGTTTGCACAAAGTTAATATACCCTGACCTTTCAGGTTTAGGGTATAATTAAATGTTTGTCCCTCTGTCTGTCTGTTCCGTATAGGCTCGGGCACCGTTAATCCGATTAAGCTGAAATTTGGACACCGAGTACGTTTGATAGAGATAAAGAACATAGGGGGTTTAAAAAAGTGAACGGAAGTATGTGGGCGTGGCACTCTATAATAACTTATAACGCCTGGACCAATTTGCATGAAATTTGGTATGAAGGTTCAACTGCTCCCAAAAGAAAACATAGGCTATAAAAAGTTCCAAGGACTTTCGCAAGAGGGCGCTTTAATTAGTGCGTTTTAAAGACATAATAACTCCTAAGCACTTGTACCGATTTAAATGAAATTTAGTATGAGCGTTCAACTGCACCCAAGATAAAACATAAAATATAAAAAAATTAAGTTTCCGCAAGAGGGAGCTTTAAGTAGTGTATTGTTAAGACTCAATAACTCCTTAATGACTTGACCGATTTTACTAAAATTTGGTACGTGAAATAACTTGACCCTGCAACAGAATTGAGCAAAAATCTTAAGCTTTCCAAAGAAAACATTTGTATGCTGTACTTTCTTGCTTAACTTCTAACCACAACTGATCTGAGAATAAATTTTGTTATATCAAACAATTCAAAAAGTTTCTTCATTAAGTTGAGAATATTTTGCTAATATTATGAAATTAAATCGCAACAAGGTTAATTGTGCGTTCTTTTGGACTTGATCAATCATTCGACTTTAAGTATAACTCTGTGCTATTTAATTGACAGCTTCTATAGTTTTATACAGAAGCTTTCATCTGTTTGGCTCAAAAACAAATCCAACTTTCAAAAGATCAACATAAAAACCAATAAGCCTGGGTTGAGCCCATTATTTGTGGCCCAAATTATGGCATATTGTTGAAGAAATAAAAACAACAAGTAAAAAAAAGAAGATTTATAATAAATCTTAAACTTTCATGCCATTCAAGAAGAAGCCTCACACTTATTTGATAACTCTTATTGACACAACAAGATCACGCAATGGGAATGCACACCATATCCGGTGGACAAAAAATACAAAAAAAAAAGAAGAGAAACAAAACCAAATGCGAGACTTTTGGGAACTGGTACACAAGACAGGCTACTCGACTACTCGCAGGTAATCTATTCCAGGAATTGACACTCGAAAATTAGAGGGGTAAAGCACGTTAAAGTGTGCACACCAGCACCTCAGCTAAACACTTCGAGAGCGAGCAGATAAAAGAACTACTATACACCGTCATTAAAAGCATTTACAGCAGGTTTCAAAATTGCAAAAAACAAGGAAAGAAAAAATTGCTGTTTTATCGATGCAACGATTCGTGGCAGCAGTGAAATGGGGTCCAACAAAAGAGTGTGTAAAGTAAATATTTGTTTTCGAATTTAAACTGACTGAATGGTTGTTGTGGAAAGGGAACAACACATGGGCTATAATTATGCGATCCAAATAAGAGATAATCTTATTTGATTTGCTGAAAGAGGTTGTTGCAGAGAATGAATGTCGGAGAACGCAGCATATTCAGGTCATCAAATCGCAAGGACACAAACCACCATACATTCATTTAACTATTTTCAAGTTGGCTTTCATACTTATGCAGTAAATTGGACCAATTCACATTGGCTTGATATAAGACCAATTCAAAAGACAGTTATTAACATTTTTAAGAATGTTTCTGGGCTGCCATAAAATAAGCACTTGAGCACTTTTTATTAATCCTGCTGTGGGAACTTTCGACTACTACTACTGGTAGCACTCGCATAACTCAGCCGCGGGAACTGGTTGTTGGTAGCTGGTAGTAGTAGTAGTTTTAAGTTGCAACAAATTTGCAAAATATTGCAACACCTCGGGCAGAATTTGTAAAGAAGAAGCCTGCGCACAGAAGGTGCGAACTACAACCAATAAGCAGACAAAATAAGGCGAACAACAACAGCATAGATTAAATCTTACAAGCACTGGTCAACCGATACTACTACATATAAAAAACTCTGTCTTGAGCCGCAGCTCAACATTTGTTCTATGAATTAAATTTAGCCAGCATTCATTCCATGCCAGGATTGACTTTGCAAATCTGTAAATGGCGCGTTCGTTCATTTAGTTTCTGCAACCTTGACTGTGACTAGCTTTTAGTCAGCTACCCGCCGCTTCAAGTTCGGCGCACAATTTTCCAATCGTTGGTTCTTAACACAACCTAAATCAAGCCTTCAAACAGATTTCGCAGCTTCTTCCTCTTGTTTGTAATTCGCGACCCTTTTTTTTTTTGTATTCAACATCTTCAAATTTCTTTTTCTTTAATTTTAACGATTCACGCGCCGGTTGCGCATGCGCGCTGCAATTTAAATTGCTTCCACGAGCATTTTGATGGCGATCACGCGCCTTTCGAATATTTTTTCTTTTCTTTCTTTTCGCTGCTGCTGTTTCTTAAGGAACTTCATTTTTAAGTTTTCGTTTTCATTGTTGTATTTTTTTAATTTTGTTGTTGTTGCTGGCGTTTTTTGTTTTTATGGACATTTTTATTATTGCTGCTGGGTCTTTTTTGCGCTTCTTCTTCTGGGATTGTCTGTAGTAAGTCGACGGAATCGGCTGGTTTTTGCATTAAGCGGGGCTTCTTTATCGCAGATTTGCTGTTAAAATGTTTTTTTTTTTATTTTTTTTTGTCGCTTATGGTGGTTGGCATGCGACCGTTGCGACCGTTCCTTGCTGCTCTTAATTCGATTCGTTTAAGAAAACAAAATTATCATCGCTCGTTTCACTGATTTTAAACTTTTTTATGTTTCTTCCGAAGTTTATGTATTAAGTTTATATATATTAAATAACGCATGTGTGTGTCTTTATGTGTGTTTGCAAAAATGAAGGTCTTCCCAAGGATCTGCTGAGTATGCTGTAGCTTTACGTTTAACTGATAGTACTAATCTGCTGTGGTCTGAAGTCCAGAAATCTGAATGACCTGAAAACATGTTCGATAGAATGAAGTATTACTGACTGATTTTAAAATAATTTTTTTAAGCGCTTTTACCAAAAAATTAGCCACACTTAAATCCATTTGTTATGGCAAAAATACTTAATGTTTTGTTCTTAAAAAAAACATAAACAAATTTGACCAAACCTCATGCCGTGCACTTGCATATCCTGTAGTGCACACGTGATCTTTTCTTGGTTGTTCTCAGAGCCATTAATTTTGTATAGCTTCAGAGTTACTCCAACACTTGTTGCAAAAAACTGTTTGTTCAGTTTTTGCCGAAAGAAGAATTTAAACGCCCACTTAGTAATTAGTCATGAGGCATGTACTGCCACAGCATGGGGTATAATAAGAGTAGCATGAAGTGCACATAAAACAATTGTCGGCAAAATGTACAAAAAAGATGGAATTGTCTATAGCCAGAATTCTGCAAAAATATTTTTAACGCAAGAGCGGAAATTTTGATAAGCGGTAAACAGGATATAAAAAAAATGGAAAATCAAGCAAACATGTGTGTGGCATAGAAATTTGTCTTCAAATTAACAACGAACAAAAAAAATAGATATCAATATGAATCATTAGGAGAACAAGGCAAAAATATGCTTTTTAAATGCAGACGAGCTATTTGCGCACGGAAAGCTATTTCACATTCAAGGAAGTTAAGTGGTAAAAACTAAAAAAGTACTTCAAGTATCCGGTAGAAAAACTTTATGTGAATTGTCTTTTTTAATAAGCTCAAAGACATCGTTTCTACAATAATAAGCTCTCTCATTACCGTTAGCCTAAGTGGTAAAAAATACTTCAAAAAAACTTCAAACATCCGGTACAACAACTCTGCATGAATTGTCTTTTCTAATAATCTCGCACAAATAAATCTATTCAACCATAATCAGCTCTCTCATAGGATTTACTTTGCTTTTGAGAACAATTAAAAAGGTGTTGATTATTCGGAAGAGTATGCTAGAGATCAAATTTCAAAGAGCTGTCAACAAACAACACAATACATTTTCTTTCATATGATTTAAAGGGCTGTAAACAATTATAATTCATCAAAAATAAGCATAATTTGGAAGTACTTTTTTCTACTTTCAAATTTTCTAAATTTTACCCCAATTTAGAAGATTTTTTTAAAAAATGTTTATTAAATTTAAATACAAAATAGAAACATAACATAATCAAAAACCCTTTTTTAACCAAAAAATGAAGTTTTTTTGCATATAACTTTTTTTCTTCAGAATGCATAACCAAGATATGATTGATAGTACACAAATATTGCCAAACAAAAATTTTTACATTTTTTGTTTTTTTTTATAAACTCTTTTGAGACCCTTTTGAGATATATTGAGACAAGAAATCGATATTTCATTATTTTCGAGAAGATTTTTTTTTAAACACCTATAAAAAACATATTTTTCATGGTATTCACATGAATTTAAGCTTATTGGAAAAATATTGAGCAAAAAATGACAAATTTTTTTTAGCCAATACTTGTGTACTACCAAAATCGTAACTGGTTGACGTAGAAATTACAAATTTTTCAAGGCCATGAAACGTTTTTGACCAATACTTTAGGGTATACCTACAGCATTTAATACTCACCTTTCCAACATAATATACAAACTAAAATGTCAGATATATCCTGCGCTAAACGAATATCTAATTTTGGATTTTGTCACTTTTATATTAAAGTCACAAAATAGCAAAATCTAAGAAGAAAAATCTACATTTTTATATAAGAAAATTAATCACTATCAGCTTATATGTTGTGCCTGCTGCTTTCTTTGTTTTGGTTTCTTTGTTTTTGCTTGTGTTGTTGTTGTTGTTTTGTGTGAACTGATTCGCAGCATTGGTTCTCTACTCCACGTTAAGAGGGCTCATTGGGTTGTTCATGTATGTACTACTTCTTTAGTGTACCGAGCGCTCTAACTAATTCACAGCAATGTTTCTCTACTCAGCGTTAAGAGGGCGTATTGAAAATGACTTGGATCATATTTCGTCTTATGCTATTACCCAATAGATGTTGCTATCTATTCCGCTGACATATTATATGCCTCCAAGAGAGCAAGCGTTAGTGGTGCACCTAGTAGAAAATAGCAGAACTAAATATGGAAAATATGGGAAATGAACGCATCTATTTTGGATTTGAGAAATGATTCAGGTTTCACTCTGGATCATTTGTTTTTTTTTTTTTTTTGTTTTCAATGCAAATTACTTTGGATGATCAACCATCTACTTCCCACTACTCATTTGAGTGTAGCTCGCAAACTATACATCGGACAGACAATAAATTGGCATCTATGGAAGAGGAATTCGTTCAGCTTGAGATATAGCCAGAAACATTTTTTTTAAAATCGGGGTCTTCATTTTATTTTGAAGTGAGTATCAAAATTAAGTGAAACTAGCAAACTATACATCGGACTAATAGAAAGGACATTTGTTTAGCTTACTTTTCAACTAATGAACCGTCTTTCAATGAACTCAACCAATCAAACTTGACGAAATGATAGAAGGAATTTGGTATTTTGCTTGTTTTTTTTTTGCTTGCTCTATTTATCATGCTTACTTAAAACATTTTCTGTGTTTTGGAAAATTTTGGAAAAATGTTTGTATTTGACTGAGTTATGAATTTTTAAAAAAGGTCTGTTTTCTCTGTAACATTTAAAAGATTTTTTGATATATCTTTAATAATAAATAAATGCAATCCTTTAATACTATTCTTACTTATTTGAAGAAAATCAAGTAATTTAAAATTGAGTAAATGTTTTAAATAATTAAGGTTTTTTCTAAAAAGAGTAAATAGAATTTTTTTATAATGTATTTTGCTTATGAAAGTAATATTTTTGAGTAACTATTGCTTGTAAAAAAATTTTTTTTTACCTTTAATTTCAAAAATATGCGAGTTTTAATAAGCTATAACAAAAAAAAAATTATTAGATTTTAGCGAAACTTTTCTGTAATTTTATTTAAAGTACTTACTTTTGATTTTCAAAATATTATTTCCATTTTTTTTTATAAACAAGAAAGATTTGCAAATTAAAAAAGTGAGTTTTAACGAAAAAATTCAAATTTTGCATAGAAATATTAAAACAATTTATCAAATTTCAAAAGTGAATTACTAAAAAAAAGTTCTTTGACTTTAGCGAAACTTTTTCATTATTTGATTTGAAGTCTTAACTTTTGATTTGCAAAATATTATCTACACCTTTTTATAAACAATAAAGTTATCCAGATTTAAAAAATTACTTTTTGTGAAAAATGATAATTTTTGTATGGAAAAATAAACAAAATTTTGCAAAGTTTTGAAGAAAATTACAAAAAAGAAAATTCTTTAATTTTGTAGTGAATTTCGCGAAGAAGTTAATAGCGATGAAAGTCCGTAGTGACATAAGTGATAAAAACATTTTTTTTTTATATTGTAAATAACATAAAATGTGTCAAAAATTGGATTTTTAAAAGACAAATAAATAGGAAGAGTGCAAGAGTGGTACTCTTAAGGTCTTACCAATTTTTATCATTTTCAGCTCACATCTATTACTCTATTTGTCTAGCACTCTCACTAAGTTTCGATAGGATCGGGTTACTTTTGTATGTACCTCCCACATTAAATCATATAAAAATTGAATATAGGTCCAAAGGATATAGATACCCCCAAGTTCTTATCAATTTCTACTGTTGTCAGCCCTTACTGTTACTGTTTTTAGCCTTTTGATCAAATTTTTTTAAAATCAGCCAACTTTTTTATGCACTCGTATACAAAATAATTTCAAACATTAATATAGGTGCAAGGTAGGTATTAATATGGGTCCATTTCTGCAATTTTAGAAATTTAATGAGCTTAAATTAACCAAGCATACTCAATTTAATAATCATTGGAGCACTCCTTATATTTTTGTACCAATTTTGTATGGGATGATAACACTGTGCAGCGCCAGTAAGGGCGGGGTAAAAATTATTCGATAAAAAAAAGCATATTTTCAAAAAATTTTTTATGAAATATTGTTATAACAGATTAATTATGAAAATTAGTATATTATAATACAACAATTGAAGATTTTAAAAAAAGATTGGTACAAACATATAAAGTAATAACAGATTTATTGCAGTTCTCCGCTAGTGCTTCGAAAAAATTGGTTTTTAGAGTGAACGCGATGATATGTTGATGATTTGTTATGAAATGATGTTGTCATTTGAATATACAATGTATGTAGAAACTTTTTAAAGGATCGGTTCAGTAGTTTTTTTCCGAATCGTGATCACCGACTTTAAAAATTACAAGTTTGGCTAAATCGATTTCAAATTTTGTTCACTGGTAAAGCTGAGTTGGAGCAACGGTCATTCAAACTATAATAAATTCGTCAGTTTCGCTACGATTGACCTCAACATTCAATACAATATTCTTGAGATGATCAAAACTTTACCCCGCCCTTAATAAGTTTTATTTGTTTAACCTTTTTCATCGGATAACGTAAAGATCTATATATAAATAGGCGTAGGGAAAACAGTTAAGAACCATTTTCTCCCTTGTTTCTCAACCGATTTTTATGATTATTTTTTTTAATGAATCAGAGTGCGGAAAAAGAGTGCTTCGACTTTTTTTTATGTTAAAAAAAAGGCAAACAAAAAATTGGACGAATTTCGATCCCAGACGATAATTGTAATAACACTAAATCACATCGAATTGGTTTCTCACTGCATTTAGAAATTTCTTATAGGGGTGACACCATGAGTAACCGCCCCGGGTGACACCAAACCCAGGAACGCAACTGAGTATAAAACAGGATCAAAAATATTTGAAAAACCTCAAAACTCAAAAGTCCCCAATTTTGTTATTTTTCACCGGTTTCTCTCAGTTTATACCAGACCAGATTTATTTCTTATTTTAAGAAGTTATAACATAAAAACATCATTTTTTATGTGTGTTTTAATATTGTTCGATAGATTCATTCCCGAAAAAATCCTTGATACGGAATTGGTCATTTGTAAATTAACCGTTTAGCTTCTGAAACATTGAAAAAAAGTCTCTGTGGTAAAAATATGAACATTTCTGATTCTTCTTAAAAATATTTTCCAACTTCAGGATTCCATTAGCCTTATGGTTACTTCAACAGATCACAAGGACACACAACAAGTTACGTCATACTCACCTACTGTACGCTACGCCTACAACCATTAATTTTTAACGATCGCCAAGGTAAGCATTGTTGTTATCTCATCTCAGACATTTAAGAACAGAGTCCGTCTGTTTTTGCTTCTCTTACGTAAGAAGTGCGGTGATCTTTTTTGAGTAATATAATAAAATTTTATGCCATGTATATCAAGCCATTAAGACGCAACGTAGAGGTCACCAAGCGACTGACTGAGAAGACACCCGACGGTGCAGCAGAGTCGTAAAATATGCTGCACATTTGAACGCATTTTGTTACATAAAGTTGGCCACGCAATGTTATGCAATTCGCCGCAAACAATTGGAAGGACAAACGGACGGACGAACGGACGGACGGACGAACGATATAGTAAAAATCTAGATCTGGTGCGAGTCATAAATTCTACGCAAGGCTGCGTGCTGTTGACACTTTTATAACGTGTTGTTAAAAAATTCAGGACATTCAGAACGCTTCGAACACAGCATTTGTGAAGATAGCAGCACAAAGACGATTTCAAATAATTACGCGGCAGGACATGAAGAAGTGTAACAAAACAATTACGTCAATTCGGAAAAAAACCAAAGCATTGCTTTTGTTTTTTTGGTGTTTCAATGCAAAAATAAGGTTAGTTCTATTTACTTGGAAAAACTTTTTGACAGCAGGCGCAAAAATAGCGGAAAAAGAGAAGGACAAAAAAAAAACGCAAACTATTGCTTCTTGGAAATATGCAAAGGACCTACGCGAAACTTCAGGGATCATTTGAATATGACATGCTAATTATGACAGGCATCATGATCTAATTTTTTGACAAACGCTCTAATTGTTTTAGTTATTTTTTATTGTTCCGGCAGAACGCTGCATGGGCTATGTTGGTTTTTTGGTCTATATAATTTTTTGTCAGCGTGTTATTTTAAGGTTAGAGTTGTGAGTTTTTCGTTTTGTTTTTATAGTTTTTATAGCCAGATAGCCTAGATAAACAACAATCATGTGCGTGTGACTTAGTATTCGAATTTTTTCGAATAGTTTGTTTATTTTTTTATGAGCTGTTGGCGGTTGCATGGATTGTGGGATAAACAGACAATACGAAAAACAGGGATAATTTTTGCATAGCAGCAGGAATGATAATTAAGGTGCTTCAATGACTTTTAGCTTATCTGATGCTTTCTTCAAGTCTTGTTTCTTGATGTGGTTTTATAGTCATAAACTTACTATTGCAGTCATTTTGTGGTCTTAATTTTGAGGTAATTTAAGGAAAATCTGAACAATTCTTATTGAAAAAGTTCTCATTGAAACAACAATATTAAACATTTGTTTTTTAATGGTCTGTTTATCACCCACTTGCTATACGAATTCTCCAAAAAAATTTTGAAACTTAAAACATGTTTCTTAATGAATTATTTTGGTCACTGAAAATACGTAAAGACGTCAGTTTATTACGCATTACCAGTCGAATCGCCCACAACGTCCAGTAAATATGTGCTGCATACGTCATTAACCAACAGATTCAGACGCCTTCAATGGATGCCCTAAAAAAAATACCTCGCCAGTGGGAATGAATTTTTCAAGTGTTACGGAATGCGATCGAAAAACACAAACAAGTTCTGTTTTGAGGTGAAATAAACAACATTTGCAAATCCATATATTTACAGCATATCCCAAAATAGTCGAACGAAGGTAGCATTTACGATGGTGGCGAGCTTTTGCGGCAGCTGTTCACGGCACTGGCCGCAGCATCCATGACGCTGATGGTCAGGCGCTGACGATTGCTGCTAAAAATAAATGTTTTTAAATTTAGAAGCTAGAGAGAAAAACAACATATTTTCCTCGACTTTCATAAAGTAAATATTTTGAATATTTTCGAAACAATTGCTCTGCCACCCGCTTGTTGTATACGCTGCCATATCTTCCAAGCAGTTAGCAGAGCCGCACGTCGTTCATTCATGCTGTCATTTCTGGTTTTTTTTAAATTGTTTGGCAAAGATTTTGAAACTAAAAACAAAAAATGCCTAAAAATATTCTCAGCGCGAATTGTTGTGTGCATCCAGGCAGCAAAAACAAAAAAGTAATCAAAAATCTGGTTGTGTTAAAAAAAGCTCAAAGACAGCGTCAATGAAAATCGTGTGCCGCTTCCATTCTATATGTATGTCTGTGTCTCATCATTTCTTCAATAATCTTTGAGGTGCGAATCTCAAGTTTATCTGGGTTTGTTGGCACGCTCGCCTAAGCACTGCAGCGTGACTTCAATGATGCTGAAACATTTTTCCCCGTCGATTTCCTCCCACATGTTCGATTTTTGTGTTTGCTGCTGGATATGGGTGGGTGGGTGTTTGAATGAGTTATCAACTTAAGCACACGCGCCTCTCTGGTGCGCGTGATGTTTAAGCATTTAGTGTGTTGAATAAACAAAAATAACAGAAAATTCGAAAATATGAGCAGAATGCCGAAAGAAATGGTTTTGGACCCATTTGGATCCCTGACTCAAGGGCTTTCGGGAGTTTTTCGAAGAAAAAAAAAATTATATATTTGAAAATTTCTTTTTGAAGCTGTATTTTATTTTAAACCGTAATTTTTTTAACATTATTAAATTTAAGCTCTTCACCGCATTGCACTTTTCTACCTTATCGATGAATATTTTTGGACCAAAATGTCAGGAATAAATCTTAAATAGTTTTACTTTAATAATGTAAAAAAAATTTTGGTCTTAAATAAAATACAGCTTCATAAAGAAATTTTAAAAATATCATTTTTTTTTTTCGAAAAACTTCCGGAGGCCCTTAAGACCGAGTTTAAATTGTCTGACTAAAGAAAGGGGTTTTTTTAATGACTGTTTTTTTACATTTTTGGTTAAGTCTTGAATTAACAATTTTTTTTTGTGTGTCAATACACTCAGGGAAAAAAATGCTGTTATATCAAACAAATCATGGAATGAAATAACATATTTCACTGTTAAATACCATCCAACAAATGAAACTTTCAAATCAACAGTCAGTTGACTGTTATTTAGTCAAATTTCTTTCTTTAGTTAGCTACAATTTACTAAAGAAAGACAATTACCAAAATATCTGTCATCTAGCTTGAGATAGAATTTTTTATGTGTCAGAATTGGGTAAATGCTGTAAACTACGTTACCGATTTTCAACATTTTTTAACCCTCTCCCACTCCATTACTTCTCATAGTGCATTTCAAAATCAATCTCTCTTATAAAGAAACGTGTAATATACTATAAATAAATTTTTTAAGAACCACGTTGACTACACAGAGGGAAAAACCTATGGACTCAATACATAAATTTATGTACTCATCGCATAGTTTTCTGCACACAAAAATTTTACATTTTTCATGTATTGAGTACATGTTGAAATCTTTATTGACTACATAATGCTTTCAAGCGGTTATGTAGTCAATAAAGAATTTTATGTACTCAACGCATAAATATGTGTCGTGAATTCATGGATGTATGTGGTGAGTACATGCTCACTGTACTCATCGCAAACTGTTACAAATAATTTTATGTAATGAGTAAAGATCTTATGTACGTATTACATAAATTATTGACTCAGTACATACATAATTTACTCATTACATATTTGGAGTACATAATTTTATGCAATGAGTACATACATTGTTTACTCATTACATATTTTAAATGCATAATTTTATGTAATGAGTACATACATAATTTACTCATTACATATTTTTAGTGCATGCATTTATATAATGAGTACATACATCATTTACTCATTACATATGTTAAAAACATATTTTTATGCAATGAGTACATGCATAATGTATTCATTATATATTTTTTGTTCATAATTCCATGTATTGAATATATACACGATTCATGCCTGTGCCTAAAGCACCCTCTCAACAAATGCAATAAATAATTTTATAAAGAAATGACTAGATTTCACAAAATAATTGGCAATTACTTATAGAAACCCAGACATTTAATTCTTATCCAATCATCGCTTTTGTTCTAGAGTACAGTGGATGAACTCATTCCCGCTCAGATTTTCTAGAGGCTTTAGAGGTGTTGCTTATTTGAAAATCAAGAAACGAATGACATAAAACAGCAAAATCGTGTGCCGATGTGCAACAGATACGTGTACTGAGTCCATATGTTATGTACTGAATAAATGTGTCATTTCAATCGTATAAGGGGGACGTGTACTGAGTCTATATTTTATGTATTGAGTAAAGTTTTTGTAAAAAATTACATAACACGTTGACTGAGTACACGTTGCTTGTATCTATTAAAGTCTGCTATGTATTCAACACATAACATGATGTATTGAATACATTTTTTATTCATTTTAAAAAGTGAATAAATTGATATGTAGTCAGTACACGCTCCCTTTACTCAGTAAATACTGCTCTTGTTGCGTTCTCATACAAGTTGAAGTGCATAGATTTTACATAGCTGTCTCTGTACTGACTACATAACTTTTTCCCTTAGTGTAACTGTCAGTATTTGCTATTTACTATATTACTAAGTAGAATTAGTACTGGTATAAATAACTTACTAGTATGACTAGATAAATTTAAGGAACAATTTAAAAAAAAATCTATAACTTCTATCATCACTGGAACCACTGATCACTGTTTAGGCTTCTTCGAATCTTAATTAAAATTCTTCGAATACTTATTTGTCGGTCCATTCTTATTCAAATTTATTATACTTGTTTTACTTAATTAATGTTATACTAAAAACTCTAATTTCTTATTTTACAAAAATGATCACTACTGTATGATATGTCTAACTTACGAAATTTTATAATTATTTTCTAATTTGTATGATTTTATAAATCATAATTATGTTAATTGTAAGTTTATTAAAATAGTTTTTTTTTTTTGCTTTATGATAAAAGCCTTTGTATCAAGTTAATAACTTCAAAACTAATTTCTTTTACAAAATAATTTGAAAATTTTTTTCTCTAGATACTCAAAGAAAAATTAGTACTAGTAATTAAGGAAATTGGACTTATTGCACTGTTTCTGAAAAGAAAATCATCAAAATTATTAGAAATTAAAATTCCGCAAGAAATAGCGGATTTTATTGGAATTTCAACGGAGTAGGTATTTTGAGCAGTACATTCAGTCGCTAAGCGATAAAACATGGTCAAAAAATCCAAAACTACTACTAGCGATCATGACAGAATAATAAGGTAGGCTCATATTTTCACGGCTGCTCAAATGTCTAATTTTACACTAACAAAGCTGTGAGTGCTATAAACGTCAACAATAAAGCCAGCAACAAAAACTAGAAAATCTTAAATTCGAACAGCTGACTTTGACATCTAGCTCACTTCCTCTCCAATATGCGCCTACCTTATTATTCTATCATGGTAGCGATGACAACAAGCATAATAAAAATTATATTTTCATTGTCCAAATTAGATATATTTGATCCCATGATAGAATAATTTAACCAGGTAGTGTTGACAAATGTTGATTCTCTCAGCTATAAGTAAACGAACTCTTGTCAAAAACAGCTGTTCGTTGTTATATGCGTTGGCCACATTCAGCTGTGTCAACTGTTGTGACAGCAACACATCGGGGAGCGCTATTATTGGTATTGAAGTTTCAGAAAAATTGTCAAGTTTATGAAATATCAAGCTTTGTATCAAATACGAATGGAAATTTTACCGACAAATTAAAAACTTTCTATTTTTAAATGCATTTTAATGCGCAACTTCATATTTATGTGCACCAAGTTTTGACTTAGCAGTTGGCATCTGTTGGGTACGCTGAATATGACCAGTGAAAATTAATTGTATGCTATGACGGATTGTGAGCGCTCTCTTTCTTGTTATATTTTTTGACAATAGTCCGTTTCCAACAGAGACGTCAATACTACCTTGGAGTAATTATAACATGATTTGATCCGATTCGAGCAGGAAAATATAATTTTTTAATTTATTGTCTGCACTTTTATACACTTTTATACCAACAGGAACAAAAACCTACTGAGAATAACATCTTTCGGTTGCTCATTTTTTGAGGTGCAAAAACAACTACAACAAAATAATTTTTTTTTCAAACAAGCCTAAGATTGCACGTATTTAGCACAAATTGACGTGTTTATCAAAAAAATGTTCAAGCCCAATTTCTGGCATAAATTTTGAACGTGAATAGCATGTTTTGAGATGGTTTTGAGTCATAGAGTACAAAGATGAAATTACTAATGATATTTGGTACACCATTCGCAAAACGCCAGACAATTCTGAGGTTGAGATGAATGATGAAATTTTAAACGAGTCATTGGTTTTGATCGTAGGAAATGAGTCTGATCATGCGTTGGCTCATACATTGTGCAATTTGGGAATTCCCGCTACAAACCGCGCCATGTGTGATGTTTTTATTCGTGAGTTACAACTTGAGCGAGTCTATGAATGCGTTGAATGACTCTGTTCGAGTAATATTTCAAATTTTGAAAGTCCAACAAAAGAATCTTTCATCCAAGATACATTGATGAAAGCGGTTGACAAAACAACCCTCATTGCGTTTTAATTAGCAACAATGCGTTCGAGATCTGAAATTGTCTTGTCAGTTGCTTTATCTGGAATAGCTGCAAAATTGCTAGAAGGTGGTCGAAGATCACAGTCAACGTAACTGCCTTGGATGATGTACACCTCCACATCATAACATACCCGCCTCCATGTTCCACAGTTATAAGTAGATTTTTGCTTTTTAGTTCCTCGTTTGGTTTGCAACAGACCATCGTCCTGAAGTAAGATCAAAACTGGTTATGCTGACTCTCATCATCGAATAAACTTTTACCCATTATTGAAAACATAATATTTTTATATGTGTTTTTTGGCAAAGAAGAAATTATTTTTTTTGATTGCGTAGATTGACAAGTAGCTGTTTCCTAGCAACTCAGCCATTAAAACCTTTTGACATGATGGCATGGTGAATTTTGCTGCGTATTATAATCCACTCCTTCTTCCCAGTTAACTGTTTTGCCTGAACTTTTTGCGTCTTAAACTCAATTCTTGCTTCACTTCCAAATCTAAGGATTATGTCACCGAAAGTGGCATAAGCTTTTGGTTCGCAGTTCTTGTCGTTCTTCTAAAAATTATCTGTTGCATGATATCCTAGAGGATTTCAATAGAATTGCGATCTGTCTAATCCATGACCTCAACGTTGTTTGCTCTAAGCCATTCTGTTGTGGACCTTGAGGTAAGTTTGGAGTCGTCATTTTGCTGGAACCTCCAACGAAATGGCATTTCCCATTCGGCATATGGGAACATGACTTCAGCTAGTATGTTCTTATAGCCTTCACCATACATAATACCTTCTATACGAAGAATTTAGAGAACTCCAGATGACGAAAAACACCCTCAAACACTTCCTCCACCAAATTAAACAGGTTTTCAAAAATAGCAATCATTGAGCCTTTTTTCACGTGGTTTTCTTACCTTCAGCAAAAAATAAAAATATTTTGATTCACTAAATATGTAAATAGGTACCACCGTATTCCACTTTTCCAAACTCTAGTTAAGATGCTCTCTGGCAAACTTCAAACGTTTTTGTTGATTTCATTATAGAGTCGGGAACGAATCACTGAAAAGAGTCCTAAACAATTCACCAGAAAGAGTCGGTAGCAAATCACAGTGAGGAGTCTAAAGCGATTCGCTGAGAACAGTCGTGAACGAACCGTCGAGAGGTGTCTTAAGTGGCTCACTGAGAAGAGTCACCGCGAGTGGTGTGAAGCACTTCGGCAAGAAGTATCGCAACCGTATCGCTTTTAGGGTTTAGGGTCAGCGATTTTTTCCGAAGCATCGTTGTTGAACGTTCCAAATTGTTTTAAAGTTTAAACAATCGGGATCGATAGACGTTGTCCCAATTTAACCCCATCATCGCCGCGAGTGCCATTTTGCACTTCAAAATGCAACATGTTTGAAAAGTACTCTCTAATTTCTCCGCACCCGCACTCACATTTTTGTCGCGATTATAAGGCACTCGTGTACTGGGGTGTTGGGGGTCGGTGTCGGTAAAATGTGATGATGGAGTTTTCTTTCTGGAAACCCTGAAAATGTACCCCGAAATTCTCAGCCGCATCACGCGGCGGTGATAGGGTTAAATAAATTTTTTTCTAGCTAAACTTTTTGGATTATTTTACGATTTTTCAGATCCTGCTTCATATTTCAGTGACATATTTTGAAAATTTTTCAAAAATCCATCTTTCAACGATCTTCGGAATGTGCTAAGAAAGATTTTGAATATTTGTTTGAATACCGCATACATCCCTTGGGCATTCGAAAAACGATGCTTTTCGAAAGATTTCCGGAATATGCAAAAGATTTTGAAAATGTTTCGTGAATCGCAAAATTCATCGCTTGGATAATAGAAAAGCGATCCATCTTTCAATGATCATCGGAATGAGCAATAGATTTTGTGTGAATGTCCTAAAGAACCCTTGGTCCACTCACTAACGCATAGCAAAATCAATTTCTCTCCCAATCGTTTTTCAAATACTTGTAGGGTTAGCCATAACATAAGTTAATATTTTTAGCAATATATTTTTTTTTGAAAAACTCAAAAAATTAATTCTGATACTGTTGAAATATTCTTGCAAAATATGTTTCAAATATTATAAACCTGTTACTAATTAACTTATACTCATCCACGACAAAAAAAAAAAGAATATAAATACATAAATGCTTATAAGCTATTATTAGCATCACCACTTTATGCATGATTCCGGTATAGTGGATGTCCTGCCACATCCACGCTGAAGCATACAAAAACATAAATTTAAAAACTACGGCAGGACTCTAGCCGTAACTGATACTTCCACAAATAGACAAATTTACAACGCATGAATGAACTCCTCAACTCAAAAGAGAAAATATTAAAAAATAAATTAATTTTGATTAAAGCCGCACGCATGCGCACGTAATGTGCGTGCATGCTTTACTCATCACTGCAATAGAATTCATTGCGAACACTTGTTCGCAGCAACACTTCAACCAGCATCTGTGCAAGATAGTACCGATCAGTCCGATCTTCTGAACCAAGCCGCTGCACCAGCATCAACATCATCAGCATCATCATCATCATCATCATCATCATCATCATCATCAACAAATTGGCATCAAAATCATATTCTAGAGGTGTTTAAGTGGACGAGGCCATTAACTACAAACAAGGTGCCGAAAATCTGCGGCATTCGTTGTTTTTGCAATTTCCGTTCGCGTCCAAATGAACCCTCATTAGGGCTCTAACCAGATATAATCACGTTGCAATTTTCGTCTGCTGATTATATAGAAGAAGTGCGATTCGATTGCCTGAAGTGAAGCAAATCGAATCAAAGCAAATTAACAAGAAGACAGCAAAGAGTGGCATCCCTAGCATTATCAACGACATGAGGGTCACATCTTTGGATATATGTATGTATATTTAAAGGTATCTTGGATAAGCATACCAACAAAATAAACAAAATATTGAAATATTGTATTGATCCAAATAAGCTCGATTGATCGCAGTAAAAGAGTTTTGCAATATATGTATAGAGTAACTAGAAGACTTTCTTAATTGTATCCTTACAAAATGTCAAATTTGTTGTTTTGTTAAAAGACTAGAAGAGAAAAAAAAAAAAATAAGAAAGAATCATGCAACATGTTTTTTAATTACTTATTTTAACTAAACAAAACTTTTCGGAAAAAAATTAGCGCATTAAATTAAGTTTGGAAATTAACTTTTATTCTCAAAGATTCATTTTTATTTTAAAGGATTAAGCAATACCTAAAGTCCGAAAATTTGTTAAGTTCTGACAACATTTTGACTGGACATCGAAAGGCATACTTTCTGAATTAACCATGCTTATACCATGTTGGATTCCTTTAAAATAAGATTAAATCAAATAATGCTATTTCACAAGCCGGATGTGTTCACACAAAACTTATGTAAGGTTTTATCAGATTTTTACTTTGACAAATCTGATGTAAGTCAAAAATTTTGGAAATTTTCTTTTTTTTATATTATTTTAATTTTCTTGAAATTAAATCCACTCGGAATATTTTTTTTTAACCAAAAACTAAACAAAACAAACTAATAAGCTTTGTACTTAGAAATAGTCCTCCGTAAATATTTCAAGAAAAGTGCGACTAAAATACAAACTGTTGAAAGTTATTTGATTATTTGATTAATTAGAGTTATTTGGTTATATTGAGATAATTTGGCAAAAGTATTAGGGTTTTTTGATTTTTACCACATTTAACATCAATATTTTATAATTTTCAAAAATCTACCATTATTTTATTTCTATTATACTTGATTTTCTTTGTTGCATTTATATCACTATTTTTTAAAATTTTTTATTCAACAATAATAGTGGGTTATTTTTGCGTGTGAAGCACTGATATTGGTACAATTTTTTCCCCTTTATTTGCCTCCAAATTTCACAATGCGTTTTTGGTGGTTATTTGTTTTACCAAAGCCTTGTTATTAACACGCCCCGTTTCAGAAGCAAATTTTGTTCTTGATGGCTTTATTCGAAAGTCATTGCACTTTTTTTGTCTAGCAAGTGTCACACGGATATTATATGACTTTTGAGGTTGTGTTACATATTGCAAAATTTCAGGCAATTGATATACTTCGTACAAATTTTTAGTACGCAGTCAGATGCATTAAAGTTAACACAAGAACATGTCATGTTAGTCTTACCAAGCAGTGATTTTAACGAAAGTTACAGCTTCCGTAATCCGTGGCGTTACGGAAAAAAAATCGTGTTGCACGGACAGAGTACGATTTTGCCTAAAAATTCAATGTTTTTAAGTTGTTTATTTGTTAGTTTAAAATATAATATTGTATTTCTTACGTTCATCTTGGAATTTAACAGCTGCAGTTTGCAAACAAAATGCATCTTTAAAAATTACAAATTTATTAATGGGCTTGAGCCCCTGCATGCTGCCGAACTACAATAAAGCACCCAATCTTAACGCGGATATCATGCATCTTTGCAGTTTGCACTGCATTTAACATGACTACAGCGTTCAAATAGCTGGTCGATACTGTTGTCTTTATCAACCTTTGCAATGAAATGATCATCACGTTAATTTTTTTGGCATAAAAATTAATGCAATTTAATATAGTTATAGTTTAATATACTTTAATAGTTATTTATTTTAAATAAAATTTATTTGTATCCTACTTTTTATTTATTTTAAATAAAATTTATTTGTATCCTACTTGAAATATAAAAAAAAATATTTTTAAAAGTAAAAAATTGTATTTTGAGCCTGAATATCTCACAGGCTAAACATGACAGAAAAATAAAAATACCTCACAAAAAAGCTTGACTCTTATTTTCTATAAGATGGATTTTTTTTCTTTTTGCTCTGCGGTAAGTGGTTTGGACTCCAGAGCATAAAAAAAGGATCCGAAAGTGATTAAAATCTATCACTTTAATTTTTTGTACCTTTTTGTAGAACGAACTTTACTTGCTCCTTTAAGCCGCATGGGTATCTTTGTTGACAACTGTAGCGATTTTGATGTTAGCTTGTCGTAAGCTCAACTCAAAATTAGACTAAAAGCTATTCCGAAGTTAGATCTATGTTAGCATATTTAGTAGATACGTAAATTTTTCACACATTAAGTTGTTTTGAGTCACTGGTATATATAACCATAACCTTAAATTTTTTGATGAAATTGGTTATGGCTTTATATGAGTAAATGCTGAAAAATTGCAAAAAAGCTCCATATTATTTTGATAAGATTTTTCTTGTGGGAGTCGCCCAGAATTAACGGGTTAACATGAAAATAAGGTTGAGATGTCAAATAACAATAACAGTAAGGCCGTTTAATGAAGGCTAAATATGCTTATTGGTGCTTTTTGGTTTTATTTTAACGTAGAATTACGTCTTACAGCGCGGTTTGAATGGGGTCGTTTTAACAGATTTTTTCAAGGTCATTAGGCAACGTTTTTGGCAAATACTTTAGGGTATACCTACAGCCTTTAAAACTCTTCGTTCAAAGATAATATATATACTAAAATATCAGATATATCCTGCGCTGAATGAATATCCAACTTTGGATTTTGTCACTATTATATTAAAGTCACAAAATAGTAGAATATAAGAAGAAAAATGCATGTTTTTATATAAGAAAATCAATCATCAGCTGCTTATGTGCCTGCTGCTTTCTTTGTTTTTCTTTCGTTGTTTATGCTTGTATGCTTTGGTTTTGCACGAACTGATTGGTTCGCGACACAATTTTCTATAAGAGCTTTATGCTGCTGGCGTATGCTGATGATATTGACATCATTGGGCAAAATACGCGCGAAGTCAGTGCAGCATTCTCCAGGCTAGAAAAAGAGTCGAGTCGAATGGGTCTTGCAGTGAACGCAGATAAAACGAAGTATCTCGTGTCAACAAACAAACAGTCCCAGCGTCTTGGAAACCACGTCACTGTTGACAACACCTCCTTTGAGGTAGTGAAGGACTTTGTTTACTTGGGATCCAGCATTAACTCCTCCAACGATATCAGTATTGAGATTAAACGAAGGATAACTCTTGCCAACAGGTGTTACTTTGGGCTCAGTAGGCAATTGAGAAGCAGAGCTCTCTCTCGACGAACAAAACTGACGCTCTATAAGTCAATAATCATGCCCGTCCTACTATACGCATCACAAACCTGGACGATGAGCAGCTCTGATGAAAGGACTTTGGGAGCGTTCGAGAGAAAAATCCTTCAGTCAATGAACTCAATCTGTCAAATTTAACGAAATGGGTCTGTGATCCGGTTAGATTTAACTCTTATGAAAAAAACGAGTTGGATCATATTTCGTTTTATGCTTTTACCCAATAGATGGCGTAAAATTTTAATTTTTGTTTTTAGTGCAAATTAATTTGGATTCCACATCCCACTAGCACTAGCGAGTGTAGTTTGCAAACTATACATCGAAAAGAAAGTGTAGCTAGCAAACTAAATATCAGACCGAGACGAGAGGAAAGGACATGTGCTCAGCGTGAAATATAGTAACCATACGATTTTTTAAAAATCGTGGTCTTAATTTTAATTTGAAATTAGTAGTAGCTAAACTGACTGTAGCTCGCAAACTATATATCGGGCAGAGACGAAAGTTGGTACCAGTGGAAAGTGCATTTGCTTCGCCTTCTTTTCAACTAAGTCAATGAACTCAACCTGTCAAACTTAACAAAACGATCGAAAAAATTTGAAATTTTGCTTGTTTCTTTTTGCTTGCTCATTTAATCATACTTACTATGTATTTAACTTTTTCTTTGTTTTGGCATCGATAAGTAGTCCATAATTGAGTGTTATTTATTTATTTTTTAATTTTTGGAAGATCAATAAAAATACGTGCAAAATGACAAAACAATCGGACCAAAGAGACAAAGTAGAAGAGTTTACAACTTAAACGGAATTCTACGTCTACACTTACGATACTATCGAAACTGTCTTTTTTTTCTCCTACTTCTCTTTAATACAATTTTCGATTCAAGACAGACTTGACCAATTATATAAGAGAACTATTCCTTAAGACTAATAGCGAGCTTTTTATGATGCGAAAGGCTAAAGTTCATGTTCTCAAGAAGTTTAACATGGCATTTTTTACTCTCTGAGGTTTGCCATTGTCTGCAAAGAGATGACGGCCCAACAGAAAAATTCTATTAAAAAATCTTTTGCCCGAGATCAGGACCAAGCTTGGGATTCCACAGCCACAGCATGGTGTTCTCTTATTCCAGAAGAGTCTGTAAGCTTCAAAACGAGAATAGAATATGTTAATCACTTGTTCTTTACTACACTCAGAAAAAAGTGTCTCGGAATATGATAAAAAAGGCATCATATTTAGAGAAAAATGGTATAGACTTTGCTCCAGAGAATGCTATTCTCTAATTGCGATACTAAAAATTATCTAAAAATGATAAAAAAGTTCTATGAAATAGAAAAATATATCGTTTTTAGAGAAAAAAACTTATTTTTTTGAGAAAATATTTGTTTTTATTGAAGAAAATAAGTTCTCATAGTGAATTTTTTATTAAAATATAAGAAAAGTTTTTCATTTTCAATAAAATTTCTCTATAAATGAGAAATTTTTTGTGCGAGAAAAATACTTATCATTATTAGAGACATTGAAATATTTCCATTTCCTAGAAGTAAAGAAATATTTCTTCGAAAATGTGAAAATTTATTCTAATTGAAGAAAATTTTATTTGAAAAAGAGAAAATTGCTATTATCAAAAATAGAGAAATTTTTTACCGGAGCAAGGTATGTGTTTTTTTCTCAGTGTAGTTATAGTACCAAAAAACATTATTGAACATCCACAGCGTATCAACCTGGAAGGCAATGATATTACTGATTTAATCTGCAACGAAACACATCATTTCCACACAGTCTCAAAAACTTGAAATAATCTCAAAACTTTCACACATTAGCTTTTTAAAATTTCAATACATATATCTTTTAAAATCTCCAAATGTGCAGTACAGATCAGTTTCGAGTTCGATATGAATTTACTTCCTCGTATATTTTTTCCGAAATGAGTTGCGTTTCGTATCCTGATCCGTTTTTGTATGAAATTGCTCCCGAAAACGCGAATCGCTTTTTCGGATTTATCTCAAACTCGAGATGAAAATTCAGATATGAAACCATTTCGGACTCATTTTCTCGATTCGAGATGGACTGACTCGTTTTTTTTTTTTAAATATACGGATTCAAAACGGAAAATAATAATTTGATGACGTGAAGACTTGTTTCGTCAAGCTGCTTGACCAACAATGTGACAATTTGAATAGTACTGAAAAATTGTGTAAATTCTGGGGATATCGTTGCATTTTGACGGATTTTTTATGGATTCAAAACGTGCCCGTCGAAACATAAAAGCCATCACCAATCAACTACCAAGATAACAGCTTCATAGTAGAAACTGTGTCAAAATTATTTTGAATTTTACAGATTGATGCAAGACGTCAAGTCTACATCAAAGATATGATATTTTTAATATATTTTTGGAATTTTGAGTTTTTGGACCACTTTCGTTTTTGCTTTAAAATCGGCTTTGGCACATATATTAAAAAAGTTTTGGATGATGATGCCGCAAAGAAACTTAGAACAGCTTCATTCCATGATATTATAAAATCCAAACAATTTTGTTGAAATGACGAAGAAAATATATTATATGATTCGCATATGGCGGATGTGGTAAATGATAACTCAGACGCTTACACTCTTAATGAGCAATTTTAATAGTGACTTTTGCCACTAGTACAAGAATAGTTGCTCAAGTAAGAAAACAATCCAGTATTTTTGGAACAACTAAAACCATTAAAATAAAATAAAATAAAATAGAAACCCAACCCAAGTGAGTAATTTTAGAAGAGACGCATGCAATGGAATATCAAATTATTCTAACATCATACAAAGAAAACATAAAATTCTATTTCTGCGAATTTGATAAAAATGCGGTTATTGTTCTGTTAAAAAAAAAATAACTCTAAAAATGCATAAATCTTATTGTACTTTATCTGCAATAGTAGTTGCTACTTTAGTCATACTTTTGAAATAAGAAATATATTAAGTATAGTCTTACTATATGTAGTTGTTTTCATCGGAATGAATGCTTAATACTAGTTTCGCGGTTTCGAAAAAATATCATTTGAAAAGAGTCATTCAAGAGTCAGTTTTTGCGCACAAGTCATTTTGAGTAAGTCATTTGAGTTCATTTTTTAATATTAACAAAATAATCGTTTCGATGTTCTTAAAGAGCTTGGCGTGAGGCCTCTCAGAATGCAGAATAACGGGCTCTAGTATATCTGTGTACAATAATTATTCAAATGCTTGGTTTTTACTGTCATTTTCGATTTGACATGAAAGTTTAAATCTTAAAATATCGCATATATATCAAGTTTTAGGCAATTTTTGGCTAAAAATCTGTCATTAGATCAGTATTTGTCTAACGTCATTGTCTAACGGAAAAAAAATCGACCAGGTGTTGAAATTTTTCATTAGACTGACAACAACTGACCATCAAAAATGACATAGTGAAAACCAGACTTAAGTAATGAATTAATTTTCATTTAATACAAATAATTTAGCGTTTTAATTCATTCCAGTAAAATCGTATTTTATGCATAATACGATTAAAGCTTCTTGCGCATAAACTTCGTTTTTTCCTTTTATGTATATTGTTAAATTTATCATTGGTACTCATTGGTACTTAAGGATAAGGTCAAAATGTCACTCATGGCTATTTGGAATTTTGTGAACTGGTTTATGTAGGCGCGCAACAGGTGCAGCATGTCATAATCATGCGTTGTTATACAATTGAGATAACTTAAAATTCGATTAGCGCAGGCGCAGCAAATTTCACTGAAATTGCCAGAGAGTATTTAGGTGAAGAGAATCTGCCAAAAGCGCATAAAACGAAGCGAGCCAAACCGGACAAATATCGGTCAGTTACAACAAAAATGAACAAATTGTTGTTGCCGCACTTAATCTCAATCTGTAGCGAACGTACTTTTGTGCTGCACAAAGCTTGCAGCTTGCAGGTGTGCTATGGATGTAGATGGTTCTTCAAGCTTGTGCCCGGACATGATAAGCCTTGTGAAATTTAAGGTTTTATTATACGGCGGCTATACAGCGCTTTGCGCTTCATCAAGTAATGGTTGCTGGGATGAGACCGGCAGCGGTTGCTCGTTGCTGATGTGACTTATGCGCAATTTGTTGTCGCGTGTGCAACATGTCCGCCTTGGATTCTAGTATCAACTGCAACGCACCATCACCATCGCCAGCACCAGTACCATGCCTGAGTCCTTCATATGTAGCCCTGTTAAGATGCTGTTTTGTTGTTTATGTGTTGTTGTTTGCGGCAACAATTTACACAGATGTTAATGCTTCTCATCAGGATTTCGATGCATTATCTTCGTTCAGCGTTTTGTGCAGGTTCGTGTTATGTCGGATTAAAAAATTTTTATGACTTAGCTTAAGTGTAGGATTTAAATTTTACAGTTTTATAACCGGGCAGCAAACATGATAAGATTTTTATTTTGTAATTTAATGAATGCGCTAGTAAAATATAAACTTGTGTTTAAATTAACTATAGCGTAGCAGCAATTTTGTAAAAATAACTACGTTTCCACGAAGTGTAGTGAATTATAGCTGATTACTTTATTAAAATTTCAATTAATTTTGTCTTAATAAAGTTACTTTTATGCAAATGCATTGACTAAGCTTTGCATCCTCCTTAAAGTTCATTGTAACGCAAAAAATTTCCGAAACATTAGAAAATTAATGTAATAAACTTAACTTCAACGTTGATCTCCTCTAGTTTAGATCATCAAAAAATCCCCTTAAAACTATTAAATAAAAATAAAAATTCCCATCATGACTGCTTTTAATTATATGCTGTCAATAAGTTGATACATCCTTAAATCGAAAATACGTAATTCTTAATTCTATAGTAGTATACTTAATATACTATGTACGATATGAGAGAATATAAGTTATGTGAAAAACATAAAAATTTTGTCATTTTTAGCCACGCGAGCGATTCATTTAATTGCTGACGGAACGATCGCGTTCGCATTAATTAATGAATTTGTCACGCTCATGTGATCTGAAGTTCGCTTCGACGGCAAGCAACAAGCCACCGCCAACAACAGCAACAACAAAAACAACAGTACTTTGGCGACAACAAAAACGATCAAATTATTAGTTATAAGTGGGCGGCTAAACCGTAAAGATCAAATGAGCATTTAATGGCGTGTGCGTTGAAAAAAAAAACAAAACACACAAAAATACTGTTTGTGTTTGACGAGTACCTACAACAAAAATTTCCAAAAATGCTCTTGAGATTTTTTTTTCTTATCAAATTTTAGTTAAGTCTTGAAAGTTACTTTTCCGACAGGTCTTGACAGAATGATCTCTGACCATTTTTCCTCATAATTTGAGGATAAATTTTTAAGATAATGTAATAAAATTTTTCTTGAATTGAAATCATGCTTTGCTTCATAAAAGAGTTATTCGGTATTTAAAAAAAATAATACATTTTTTTTATTATGAATGAGTTTAAAATTAAATTAAATTATTCGCATGAACAGTGGCTCCATGCACCAGTCGAACACAACGTACCCAAAATTTTTACTCACAAAAATATTTGAATAAAAACATGTTCATAAATAAAAATGTAAGTTACTTTTTCAATAATGCGTTTATTACACTTAAATGAAAAAAAAACTAAAATAAACTAAAATTAAAAAATATTCTGATGAAACTCAAGTTGATTTCAAAATTGATCCACAAGCCAAACTCGGGCAGTTAGAAATATTTTTAAAATAAAAGAACATGTTCTTTAGTCTAGTATTTCATATCGAGGGGTTTATATTTACAGTGATAGTCAAAAATTAGTATACAAGGCATAATTTTAAGTTCAGTTGGACGTTATCCATATATTTTAAGTACTCCAAAAAAATTTCAAGTGCACAAATAAAGGTCATAAGTTAATTTCATTAAGTTAAATTAAAAATTTAAATTTATATTTAAAATATGCGGCAATAATGAAAAAATCAACTGAGAAATGCAGTCTAAAGTTAGAATATATCTATATAATTAATAGGCTTAGGTTTTTTTTGTGACTTCAACTCCTCCCAGACCAATAGACCAATTTTATCGATTCAGATGTCATTAAATCAGGTTTTGGCTGTAAATGTGCAAACCACTTTTAAAAATTGTGATTTCACTTCAGGGGGTTCCCAATCTTTTAAAACAGAAATAAAATTTTTGTACAAAAATCCGTTATTTTATCGATTTGAAATTTAGTTTGAGAAGAGCTTGTAAATAGATCGATTTTGAATTTCTTTCAAAACTAAAAATTTTTAACCAAAATTATCTATTATGCATTCCTCAAATGTCAATTGTCCGAAAAATGCAGTTCCAAAATCAAAAATGCCACTTTCCGAGCAAACAACTCTGTCAAATTTTAACGGTTTTCAAATTTTTTTGTTTTTCTAAATGTTTGTTTAATTTTCTTTGAAATGTGTTGGCAATAACGGTAATTGTCTTGCCAAATGTATTTTTAATGAATTTTCTTAATATTGTCTTTAGTTGTTTAACGTGTATTTTTATCAAACGCCAAGACGGAGAAAAAAACTCTTTGAAATTTAAAGTTTTATATTTGGAAGCGAATATCTCTGCCAATTTTTAAAAATTTCATTTATTTTTTTTTTGTATTTAACTGCAATTCATTGACTTCAAAATAATAACAAAGTTTTTACCGTTACTTTATTATTTATATTTTAATCATTGCCTTTAAAAAGAGTCCAACAAAATGAATGTTTTCTCAAAAAATGTATTAAAAATTGTTTTTGTTGTAAAAATAAAAAAATTTAAAATTTTCATTTTTGATTTTCTTTCATTATATTTAGTTTATTTAAGACGAATTTTTTTTGTTTGACAGATAAATTAATAAATACTATGTGTCATCGAAAAAACAAGGTCCTATGGTTTTTTGCTCGAAATTTTTTTTTTTAAATATTGTTCTTATATTTTTTTAAATCTTCAACAAGCTTCAAAAACAATATATTTGAAAAAAATTTCATTATAGCTACAACCAATTAAAAGTTATAGCCACGAATCTGTTTTAATCATCCTGCTTATCTATATAATTAATAGGCAAACGGTTTTTGTGACTTCAACTCCTCCCAGACCAATGGACCGATTTTATTGATTTAGATGTCATTAAATCAGGTTTAGGTTGTAGATGTGCAAACCAAAATTGTAATTTCGCTTCAGGGGGTTCCCAACCTTTTAAAACAGAAATAAAATTTTTGTACAAAAATCCGTTATTTTATAGATTTGAAATTTAGTTTGATAATAGCTTATGAATTGATCGAATTTGAATTTTTTTCAAAACTAAAAATTTTTAACCAAAATTATCTATTATGCATTCCTCAAATGTCAATTGTTCGAAAAATGCAGTTCCAAAATCAAAAATTCCACTTTCCGAGCAAACAAGTCAGTCAAATTTTAACAAGTCAGTTAAATTTTAATTTTTTTTAATTTTAAATTTTAAAATTTTTTAAATTTTAAAATTTCCCACAAATGTTCTATAGCGTCTATAGGGTTAAGATTGCGGCGGTGAATTAAGCTGTTTAGGAACTTTATACAAGAGCCATTCCTTTACTATTAGGGCAGTATGTTTTGGGTCGTTATCCTGTTGGAAGACCCAAGGCATTGTAAGACCCAGCTTTTGCACGCTCGGCTGGGTCTCGGCTATTCATTGTGGAGTCAATAAATACCAGATTTCCGGTCCCAGCAGCCAACATACACCAAACCATCACTGAACCTCCACCGTGTTTAACGGTTGGAATGAGGTTTTGATGAAGTAGCTCGCTTTTAGCTGATCTCCAGATCTTACCTTTTATTTTAGCTTCAAATATCTCATATTTGCTCTCGTCACTAAAAATAACGTTGTTCCAAAACGACTAAACGGTAGTTTTATGGGACTTTGCAAAGTTAAGGCGTTTAAGGTGGTTTAAGGTGGTTTCCATTCAATCCGCTAGCATTTAAGACTCTACGAATATTGGGGGCACTTACTTTATAACCACGTGCATTGGAGAGGTTTTGAGCAATTTGTACCGCACTGGACCTTAGTTTTTTCTTCACCTCTCTTACAAATTCTCGAGCTTCTCCTACTGTCAATACACTGGGACGTCCGCCTCGCAAGGCATTTTCGGTATTTCCACGATCAAAATATCTTTCAATGACCTTTTGCACTGTTTCACGACTTTTTTTTACAATAAAAGCAATTTCTCCAAGAGATTTGCCTTCTTTACGAAGCTGCACAATTATTTTTCGAATTTCTTGTGGAAGGTCTTTTCCTCGCACCATCAAACTAATGGCGTTTTCGTTTCTACCAAAAAATGTTGCCTTTTCATTGCCCTTGCCTTTTTTCGTGTTCGATTCTAAAATAAGTGCAAGCGGGTGAGTAAAGTCTGTGTTCGTTTCTTAAAATGTCACACTCACAGAGGGCAAAAAATGCGCATTTTCTGCCCTGCAAACTTTCTCAGGGTAGATGATTGCCCTGCATATCAGCTGTTTTTAAAACGACAATATTATGATATGCGTGCGTTAGACAAGGATGGTTACATTCGTTTATTTATGTTGACATTTTTCGAGTAGGCAAAAACTTGCACTTTTACAGGGTTGCGGGCAACATTGAAAACATTTTGCACTGCGACAGGGCAACATTTTTTGGTAGAAACGAAAACGCCATAAGATTAAACTAATACAAACTTAAAAAATGAGTATGCAACTATCGTCACAAAAACAAAATCTGTAGACCTAACCGCATTTCACAAAAAGGGATTGCTGTGTAGTCAATTGTATACTAACTTTTGACTGCACTTTTCAGATGATTTTTTCATTACTGCCGAATATCTTAAAAGCAAATTTGAATTTCTAATTTAACTTTATAAATAAAAAACCACTTTGGTATGACCTTGATTTCTGCACCTAATTTTTTTTTAGTACTTAAAATATATGGATAACGTCCATCTGAACTTAAAGTTATGCTCTGTATACTAATTTTTGACTGTCACTGTATAACCATCTTCAATCTGTTAGACATTGAACTGTCCAAGTTTTCACAATAAAAAGGTTGAATTCCTTTCCATTCTTGTAGCAAGATTCATTTTTGCTGGAAATGGAATGCTCTCTAGCGTTTGTGTTGAGATGGTTCCAGAAATTTTCGATGGGATTGATGCCAGGACTTTGGGGTGGTGTTTCCATAACATGGAGATAGTTATAAAGTAACCAAGTTCGCACTCTGTAAGCCTTGTGCTTTAGATAATTATCTCGATACAAATGCCAATCATCGCGATGCTCCGGTTTCTCAACACTTCATGTTAAATTTTCTATTAAAATGTCAAGGTAAATATTTTGACCCATTATTCTTTCAATGAAATGCAAAGACCCAGGTTCAGTATCTGAAAATGAGCTCCAAACCATTACTGATCCACCACCATGTTTGGCAGTTGGTCTTATGGCGTTTTCGTTTCTACCAAAAAATGTTGCCTTTTCATTGCCCTTGCCTTTTTTCGTGTTCGATTCTAAAATAAGTGCAAACGGGTGAGTAAATTCTGTGTTCGTTTCTTAAAATGTCACACTCACAGAGGGAAAAAAAGGCGCATTTTCTGCCTTGCAAACTTTCTCAGGGTAGATGATTGCCCTGCATATCAGCTGTTTTTAAAACGATAATGTTATGACATGCGTGCGTTAGACAAGGATGGTTATATTCGTTTATTTATGTTGACATTTTTCGAGTAGGCAAAAACATGCACTTTTACAGGGTTGCGGGCAACATTGAAAATATTTTGCACTGCGACAGGGCAACATTTTTTGGTAGAAACGAAAACGCCATTAGATTCCCCATGGTTGGTCTTTGATTGGTTGGTCTCGTGAAGCAAATTTCCTATAGTTCCTAGGCAGTGCATTTATTTTCCAACTCTTTTTCAGCTATTGAAACTAACTTCGGTATACTTAAAAAAGGGATTAGGTTTAACTTTACGCAACAAATTGCTTGTTTGATTCAGTAAAACTTTTATTATGAGCTGTTTTAGGCTTGCTTTCCACTTGCTAATACGTTTTAAAACTCTTTATGGGGGACATAACATTGGCCGTTTTTTTAAATAGACTTTTTTTATAGTTTTGTATGTATTTTATTAAATACTCTTAAGATTCTTCGCATTTTTAATTTTCGAATTTTTTTCTTTGTTCACAAACTTTGAACGCGCTTATCTCGAAACCATGTTTTTCGTATTAGTTGCGGCACTAGCGGGTTCATTTTTTGACATTTTTTTTTTTTTATTTTTTTGTATTTTTTTAAACTTGATTCGCTATCGTATGACACGAGCTTTTTTTAAATTTTTTTCGATTTTTTATGAATTTTTATGAATTTTTATCAAGTCAATATTTTTTTCGAAAAAACACACTTCCAAATTTGGAACATCACCAAAAATTGAAAAAAAAATTGAAAAAAGCTCCTGTCATACGATAACCAATTTTGTTAACATTTAAAAAAAGTCTTTTTTTTCCAGATTGGACAATTTTTGCAACTCCCAGCGCTGCAACCACGAGGCCCCGTTTTTTTATCTGCCGCCAGTTTGGAGCTCTATAAAACCATGTTGGAGTGAAAAATATATTTTTTTGAATTTTTTTTTCTTGTAATTTGCTCAATTCTCTACAATAATAAAAATAATTTTGGAAAAATGATTGTTTTTGACTGAGTTATGAATTTTTAAAAAAATGTATGTTTTCTCTGCCGCGAATGTTATGTTCCTCCTTAAATGGGCCATCTTCCAATTTCGGACAACTCTTTCGAGCATATCGGCCGGTATTCCTTGAAAAACACGAGCTATTATGGTTTCAAAAGCGTCAATAGTTTCGGGTTTGTCGACATAATGAAATGATTTAACATATGCCCAAAGAAAGAAATCCGATGGCGTTAAACCACGTGATCTTGGTGGACAATTAAAAGGAACATTTCTTGAGATGATGTTTTTATCGAACGTTTCCGCCAATAAAGCAACTGTTTCTCCGGCTGTATGGCATGTTCGCCATCCTGTTTTCACAATTAATAAACGTTACGCAGGAGTAAGTCTATTCATGATTGAGTCGTTTTGAATACTGAACACAAACGTCATATGCACAAGCCATTTGACACAAAACAGCTGTCAGAACAACCCAGTTGAAAATAGGGACCTCGTATTGAATCACCCTCTATCTGAATAAAGCATTTTTTATAAAATTTATAGTAAACGTGCATGCTTGTGAAATGTTATGAAAATTATTTGTATTCCTCATTTTGATTAAGATTTTTGTTGTACATATACTTTGGTTTTACATTGTGATCTTACTTATATATTTTTTTGGTTTTTTAATAAAAATTAATTGTTCTTGTTTAATATAATTGTGCATTCCTTGGATTCATTACTTTTTTCATGGTTCTGCTGGCGAAAATTTAATAGTTTTTAAACTTACATAGATTTCCAAAGTTTTGGACCAATATGTCGCTTGGAATTTTTTATACGATTTGCTCAGGAATGTATCTACTGAGTAAAAAAGTGTTGGGTATACCCTAACCTTACAGGTTTAAGGTATACAAAGTTTATCCAATGTCATATATGCCTTGTTTCAGTTAAACGATTAAGCAACTACAACCTGCAAACAGCGGATGTCCTTAACAAACTTGATTCGCAGCAAAGACACGCACTCAGGAATGCAATAATTGTTGATTCCGACCGTTTCGCAAAGAAAACAAAACAAAAATAAAATAATTTTTAGAAAATATTCAAGCGTACATCCGCTCCAAGTAATATGCTAATACAATCTTTAAAAGTATCCCTTCCTCCTTTACTCCCGCATAACTCAAACAGCAAATCTGCAAAAGACACTCACACCCCAGCTAAAGATAAACACCAAACCAAACAACAAAAGCCAAAAGCCACACGATCCTAAAGAACAAACAAGCATTCGTTATTCTCCACACACTCCATCCATGCTGCACAGACAACAAAATAGCTATGCTTAATTCTTAGAATTCCTGCTTAAGACGTCTTTTAAATTAGAAATCAGCCAGCGAGAAGAAGCGAGCCTGCAAAGAAGATACTCATTCGAAATGAATGCGAAATTATTTAAAAATCAATAGGCGACCAACAAGCGCTGCTGATCGTGCCAAGGGATTGAAATGTTACCTGCAGCTCGCTCCACTTGCACCCACTTGATAGATTATTGTATTTGTCTTGGATATAGCGGCGACAGGAACTTAGGGCACGCGTTCGCTGCCCCACAAAAGAACACAAAAACAAACATACATATCTATCTACATAATATGTAAATGTGCACGCATTGTTTAGCGATTTGCCAAGATCCACAGTGATCGCGCATAACGCCGTCTATTGTTGCTGTCGTCGTTGTTGGACGTTGAACATTGTTGTCACCAGCACGAGCAGAAATATTGTCAATATCGTCACCAACGTCAGCGGTTGACCAACAAACTTTGATTTGCATATGAATGCGTTGGCTTGTAGCATGCTATGTACGAGTGTATTTATTAGAGGCTGAATGCCGTGACTGGCGTGTTTGATGTCGAGATGATTTGACGGACTGTCAATTCGTTAGGCATACAACTCAATGTTAGCGGAGATCAACGATCGTGTCGTCGTGGTATTGGCTTAAGGAGGATGTTGAATGTTTGCAGCTGCCTGCGGCATAGCGTGTTGCTGATCGTGTTTGGCAGCCCCAATCAATTGCGTTTCAATGATCTTTCAAAGTTCAGAGCTAAATTGCAAACACAAGCGTCCTTTTTTATGCAAATTATTTGTGGTGATTTTCTATTAAAATATATTTGTTTTTTTCTTAACATGGCATTGTTAATAATTTCAAGCTCGTTGCTCTTTGTGGATGGCACTTTACCGCCCGTCGTGATCAATTATATGGCTTTATTATATGTATAAATATTTTTTGTAGAGCATCAAAGCAATGCAATCAGGTTTGCTTACTAATGAATTATTTTGGAATGATGTGATTATTTGTTTATGAGTCGCAATGCAGCTTCCCCGACAGCACTAACAGCTAGACGACAGCGATGAAAAACAGAACCATGCCACAATCTATATTTTTTCCCAACCGTTTTTGGCAAAAAAAAAAAAAACCGTGTGGAATTAATATAAAAAAGAAATTCACGTTTTTTGGCATAAATATCGCAACAGGTTTTGCTTGCATTTCAGCTTGATTTTAAGCTGAATCATGATGGTTTGTCATAAGCGGATTAGCAGCTTCCAAAACCATCGCGCATCTTCTTTGTTCAGTTGGGTTTTTAAATGCTTTAGTTTTATTTCAAAAGAATGAAACTTTTGGCGGTCAATCAAAGGTGAAAGAAATACACAAACGTTATGAACTAATGTTTGCGGTTTTAAACTGGCATTAAAACGTTCAAAGAACTGCTAATTGCAGTGTTTTTTGTTTATTTCCGGAGTTAAAACTGAAGTTGCTTGATCACAAAAGACTGCCTGCCACATCTGGTCAGATCTGGTCATGGTATCGTTTGTTATTAATTTTTCAATCGAATAATAAAGCTTTAATGATGATGTTCTTCTTAATTTTAGTCTGTCCGGGTTTCTATCACTGCATTGATCTGATCACGAAACTACCAAAATTAACACTTACATGTACCGTTTTTGGAGAAGCTTTTCTGATGAACGAAGCCACCAAGACGAGGTCTGGTCTAACAAGAGGTTCAAGCGGAAAAAAGTTTTTAAATTGGAATAAATAAAGAAGCAATGAAAAAAGTTAGTTCAGCAGCATGATCCATCGAACAAGTATTCGAACGGAAAAAGTTGCTCCTTAACTCCGGAGTGGAAATGTGCATATTCGTGCAAAACGCTTTTATCTTTATACTGCTCAATTAATTCAAGAGCTTTTCAAATTTGTGGTCAATCATTAACACACGTTTGAAGCAGTTTAAAACAGCTCCATCGAATCTGGAAGAGCTGTGACAACGTTTGCAGTGAGAATGGCAAAATCTTTAAAATGAAATAATACAAAAATTGGTTGAAATTATGCTAAAATTCATGCCAAATGTTATACCAAATGCAGGTGCATTGAAATTCACTTGTCACTTCATTTTTTATAAAAAACAAATTAATTATTTCTTTTATATCAGATTTCTATTTCTCAATATTTTGGTACCACCAACACGGATCAACATCTATGTTAGTCAATTCTTAACCTTTTTTTGAAGCCGTCAGACTTCGTAAGACGCTATCGAACGACCTGACCCTCAAGGCCCTCAAGAGGCCTCACACAAAATCATGTTTCGGGTTGCAAAGATCCGGATCAAAACGGAGCTACCAGTAACGTGGAAATGATGCTTTCCCTGTCGTGAAAATGGTCGATAGGATCTTTCAGTTCTTACAAGTACGCAGGCCCTTGCCAGCCCAGGTCCTTCTAAGTACACATTTTAGAACAAGTTAGGTTCTGGTAACCTTGAAACCTGGAGAGAAGTGAGAGTAGTGTTTATTCCCAAAGCAGGGCAACTGATATACTCTGCACCAAAAGACTACAGTCCTATTAAGCTCCAACGTTCCCGAAGAAAATGCTGTTGGGAATAATAGACCCAGATATAAGAGCATTTCTGAACAATACTAACCTCTGTAGTGCGCAATACGCCTACTTCCAATGTACATCGGTGCATACAGCAGTGTACGAGGTGGATTCGCTCATAGAAGGTATGCTTCATCACAAAATAATACACTTCAGCAACGTTTTTAGCTATAGATGGCGCATTTAACAATGTGAGTATGGAATCTATAAGAAATACTTAATTGGATAAAAGAGTAAACAACATGATTACCCAATGGATTAATAAAATCCTGAACAGCATATGTATAAGTGCATAAATTGGGTTGAGTGTGGTAAAGAAGGTGTCCATAATAGGCACTCTGCAAGGATAATTCATACCCCCCTCCATTTTTGGCTAATTGTGGTTGACAATATCCTTTCCACATTTAAAGCTGGTGAAACTAGCTGATGTCTAGGGCACTTAAAGAGCCATCAAGATGGGCAAACGGCCTAGGTGTGAATTCAACAAAGTCCCAACTCATTCTGTTCACATGAAGAAGAAAAATAACAGGTTAATTGCACAGGAGTAAAAGGACGCATAAGATCTACGACTCAGGCAAATACCGATAAAAAGGTCCTCAGACAACACTGATAAAGCTGATATATGGTCCTGTTGTAGGATTTCTCTCCCAATACATCTTCGTTCACGTGCAAACGGCTTTGTTCGGGACGAGATAGAGAGTTTTGAGGTTGTGAGCTGCTACCTTGCCCCAAGTTTGTCCGTTGAAGAATTTGAGGAGACCATAGACGTCATAGTTGAAGGCGGTCGAGGAATTAAGCCAGTGGCGACTTTAACGCTTGAGCTGTAGATTGGGACAGCCAAAGTTCAAACCAAAGAGGGTTCATACTTCTTGAGGCGTTCGCATCACTTGACGTGGTGCTGCTTAATAGCAGAATGCAGCACACATTTAGCAGTGTAGGTAGCACCTTTATTGATCTGTTCTTCGCGGTATGTGACGTTCGAGTAGTGAGCTCGGTATGTATACTGGTGACCGTGGCATGCAGGTTAAGTGTGTGGCTTAGCATGCTCGGAGCCCGGGTTCGATCCCCAGCCGCAGCGAAAAGTGTTTTTAAATAAAAAATTTTTCTGATCGGTCACCACCTCTCTGCAGACAATGGCAAACCTCAGGGAGTAAATAATGCCATGTAAAGCTTCTTGAGAACATGAACTTTAGCCGTTCGGAGTCGGCATAAAACATGTAGGTCCAGTTCTCGGTCAATTGTGTGCAAACATTTAATAACACACACAACACAATTTGATCATGAGAAGCTCGGTCAAAGTCCTTTCAAGGGCTGAAATGGCCAATTTGTTTTTTTTTTTTTTTTATGTATACTGGGTGGATGGTACAAAATATATATACGCACAGTGACCACCATGCCATTGCATACACGCTAGGTAATTATGACCGACATACACCTCACCGGCACAGCAACCGATGTGGCAAGACAAGCCATGCAAAGTCAGGAGAGCTTGCAACGCGTCCATGCTCCTAGGAAGACCAATCAATCGACACCGCTGTCCAGTTTACTGGAGGTCTCCAGTGCCTCCATGTAAAATCCCTGAAGCTACAGACCAATTTTCCTGCTTGCCACATTAGGGAAAATCTTTACGCGAATGTTATACAACCGAATTGAAGAGGCGATCCAAATAGCGGGAGGACTAGCGATTCGTCAGTTGGAGTTTTAGAAACTAACATTCAATGACAGATGCCATAAACCTTCTCACCACTACTGCGTAGGAAGCTATCGCAAGCACTCGATGGAGGAAAGGTGCAAAACAATATTGCCTTGTAGCAACGCTTGATGTACGCAATGCCTTCAACTCAGCTGACTGGAGTAAGATTTTGAAAGCAGTTTAGAGTACCAAGCTACCTAGTGAAAGCTACTGCAAATTATTTCGATTAGAGAATGCTCTGCAATATTCGACCTATAGCGGCGCAATGTCGCACAATGTCACTGGCGGCGTTCCGCAGGGGTCAGTAAAAGGATCCCTTCTATGGATCGTCAGGCTTGAGGTTCGTACAGGTATCGGATCGTCGGCCCTTAGTAGTGTTGCTATTGGCACTATATACGACTGGCTAAAGTCAGCTGAGCTTAGTTATGCTGAACACAAGACGAAGGCGGTGCTTTTCAGTAGCCGTAAAAAGTCCGAAATTGCAATTATAAACTTGCGCGGGACGAAGGTACACTCAAAACCATTTATTAAGCATTTAAACGTGCTGATCTAGCCTGGACTATGTTTTAAACAGCAGACACTTCATGCCTGCCGCTAGAAAGAATGTTCATAAGCATACGAGGACCAAAGTAAGCTCGCAGGACACTCCTTCTTAAAGTCATGCTGTCGATTTTAATGCACGCATCAACGGTCTGGTCGCAGCGATTAAGGTTAACATCTACGGATGAGGAGTAGAGTCGGTGTAGAGACTAGGTGCTCTTAGAGTGTCTGAGGATGATCTCTTGAGCTCTTGGTGAACGAGGCCCAACCAGGAGATAATAGCGAGAGCGCACCCGCTCGTAAAAAACTGGCTTAGGAGATAAGTATGATACAGTGACAGGCACGTTTGGATAGATCAGGTAAGGGTCGCTGGACCCATAACCGTAAGTGTGAACTTCTACAACATGCAAATTCTGTGTGGGCACGGTTGCTAACGAGCATACCTGCATAAATTTAAGCATGAAAGTGACCCCTATGCACTCATTGCTCTGGTAGCACAGTAGAAGACACTGTACACGTCCTCTTCGAGTGCCTTAGATTCAACCACGTGAGAACTGATGCTTCGGTACGCCTTGGCGAAGTAGTGGCACTCCAAAACTTGGTAAACCTCATGTTGAGAATCGAAACCAACTTGTCAGTGATAAGCTGTTAGTCGGAACGCATAATCGACCAATTTCGAAGAGTCGCGCGCTTACAAAATAGGTCAGAGTGAGATAGGAAACGAAGTTAAGGGTTTTCCCCGACACAGAGTCGCCATCAAGTTGAGAAGAAAAGTTAGGCTTTTAACTTGACAATATTAAAAAATATCGTTTCGATATCGAAATTATTTCGAAAAATTTAACTATGGAGAACTGGTTTGCTGGGAATATATGTTCTAATATATAAAAATCTCGTGTCACGGTGTTAGTGTTTGAATTCCTCCGAAACGGCTGGACCGATTTTAATAAAATTTTTTTTGTATATTTGGCTGGTATGAGAATAGGTCGTAAATTATTTTTCACCCTCATAACTGCGAGGGGCGTGGCACTTTTTCAAGAACACAAATTTTCAGCTTTACTTTCGTCTATATATCACACATCAATGAAACTAACTATTGAGTCTTGGTCTTCGACTGTCAAATTTGAGCGATCTTTGGAAAGGTTGGCGTGAAACCGGCCATAAAGTTCAATTTTTTGATATCGCATAGATTTGGAACTAAATGTCGTATAACAATGAAACTCAGTATGAAGTTACTGATTGGCCAGGTCTTTGAATTGAAAATAGACACGGGCATTGCAAGTAGACACGGGTGGGCGTGGCTGCATCTGTACAATTAAAATTTTCTAAACATAATAGCTATAGAAGTAAAAGTCACAAAACATTTAAACTCAGAATGGAGTTACTATTTGTTGGTGTCCTGCTACTGGAACTGGCATCGTACAATAGGTGGATCCGTCCATATAAGACACATTTTTTGTTACATTGAATAGCTTTGGAAGTTATAGTCACATATTGAAGAAACTCAGTTTGAAGTAACTTTTTGGTGAAATCCTACAACTCAGAAGTACTCGCAAACTAAAACAGGTGTTATTGAACAAGGGGTGTGGCTCCTCCCATAAAAGATAACTTTTTACATATAATAGCTTAGAAAATAATGGTCACAGAATATTGAAACAAAAAGTGGAGTTACTATTTGTTGATGGCCTTCTATTGGCAAACTGGACATTGTACAAGGACGGAAGCAACGCGCCAGGTACCAGCTAGTTTTATTTATAATTAAATTGTTTTCATTTCAACTCAATATTTTGATAATACAAAAAAAAAAAAAAAAAATTGTACTATGATCTCAGAATAAGATAAGCCGGCGGCAAGCAAACAACAATTAAAAATCACGGCCTATTCGACCTATTTGAATAAAATAAAAATTATATATAATATTTTTCTCTTATTTAAGTTCTTTACAGCTGTTATAATTCTAACAAAGTCTTGTCGCACAGGGACATGATCTTATGTAGACACTTAAGTCTTAAGCCAGGCACACAGCTTAAGTAATTCTGTGTAGTTGTGTACTAAAACTAGCTTCCGCTACCAAAAGGATATCTTCATAATTTCGGCTAAACAAAGAAACTCCTTAAAATACAACATAAAGCCCACCCAGACATCACCAACAAGTGGCAACAAGAGGCAAATGCTTGTCTGACATACTTGTTTGCTTAGCAGGATTAAACCTCTATGAAAGCGGTCTGCAAACATGACTATCGTTTGAATAAATATTTGTCTTCAATGAATGCAAATATTTATTCAAAGCAGTAGCGAACGAAATTAGTAGCAGTCAACCGAAGCGGTAGCAGTGTCATGATTAAAGCCTACAAGAATTCGTTTCAAAAATAAGAAAAAACGCCGCCATCCAAAAAGGACTTTAAAAAAGAAATAAACAAATCCTTTAAATCTGTCTGGCAACAGATAGACTAACGAACAGTTGTCACTTATTCAAAAACCATTTACCAGGTAACATTCAGCATCTTTGTTTTCCACGTGTCATTGTCATTTTATTGATATTTTGACAATGGATCATACAATGTTAATGCATTTCAAATGAACATCAACTCTAGCAAAACCTTTATGAAATTAACGTTCGTGTAAATATCTCATCAACTACATATATAGAGAGAATAAATTCTAAAGTATCAACGAACCTCAGCAACAACCAAACAAAAAAACGTTTGCACGCGTCGCTAATTTGCATACGAGGATCATTAATTTGATCGTCTTAACGTGACGTTATGCAAATTGCATGTAATCGATCAGCTAAAGTTTTTTTTTTTGTTTTTGTGCAGTTAAGACTTTTATGGCACAGTCAATAAAAGTGTCTGCTGATAAGTTGGTGTTGACGCAAACAATGCGTTAATAAACGGCTGTGACAATTCATCAGTATTATAGACAAACAGCTTCGAAGTGATCCTTGATGTTGTGGCGGTGTAGAAAGGATGCAAGAGAATATATAAACTGGATGCTGTGTTTAGTAATGTACGAAGTAAAAATTGTCGTCATCTGTTTAACTATCAATCAAACGATCATCATAATTTTTGAATATATTGATTGCTGCTGTTAGTTTTCTGCGACTGATGATGATTTGCATTTTGAAGTTAAATATTGAATTTGGCATATTTTGCATATTACAAAATTTGCATTTTTTGTCATATCCAAACCTTTTGATTAATTGTTGTTGAACAATGACTTTTGGCGCAACTGGCTTTTGACGTTTAGTCCTTTCACTGCATCTGATAAAAAATAAAATTTTTACTCTTTTGTAACTGTTGTGGCCAATTTTAAATCATTACAATCATGCGATGTAAAGATTAACATGCATTGCATTGATTTATTATTCACATCGCAATCCTGTTTTCTACCTAATTGCAAGTTGATTTTACAACAAAGGCAATAACAACAATGATAGCAATATGCTGCCGCCACTTGGCTTTCATTTTGTGGATATTGCTTGGCGCATCGTTTTTCTCCAAATCTTGCAAATCAACTTTAAACAACGCTTGATTATGATGTTATGGTCACAACACTATTCCTTGGGAAGTTTTCTTTTCTTTTTTTTTTTCCTCTGCAAGAAACATGGCTTTACATGGCACGCATGCGCAAAGGTACGCATGTTCTGCGCTTGCGACGAGGCGTATTTATTTGTATTAAATTTTAATTAACATAAGGCTTCGACCGGTATGAAGGCGAGACATAAAATATTTTTGTAATTAATTGTGATGTTTTGGTGTTTTTATAGCGTTAAATTAAATTAACGCTTGCGTAATTTAATTAAAATTCCGCATGATCCAACCACGATTTAGGGTAGGTCTTGTGGAATTTTCTTAGGTTTGAATAGTGTTCATTTTTATATCAAAATTGAATAGAGTTAAAAAATACAAATTTTTAGACTCTGACTTTTCAATGATTTTCAGGGTTAAATAAAATGTTCACATGATTCTATTTTTACGTGGTATACTGTGACCAAAAAAATATCGCGGTCCGATGATTTCAAAGTCATAAACAGCCAATACACTTTATGTGTAAAATCTCAACGTTGCTCTGGTAGCATTTTTCAGTACTTTTCCTAATCTAATGTATGGATCGCATTATAAGGACTCCCAATGATAGAAGCATAGTCTAATCTCGATGTCAAAATAGTATTATACGGAACTCTGATATCGCTCGGATCTTGAAATTCTGAAGTTCTTCTTGATAACGTGTAATGCAAAAAGTATTTGCGAACTTTTTGGCAAAAGACAATTTAAATGTCTCAAGCGAAACTTACAAGGTCTCGAATTACATAAACTTTTTCTTGTGGAAAATCAGTTAAAATTAGATTCAATTAAGGGAGTTGAAAGGTTTAATAAAACAAGCATGAGATATTTACAAATATTATGCTATGAGCCAAAAAAAAACAGAATACTTTTTAAAGATATTCCAGACTAATGTTTAAATGATATGAGGCTTCCGCTCGTAAATAATGTGAATAGCCTAGGTTTCAGTATCAATTGCTTTCTAACGTGTTCTGAACATATTTATAATGTAATACGTAAAATATATTTCATTCTACGTAATCTAAGTATATCAGCACAGTTCACACCAATTTCAACTAGACATAAAAGCGTAATTCAACTTTTTCTACCAGTGATCACTTATGCAGAAGTTGTATACAGCAAGCTTGACTCGAGGTCCCGGCTTAAGTTACAAATAGCATTTAATCATGCAACAAGATATGTTTATGACTTCTCCAGGTTTGACCCCTTGGCTGAGTTCAAGAACTTTATACTTGGGTGCGATATATTGAATTACCTAAATGCTCGGAATTGTATATTTCTTCACAAACCCATAAAAAATAAGACGTCAACATATCTTTATGATAAACTGCAATTTGATCAGCCGCAATGAAGTCATGAACCTAAGCTGCTCGTCTGGGTTCTAATTTTAATTTTTAAATTCAACACGATTAATTTTTATTAATGCCATCAGATTATGGAATGCATTACCAACCAGCATTAAATCGATAATCGGAGAAGCAAACTTCAAACAGGTCATCTTAAAGCATTCATTAAAATGAATTCTTCTGTTTTTCTCATTTTCATATTTATACCTTTCTTTCTATACTTTTCCTCATTTATATCTTAAACTGTAAACATTTGTCAAAACCTTTAAATTTGTAATATGATTTTGTATCTAGTTTTAAATATTTTTTCATCAATTTAACTTCATATAATATTTATTAAAGAATGATAACTTTTGTATATAGCATGTGAAATTTCCTTTGTACCTTAAAATAACTAAGTTCTTAGTGTACTTACACTTCAAAAACTATTTGTTTTTATTTTATTTTGAAATTTTCAATTTTCAATTTTCAAAAAATTTGTAATCTTATTTCGTCGTACCTACCAGAGCTGTTAAAGAATGCAATCATTTCTGATTTTAAATCATGTGAATTATATTCAAAATAAATGCATTAACTTTTTCAAATCATTGAATGTGATTTGAAATTTCAAGTCCCAATCAATGAATGCATTATTTTTTTTTTAGTTATTGATTTGAAATTATTGTCTCAATTAAAATTTCAATTTTTTCTTAAATTTTGCTGGTTTGTGACTTTGTTAATAAAATGACAAAATCCAAATTGATATATTTGATTCATTCGTAATATAACTGATATTTTGGCATATATTTTATCTGTGTATGATGAATATTAACCATCTATACTAATTTTCACAAATCTACTAACTTGGTAGTACATAAGACACCATTTGGACAGCTTGTATTTTCAAAATTAAATCACACTGAGGAAAATAAATGTGTCGTGACCGTGTGTGTGGTGACCGTGGCATGCAGGTTAAGTGTGTGGCTTAGCATGCTCGGACCCCGGGTTCGATCCCCAGCCGCGGCGAAAAGTTTTTTCAATAAAAAATTTTTCTGATCGGTCACTACCTCTCTGCAGACAATGGCAAACCTCAGAGAGTAAATAATGTCATGTAAAGCTTCTTGAGAACATGAACTTTAGCCGTTCGGAGTCGGCATAAAACATGTAGGTCCAGTTCTTGGTCAATTGTGTGCAAACATTTAATAACACACACAACACAATTTGATCATGAGAAGCTCGGTCAAAGTCCTTTCAAGGGCTGAAATGGCCATTTTGTTTTTTTGTTTTGAGGAAAATATGTGTTAAAATTAATTGCAATTGAGTTCATATCAACCGAATTTGTTTTTGAAATAGAGCTTGAAACATTTTCATATAAGTTAAGCACAACTGTTTTAAAGTTAAATTTAAAACAGAAGTCTTTGTTTTTATAACAAAGTTTTAAAACATAGTATCAGCGTTTTTCTTTTAAGTTCAAAATATTTATTTAAAAACAATTTTGACACAAAAATTTGAAAATTTAAAAAAAATATTTTAAGGCATAATTTTTTCGATGCCAATTTTTTAAGTTTGTCCGAGTTTTTGACATCAGAATTGTAACCTGAGACGCTCCAAAAAGCAAATGTTGACTCCATTCGAAGAAGTTTGCATTAAATATATTTTAAATAATTAATTAATTTTTAAAACTATATGTAGCCCCACTGGATGACAGATATCGCGTTGGGTCTTTTAATAATCTATAGTATGAGCTGTCTCTGTTACCGGTGACATGATTTTTAATATGATTTTCTTCGGACATTATTATCAAAGTTATACAATTTGGAAAAAGGTGTATGGTATGAAAAAAAGCGTCCATACTTTCATTAAACCAATATTAGTATTTATTTATTTTCTTGGTGCTTTATTACTTTTTAATGACAATTCGACTAGAAAAGGATAACTTCCAGATTTCACTACCATTCGGAACCGAAATTGAGTATGCCTTTAGACGGAAATTAAAATTACATATCATTAAATAGATTAAATTGTGTGATGATATAAGTTTTTTTTTAAACATTTGCAGAAAACAATAAGATTTCAGTACAATTTAGCTAGATTTTAAATCTAATTGTGCCCAAATTTATTCCAATAGAGCTGAAAGCAAATCAATGTTTTTTCTTTTATTAAAACTGGGTCCGTCATTTTTGACGGGAAAGAAGTAGTTTGTATATTAACTCAATATAAGGGATCCAGAATAATTCCTTCCGGCACATCAGTTGAAGCGATAAGTCATCATTGAACGTTTAAAATACTCTCTACAGACTGAATAAGACTCAAACCATTTTAAAATGGCGGAGTGATATCGCAACAAGAACTTTATGAGGCACTTTATCAAATGCCGAAAAATCAGCATAAATGATACAACATCAAAATGAAAGTCTTTTTCAAAAGATGAGATGCAATAATTAGAAAAAAGTGCTAGGATGGTCAAAGTTGATCTTCCTGCAGCAAATTAGTAACGTTTTGGTTTAATTTTAGGTTCAACGACTTTTGGATCTTAAATAAAAATACTTAATTGGTGTCGTTGATGTCAGATGTCATCTTCAAGTAGTTATTTTGCAATTTTTATTTTTTTGCTCTAGGTACCCCATATTTTTGATTTAAAATTAAAAATAACTAGTAAGGTATATCTTCGACTTGACCGAAGTTAAAATACCCCGACGACCAATTCGTAAGGGTACAAAATCTTAAATTGTAGCTCTTTTTGTATGAGATTTCAAAAATTTTCCTATTTTAAAGACGTCTAAAGTACATTCATATCGCATTGTTTTCCTGCAGAGTAAAGACAAGCCCCTTTGAAAAGTTTTCAATTTTGCAGTTGACAACAATTTTTCTACCACGCCTCAGCTTTGATATAAAATTCATAAAAACCCAATTTCAGTTCTGTAGCTTATATATTAGCCTATTTATAGAGTTTTCACTATTATGGACTGTGGGTGTGTTCGTAGGCGGTTGAAATATTGAATTTCAGTACGATAGCTTCAGAATTACGGCTGTAATCATGTCCACAGACAGACAGACAGACGAACGGACAGGCAGACGGACATGGCAAAATCAACTCAGGTGGTGATACTGATTTTAATTAATATACCCCTTACGCAGTACGCGAGGGGTTATAAAAATTGCAAAATATATACTTGAAGCTGATATCTGATGCTTACGACACCAAAATACAGGATGTAGTTTTCCGCATTCTATATCCAACGACATGCTTTACTCCATAATCGGACTAAAAATACTAATGTTATGACTAAAAGACTATTTTGGATGTATTTCGAGGCACCAAAAAAAAAAATTTGTATAGTGTTGGTAGGGCGGTATTAATATTCTAAGGGGGGTATAATATGCTAAACAATTGTTTATTTGTGGTTGTTATTAAACAATTTTTGTCATTATTGTACTAAATACTGTATCGGATTTAAAATGCTAATGTTGAGCACAAAGGAGAAATCAAAAGATCTGTGCTTTATTTTAAGTTCGATACGACACATATTCTATGATTTTTATCAACATTTACTCACTGACACCAAAGAGGATATATGTAGATCCAGACTTAAAGGATTCATAAGTTAATGATGATAAAGAAATTAAAATATATGGGTACATATTTTTATCTTTTATGTAGCATTGTTAGAAGCTGTTACGTGCGCATGAAAACACATTTTTATTTGTTTTTTATGTACATTTTGTTTAATATCTTGACTTACGTCTTTTGCATGTTAAAATTTTTTAAAAAGTTTAGTCATCGAAAACTTAATAAAATCTTATATATTAATACGTGAATATTAAAGTTTGTCGTACGCTTTTTTGAATTAAGGCGGTCTTCTCATTCAAAACCCGTTTTTTGGACCCTTTTTAAAAAAATTCTTATTTGAAAACGCAAAGAATAATTGAAAATTTTTTTTATTTATTGTATTACAAAAGTTTCAAAGTAAATAAAAAAATTTTTTTTGCCTCGATACGTGGGCTATTCAAAAAGTAATGAGACTTCAAAGTTGGTGGTGAAAAAAAAAGGTGTCGTCACGGCGGCCACGATTCCGGGTCTCCGGAGCGTCTGAAATGAAAAAAAAACGGGGTAATAATCAGTGTAGATGTAATTCTCGGCTGAACCTCAAGCTTAATTTTGTGATTTTTTTTGACAAAATGGCGGCCATTCAAAAAAAAAATTCAATTTCGGGCTTTTTTTTTGTAGTTTAGAGTAAAAAACAATAGTAAAAAATTTTTTAAAATTATGGTCGAGGTTCACCCGAGAATGGTGACAATTCTGCGTCGATTCCACTTTGTTTCATGAAAATCGGTTTAGTTAAACTGAAGATATCATGGCCGCCAGTTCGAAAAACGTGGTTTCGAGATAAACGCGTTTAAAGTTTGAAGATTAAAAATAGCTCATTTTGACGAAGACCTTGCTTCACAAAAAAGGCTGTATCTTCTAAAGTATTTCGAATTTCTAAAAATTAGGGGCATATTCACAACTACCCAAGCTATAAATAAATGCAAAAAAAAAGTAAAAAAAAAATTGCTCAATGAGAAGACCCCCTTAATTAAAGCTCAAAATTAATGAAACTTATATCATTCGAAAGGTTATGTTGCCCAAATGTGCAGAATGTAAATATAAATGATATATCTCATAGAGGGGGTTCCCGACCTTCTAAGGAAGAAATTAAATTTTTGAGAAAAAATCTGCTCTTTGATTAATATGAAATTTGGTTGGTGTAGAGTTCTTGAGCTGGTCGAATTTGAAAGTAACAATTTCTTAAAAAAACTTAGTTTTATACATTCGTCAATGGTAAAATTTGTAAAAAAATATGTTTTGAATTCAAAAATTTGATTTTCCATGTGAATATCTTGGTTGAATTTTAACGGTTTTTAAATTTTTATAATTTTTTCTGAAAGTTAGTTAAATTTTCTTTCAAATGTGATAAAAATTACAGCAAAGTTCTAACCAAAAGTATTTTAATAAATTTTCTTAATATTGTCGTTAGCTATTTAGCGTGTATTTCAACCAAATGCCAAGGAGAGAAAAAAACTGTCTCAAATCGAATGTTCTAAATTGGGAAGCCAATATCTCCGCCATCTGTGAATATATTTAACTTATTTTTTTTTTTGTATTTAAGTCTTATCAGTTAACTTAAAAAACTTATGAAAATAATACCGTGTTTTTTTTTGTTTATATTTAAATTATTCCTTTTAAAAAAATACCACAAAATTTTATTTATTCTTAAAATATGGGGTAAAAATGATTTTTGTTGTAAAAAAACAAAAACTCAAAATTGCATTTTTGATTTTATTTCAAAGTCTATACCGGATTTTAGGTAAATTTATTTTGGCTTGACACTAAATTATTAAACTGTCCATGCAATCAAAAAATCAAGGCTACCTACCCCCTATGATTTCTGTGTCAAAATAAAATTTTATTTAAATGTTGTTTTTCTGTTTTTGAAAAAAATAATAAAATAAAAAAACTAATTTTTTTGAAGAAAATAGCTCTATACCTCCAATCAATTAAGTTAAGTTATAGCCTCGAACTTATTTGAACCATCTCACATATAAGTAATTATGTACATAGCAGGGATGATTTTTTGAGTGGAATAGTACTTTTTTGAGTACTACTGACTCTACAAAAGTACCCGAGTACCTTCATGCCGAAAAAAGTACTCTGGTGTATTAAAGAATTTTACTTGAAATTTTGTCAAGAGTTAAAAAAAATCATTTTTGAAAATGAAGTCATAAACTTATTGCCAAAGTTCTCGCCCAGTCATGTATTATTTGCCGTTGATTTTAAAATGGTTCCCAGAACAAGAACTTTTAAAAGAAAAAGTCAAAAATTTTCATAAAAATTCGCAATATCTTTGGTCAGGCGGCAAAAATTTGAAATTTTTTGGATCACATAGTAAGATCTTTTTCAGAACTACTATTTCCAACCATTTCTTTATTTGTAACTGCTGCACCAGCTTATATTTTTACGAAAAACATGGTTTTCGATGTTTTTCAAAATAGTTTAGTTCTTGTGCTCACTGGCGGCTAAATTAAACTGTTGTGCACTCGTCTTAGAATCGATCAAGGTTAATTTTAAGTTGGTGGCAATGACAATTTTTTTTTGCCCCATAGAGGTCGAGATGACCTAATATACATATTTAACGGGTTCTGAAGAAATCCCGATTATATATTATTCCTTTATGTGTTAAATATAATAAAATTTAAAAAAGTATTGGTTTTTATTTATGTATTTATTCACATATCATTACTTAATAAAAAGTACCCAAAACTATAAAAAAGTACTATTTGCCTTTGTAAAAAAGTACTCTCGGAAATGATCCGATATCATCACTGGTACATAGGCAATCAATAAATTGGTCTAATTTCGACCCCAGGCGATACTAGTTTAAATAAATCCACCAACTTTTGTAGTAAATCTATTTTAACATATAAATATTACTATTTTAAGTCATAACTTTTTACAAAAAACTTTACTCGGATTTGCATAAATACACGGTCTTAAATTGAAATTTAACTAAAAACTATATTTTCTGACTTAAGTTCTTTGTACTAAACGCTAAATATGTATCACTAAAAAGGAATTTTTTTTACTTCAACGTTTTAAAGTTGATGCAGCTTGGGTCAGTGTTGAATTTGGCATAAAAAATGTTCGTCAATTTGTCCTCGATATATAATTTAAAAATAAAAAACAACAATAATTTTTTGTTTCCAAATTTTTGCAATTTTTGAGCACTAAATTTTTTCTGTAAAAGTATAGAACCTATATTGCCCTAATTATCTCTCAACCTCAAATGGTGCAAGACCGCAAAACAAAAACCCACAAAAAATTGCGTTCAAAAAGTCACACAAAAGTTGCCTTGTGTTGAGGTGATCTAATAACAAAAAAACACAAAGTAAAAAATAAATATTAGCTTAGGACGATGGCATAATTTTTCACTGTGAGCTCATAAAAAATAATTAGAACAAAAAATGAGAGCATAAAACAAAGAATAATTTGCAAATTTAAGCTGCAGTTAACTTCCTAGAATCCACAACAGTTAAAAAAAAAAAAAAACAACAATCCTAATGACCTCGTAGAGACGCTATTATGGTGAAGAATTTTCAGAATATGCCACAGAATTTTTTGTATTTTTTGTGTTTTTTTTTTCCTTTTGTATGGATTTGTACGGAAAGTATAAACTTGCATAACAATTGCTAAGATCTTACATCATAAAACATAAAAATTTGCAGCACGCTGTGTGCTAATTTTTACAGCCAATACGCTAGGTCGCGCGTTATGGCTAGGGAGAAGATGCCTGCGTGCAAAGCGTTTTTCGCTATAAAAGATGAGGTCCTTTAAATTTGTCACAAGGACAACATTAAACATTGTTCTCTGGCTGCAATATGATAAAAACAAAAACGCGCTTTGTTATATTTTTTGTCAGTTTTACTAGAACACAATTTTAATGATCACCTTGAGGCATCTTTACCAAACGATAACAATGAGGTCAAAAATAGCTACACATTTTATTATTTCATTCTGACTAAATTTGGCATTTTTTTTAATTTTTTTTAGTTTTCCTTTGCTTTTTTTATTGCCAGCTAATTTGCTGTTGAACAACTTAATACAGCCTTAAATCATTCAAATCATCCAGCTTGTTCAAATTTTGAATAAACCTCAAACCCTGCAATTATGTCAATTTAACACTTGAACGCATTGAGTTGTCTGGTTATGAAGTTAAGCTGCGATCGCGTTAATGAGGTTCAAAGCGTTTGAGTGCGTATAAAAATCCCTGACAGCCTATAATATAACCTTCAATTAGTTCAAATTAACATATGAAGTTAGGCCAAAAATAAATTACAAGCCAATTCAGCCAAAAGGATATACACACATGATCAACTTCCTTCACACTCTCTCTAAAACCTTACTTTATCTTCCGTCCCGTTCTACAAGGTAATAATCAAAACCTTGCAAAGTCAATGTAGCGGCAGCACGGCTTATAAAACATAAAATACTAAAGGTAGCAGATTACAGCCATCCCTGGTCTTAACTTAATGCTTGAATTCACAGCAACGACAGCGGTATCACAAAATGAAGACTAAGTGCTGCCAATTACAACAGATATGTTGGGTGTTAATTTGTATAAAACCACTGCCAATTACGACATACATTTGCCAATTACGTTGCACACTTCTGCATATGTAGCAAGGAGCTGTGGCAAGCAAATCTTGAACCTGGCCAGTAGTAGACGTGTTAAACATCATGAAGAGGCCCAAGCCAATTAGTTTTTAGTTTTTTTTTTTTTTTGTTACTACAATGTTTGTAGGATGCATCCTTTCGTTTTTCGCAGAAAATTCGGCTATCATTACGCAGCTAGTCAATGCAGCAGAAAGATGCAGCACACTGTACTGACAGCTCTATCAGTGGTTTAGTTCAATGCAAGAGGTTGTATCCTTCTTAGGAATATGCAGGCTGTTGTAATGTTGTTTCACCGTATGTGGTATCATTGATGTCGTTCATGTGGCCACGTTTATGATTTTTAGCTGTCGGTGTTCGTTTATTAACTGGTAATGGTTAGTCAAGGTCAAGTTTTTGTTTTTATCTTCTGCTGCTTCATATACGTATCGACTGTGTATCTGGCTGATTGACAGTCTGCTTTTCAACAATTTGCACTTTTTGTGGTCAAATCTCAACATTCACTTCGACAATAAAAGTCAAATTATTGTAAAATTTTTTGATTTAATTGAACACGCACCTTTGCGGTCTTTGCACTGTGAAGGATTTTTCACCTTTTCAGAACTAAATTTCCTTTCCTTAAAGCTAATACAGATTAAACGATTTTACATATATGAAATTTTTTAAATTGTATATGTGGCATTTTACTATGTTTTATTAGTTGTGTATTTTTTAGAAGAATATTTCGTATTTGTTTATGGAAAAATTTAGAGACAATTGCGCTATTTACATTTAACCAACATTGGAACTAACTTCTGTTCATTTTCTTTTTTGTTGAAATTTAAAACAATATAACAATTTAGAAATTTTATAAAGAACTTCTAAAGAAATATTATTATACAAAATTTTTCAATTATCCTTTTTTAAATTAATATATAATTTTAATTTGATAAAAAAAAAAAAAATATTAATGAAGGGGTTGAACCGCTAACGCTGCAAACTAGTCAAATATGATTTTGAAAGTTGAAATGCTATGGTGAAAAATATATTATTTGTACACACAACATATAAATTTTTTAATCGGACCTTGTATGCTAAACCGGATCGAAATTTAGATTTCGTGGAACATCGACTCAAAAGTTAGAGGGACTGTTAAAAACTATTTCTGCATCATTTTTTTTTTTATAGAAGAATTTCCCATGGAGCGGTTTTGGTTCTCATGACCTCTTTTGTTGACCAAAAAAATCAAATTTTTTGCAAATTACTTTTTTTTCTTCAGAATGCGTACCCGAATTCTTGCAAAAGTTCCCGGAAATGCAAGTTTTTTTAAAAAAGTTATCCAGGACATCTTTGAAACAGTTGATGGTTTTTCAAATTTGTTTTAACCCACTATAATGTATGCACTTTTAAAACGATAAAATGGTTTTAATAAGAAAAAAATTATTTTTTCAATGAGGCTATGGGCGGGGTAAGGGTTTCGGAGTAAAAAACTTTGTGAATTTTTATTAAGAGTATGGATTGAGCAAATTTACTAAAACATTTGTAAAACATTTTGTACATTTAAAGTGTACTTTTAGCAATGTTCTGTAATGTATTCTGCAATGTTCTTTTTTCATCCGGAAATATTGAAAATCAGGCCGGTAACAGAGTTTTTCCCAGAATGTTTTAGAAGAAGTAATCTGTAATTGTAGTAATTTGCGGTGTTCACTACATTTCGGTCAGAAATTAAAAAACATAAAAACAAATTGGCCATTTCAGCCCTTGAAAGGACTTTGACCGAGCTTTTATAGTGTTTAGTTTATAGAAGTTTTATGGTTTTTAAGTTTTTGACCGATTTAGCCCAATGTGTCGACGAATGAATGTGCCGTTCTATTTGAGAGAGCTATAACGAATTTTGATTTTGTAGTCGTTAGTCTCTATTTTTAATGAAATGAATTCGAAATATTGAGAGTACCTACTGTCAAATGGTTTGCATGAATTATCGCAACACATAGATGAGGTCGCACTATACCAAAATATTGCACCAAAAATATTTAAAAAACCAAAAAAAGCGGGATATCTCGAAAACGGTGTGAGATAGACCAAAAATAATCACTTTTTACGGCGTTATCTAGACGCGTAGATAAAGGGTCGCACTGTTACAAGATATTGCACCAAATCTTAAAAAAAAAATTTTAATAACCACCAAAAATAACCACATTTTACCTAGAGTTCAAAAAACTATAAAAAGTTCGGCTCATGCCTAAAGTTCGTGAATACTATTCATAAGAGACGTAAGCTGTTTAAAGGCACTCCGCGACTGGTTAAACCAGGGTCTACAAAACATATTTTACTCCTATTCAAAAACGCGACCGAGTAAAATAATCTCGCGAGTTTTTTTAACCGCTGCACAGCGCGTTCATCGCATACAAAATTACCAGAAAAATAGAAGGAGGGTTCCTTTGATAATTAAATTTTGAATGCTTGGTTAATTTAAGCTAATTAAGAAAAATTACAAAACTGGTTAAAATCGGCCAGTTCCTAGAGGTTATTAACTATATTTATTTTTTACATTTTTTTGTATGGGAGGTACATACAAATTTTGTCAGAAGGCTAGGCAACTAAAAAAAAGATGTGCATTGAAAATGGTAGAAATTTATAGGACCTTAGGGCAAGCTCCCTTGACCTATATTAAATTTCTACATGATTTTGTATGGGAGTTACATACAAAACTAAGCCGATCCTAACGACACTCAGTAAAAATGCTATATAAATAGAGTAATAAAAGTGTACTGAAAATGATAGGAATTTTTAAGACCTATATTATTTATTTTAAAAAAGTTTTTTTGTAATTTTTTTTTGAAAAATCCACTTAAGGTACATTTTATGATATTTACAATAGCAAAATAAAATTGGTAACTTTTTTTATTAACAAAATGTGAAATAAAAAAGTAAGAAAAAAATGAATAAGTACATATATACAAAAAATCAAAAACTCGTATCGCTACTGACTTCTTCGTCAGAATCATTACAAAATTAAAGAATCCTTTTTTGTTAATTTCCTTGAACCTTGAAAATTGACAATATTTGGCATAGAGTGAAAAGGTGCAGATAATATGTTGGAAGTCAAGAGTTAATCCTTCAATTAAAGTTACAAGAAGTTTCGTCAAAATCAAAGAATCCCTTTTTTTTTGTTATAGCTTATCAAAACTCGCCAATTTTTGAGTTTTTGGGTGTTCTTTACGTAGAGAAATTTTTTTTTACAAAATAAATGTTTGATAAAAAAAATACTTTCATGAGCCAAATACATTTTAAATATGCAAAATTTTTTAAAAAATTTTCTATCAATTTTAAATTACATACTTAATTTTCTTCAAATGAATAGGTGTGGTATAAAGGAATTACATGTGTTTATTATTACAGATATTTTAAAAAATCTTTTCAATTTCATAAAACTTAATAATATGGGTGAATATTATTGTTCTATATGGGTCAATATTATCAATGTTTCCTATTTTGATACCATTTCGATGCATTGTGCGTTGTGGCGAGCAGAGTGTATTTCGAAAATTTATTTCGTTATTTTCTCAAAGAAAATTCTGACCTCTGGAATTGAATCGTGTTCATTTCAAGAAAATTTTGACCTAAAGAGTAGAGAAAATGCGAATGGAAAATAATTAACGTTACCATTGACAGTTCAGAAAAGATTGAGCTCTTCAACGGAAAACGTTAAAATTCTTCTATGCGTCAAAAAACAAAAATAAAAAAATTTTTTCTCTTCTTTTGAATTTGAAGTTTTAAAATTTTTTAATCTTTAATTTTTTTTGAATTTCTTTAAAAAGGCAGCCAACTTGAAAACATTGAAAAAAATTTAGCCTTTTTTTGTGATCTATTCTCAGCTAAAAACAGGTCAGAATTGTGTGGGTTCAGGTCAAAATGGAAAAAATTTTGCATTTTCACAGGGCTGCGTTTTTCGTTGGAAAAAGAAAACGCTATTAGAAAATTTCAAAATATATAGAGCAGATTTGAAAAAATTCAAGAAAAAACAAGTAAAGAAAGTCTAAAGTCGGTCTAGTCCGACCATGGAATACCCTAAACCTCCTATAATATTTAAATATATATTAAAATACTAAAACAAATAGACATAACTTCCTTTCAAAATCCATGCATTCTATCTACCTATAGAATTAATGCAGGATTAACTAATCTGGTTTATATGCTAGGTGGGCGTGTTGGTGGGCAGATGATGCCCATTATGTGAAAATATCTTATTTTTGTTTTTAATCTCACATATCTAGTTTTATCTTTGTAGCTCATATATAAAGCTCTTTATAGAGTTTTTGCCATAGTGGGTTGTATGGGAGGTGGGCGTGCCGATGAGCAGATGGCGCCCATTTTTCGTGCACATCTCAGTTTTCATATTAAATGCACCCATTTAGGTCAAATATGAACCTTCTAAGTGTTTTAAGATTATGGGTTGTATTAATGGGTAGACCACGCCCAGTTTTTGTGTACTTTTGCGTTTTAATAGATAATGTACATGTGTCAAATTTTGTTTGTGTGTAGGTGGGCGTGTTCGTGGGCGGGTGATGCCCATTTTGTGAGCACACCTTGGTTTTAAAATAAAATTCTCCCATACCAAATTTAATCCCCTTAGGCCATGTATAAACCTTTTAATGGTATTTTAAATTTTTTGGTTGTATTGGAGGTAGGCATGTCCGAATGCGGATTCAAAAATATTCAATACTGCAGATCCTTGGGTTCATGTGCAGACGTGTACCAAGTTTCATGCAATTATCTCAACTCGTTCTTCTTATCCTGTGCTTACGTACAACACACAGACGGACGGACGGACGCACGGACAGACAGAAAGGGCTAAATCGGCTCGCGAGGTGACTTTGATCAAGAATATATATACTTTTCTTTACCGAACTCGCTTATTCCTATGCGTTACAAACATTGTTAATATACCCTGACCTTCAAGTTATAATTTATTTTCAGCGTTCGAATACGAAAACCATTCACTGTGCATCATTGTTGCATATGTGCCAAAAATATGGTTCAACCATTTGGTTTGACGTCCTCGTATGACATATGCCAAAATTTGCATAAAAATTATAAGAGCACAGATTCAAATTCTGCATAAAAACGCTGACATGCAAACAAAAGGCCATCATTATCACATGTCAGTGCTAAAAAATTTTTTTTTTAAATACAAACTGCAAATGACAGCACGAAAAACACAATTTTCTGCCTTTAAAAAGGTAAGGCTTAAGACGGCACCAATATTTTGCTACTTTGACTTTTCAGCTTCATGGAAAAAAAATCGCTTAGCTGTTGTCACATACAAAAAGGATATCCCGTTGGTTATTATGTATAGCTTTATAAATTCCAAGTATTGGCATACAGTTTTTTATACTGCTGCTTTTTTATGTCAAGGTTAAAACTAAATAGCAGCTCTAAAAAATGTTTCCCAGAATAAAACAGTTTCCAGCAACCCTTCATCTGCCACTTAACTAAGCTGTGGCCTTCCGCAGAAAAGGATGCGCAAAATTTTCCACATTTCCAACTAACCCGTTGGCAAAATTTTTAAAAAACAATACAACTGCTTAAAAAACTAACTAAACTCATAATTCTCAGTATTGCTGAATTCTCAGAAAATCTCCTTCGTTTAAAGGATGAACTGCAAAATCGTTCTGCGAGAGCAGAAAGAGTTAGTGCAGAGCGAAAAGGCTTAAAAAATAAAGCAGAAACTCATAAAAAATCAAACCCTTTTCTAAAAAAGTGCACAGCAGAAAAAAAAATAAACTCCGCAGCAGGCCATAACATTTCGGCTAAACTAACCAAGCAATAAAATAAAGCTATTATAAAACCATTTGTGGAAATTATATAACCACCGAAACATTATGCTGCACAAAAGATGCTGACAATGCGACAATCGGATGCAATCAACAGCAAAAGACGCCTTAAAAAAATCACCGCAACAAAAGGATTCGCAAGGACACGAGTTGACAAGAGTCTCAAAGATAAAAAAAAACATCTTTACAATAGCTCACTAGCAAAAAAGTGTAATAAAAAAGAACCTTTTTGCAGCAAGGATTTGCAACTAAAAAGTGAAAAAGTCAACTCATGTTGCTGTGTTGTGAGCAATCATTTAAAGGTTAGCCGAAGTTAGTTACTGAAGAATGCGCAAAAAAAAACAAACAGTTGAAAAGATTTCGCTTAACACGTCTGTGTGCATGGCAGCGAACAATAAAACCGATCGCAACCGATTGACAAACATTGTGCGCACAATTGTGAAGGCCAACGACTTGGCAATACTGCTATACACACAGGCTGCTGATCCTTGTTATCCTTAGTGTTCAAACAAAAGCGGGGAAATTGCCAATATTTTGATTTCAAGACAAAACAATACGCCTCGAACCAAAACAATTCGTAGCAGAACATCAGAATTAAGTTTGTCGACGTACCTCCTTCAAAAGGATTAACTGAGTTTAGGTCTGACTGCAGGCTTTATGCTGAACAATGCAAATTATGTCGTCGAGGTCAAGTTCGTGTTGCTTTCAGTGTAATTTCGTGCAATGACGCTTGATTTAGTCGGAAGAGACGACAAATGTGGGCGAGTCTCTAGCAAAGGATTAAGCCTCATTTTGTCTTTGATTTTAACCATAATTATGGAAAACAAGTCATAAAGCCATTAGCATGATTCGGCACGGTTCTTGGCATGGTGTCCCAATCAAACGCTCAAAACGAGCAACGCTCTATAAGTCAGAGTAGCGCTCTAAGAGTTAATGCAACACTTTCGTTGAAATTCGTTTCATTTTTGGGTTTTATGAAGAAGTAAGTTTGAAAAAAATAAAATTAATGTCTCTTCAAGGACACAAGCAGCACAAATATTCAATGTTAATTCCTGCTAATTTTGTCAAACCAAGTTTTTGTGACATAGGCAAAGACTCTAGTTGGCTGCCTCGTCCAACGACTGACCAGCAATGCTCTCGTTTTCAAGCAATGCTTTCGTTTTTTCTTTTTTTTCTTTTCTTGCTCTAAGAAAGTGAAACGCCAAAGCCACTACTTTCGAAAATGATTTTATTGAAGTGTGAATTTTTCACGAATTTCTCTAGTCTCAACTCTAACCCTTTCAGCATCGTTTCACTTAACTTCGCTACGTCAACCCTTTTCCTTAACTCTTTCCTGTAGTTTTATGACTTTGGTTTATGGCCCATTTTATGGTCATGTTGTTCTTTACTCTTGGTTTTTTGTTCGTTTGCTCTAGTAATCCAGTTCAGTATCGTTGCTGATTTTTCTTTCGCTACCTTGACGTTTTGTTCTTTAATCTTCGTAGTCTTAGTTATTGTTCTTTTTTCAACTAATGACTGCTATTAAAGAACATCTTCTGGTACTTGCCCGTTTTTTTTTTTTTTTTGGTTTTCTAGTTCTGATCAGTGCTCTGATGTTCTTGGAACGCTATAAATTTTGAACTAATTTTTATGCATTTTTTTGTTTAACTGTTTAACTGTTTAACTCTTTTCTTTAGCTCTGTTTCTTTGCTCTAAATTGTTTTTGCATTTTAGGCTTCTGAGAAATTGGGTCTCTTCCGTGAAACATAACGTTTCACGCATATTTTCAAAGAGTTAATTTTGAAAGTGAGCGTATATTTTTGGTCATATTTGTCACAAATTCTCATTTTCATCTTAGCGTAAAAGTAGAGTTAAAAGAGCAATTTACAAAAATTTTGTTTATTTATGATATCTGTATTTATTACTTGTCCACGGCAAAGGGTTAATTTGTATTATGTCTAATAATTTCAGCGTTAGACGGAATATTTTAGAAGGTCAAGCCAGCAGAGAGTCTGTATAAGGGAAAGTAATACTTTGATTTAGAACAGTGGTTTTTATTTATTCACTTTCTATGCAAAAACTGTCATGGAAAGAAAACTTTATGGTTACATCTAATATTTTCTAAGAAAAATTTCTTAGTTTTAAACTTCTGGCGAAAAATCAAAACGATGAATAATGTTATAAAAAAGTAAGTGAATAAATATTAAAGTTAATGCGAGTTAAAAAGTTTTTTATTTTCATATTATTTTTGTTTTTATTAATTAATATCAATTAATAGCAGAATTTGAAGAATACATTCTGTAGTTCCCAGAGAACTAGTAGCGAATGTATTGTTTTATAATAATTGTATAAATAACTTAAAAGTAAATTATTTATAATTATTATATAATAACTACAAAAAAAAAAGAATAAGATAAATGATATAACAAAGCACAAAAAAGAAAAAAAAATTATAATAATAAATGATAATTGAATAAGAAACCAGTTGTGAAAATGAAAACTTGATAAATTCACAAGAATTGTTATTAAGAATATTACAATACCTCTTACACATTGAGAAGATATGAATGAATATGAAGAATATATGAATATATATGTATTTCTCTCATATATTCTTCAAGAAGATATAAAGATTATTATTTAAAATTAAGAGAAGAAAAGAAGATTTTAATGCAATTAGAATATCTTGTTTATTTCTTAAGCTTTTTATGTTTAATGAAAGACAGTTATAAAGCCTATGTGTCAATCTACACATGCCTACAAAACTCATTTTATGTTTGTTTCTTTGTATATTTGACTTCTAAACGGGGGATCTTCGGACGATCTTCGGACATGGCAATGAGTCTGACTGCCTCAACTTGGTGACGCCAGCATTATTCATGTCAAAATCGTCTCAAGTAGATTCAAATCTCCACATGGCGTCTCTTGGAAACGGTCAACTAAAAGATGATTCAATAAGAGCTTTCTACTTGGTCTCATCTAAATAAAATACATAAAAATCAATGTATTGATGTAAATTTTCATTTGGAATGATAGTTTGGTTTCTACAACTTAATGTTAAATAAAAACTTTTTAACAAAAAAAAAAACCTACTTCAAAATCACTAGAAAGTAAAAAATAATTTTAAATTACTTTTACTATTTATTTCTTGGTCAAATTTGTATTTTTATAATAAATATATTTATTTTTTTATGATAATAAAAGCTTCTAGTCAGCGCTAATCATTGACGTAAAATCATGTTTTTTTCGCCATCCCTACACTATTTAAGACTTTTTTATTTGTAAATATCCTGCTTGGGTGACGCTGTATTAATTTGTAATCTTAATTTTTCTTAAATCTTAATTAAAATGCTATATGTGTGTTGCAGATGCACAAAAAATCTGATTATATTAGCGCCGACTTCGAAGCTCTTATTATCATAAAAAAATAAATATATTTATTATAAAAATACAAATTTGACCAAGAAATAAATAGTAAAAGTAATTTAAAATTATTTTTTACTTTCTAGTGATTTTGAAGTAGGTTTTTTTTTTTGTTAAAAAGTTTTTATTTCTTTCTTTTTAGAGAAAATGATGTATATTAAAAAAGTGTATAAATTAATTAAACACCAATTATTTATGCTCATAATATGGAAAATGCTTTTCTGTCGTTTCTTATTCTGGTCTTTGTCAGTATGTTTATCAGTACCTACTCTTGTATTTTTATCACTACCCCAATGTCAATATTGATTGAAATATAGTGTGTTTATAATATTGACACGCCTCTTTGTCGAGAATATCAAACTCTTTGTCATAGTGTTTTCAATAGTTCTACCCATTCTAACAATGAATTTTACCATCCTTAAGTCAATATGATACAGTTTTTTACACACTGCCACACCCCTTAGTCGAATAACGCCCAATTCTTCGGTAGTAATTTGTAATAATTGTGCCTACGTCTGTACTTTTTCAGTTAGTAGTGTCAGTATTCGATTGAGTGTTTTCTAATATTGCCACACCCCTTTGTCGAATGACGCCCACTTTATTCACAATAACTTGTTATAAGTGTGCCTACCTCTATACTAAATATCAGTACTCTAGTGTCAATATTATTCGCGATACAGTGTATTTTATATATTGCCACACCCCTTTATCAAACAAGGTCCACTGTATTGAAATTAATTGTTTTATAACTGTGCCTACCCCTGTAGTTAACTTTAGTACTCTATTGTCAATATTATTCGAGATACAGAGTTTTTCTAATATTGCCACACCTCTTTGTCGACTAACGCCCACTTAATTGACTGTTATTTTTTACCTACCCTTGCATTTTTTCTGTGAATTTTATTAACTCTAGTACTCTAGTGTCAATATTTACTGAAATACAGTGTTTTTCTTACAGTGGCACGCCTCTTTATCGAATACCGCCCACATTACTGACAGTAATTTGTTATATTTGTACCTACCTTTGTACTAAATTTTAGTATCGTAGTGTCAATAGTAATCGAGATACAGTGTTTTTTTTAATATTGCCACTCCCCTTCTCGATTAGCGCCCATTTTTTTTTTACAAAAATTTGTAGTAATTTTTCCTTCCTTTGTAATAAATTTCTGTACCCTAGTATCAATATTATTCGAGACACAGTAATTCTCTTATATTGCCACACCCCTTTGTCGAATTACGCCCACTTTTGTTATAGTCATTTCCAATAATTGTACCTACCTCTGTACTTAATTTCAGTACTCTAGTGTCAATTTTCTTTGAGATACAGAGTTTTTACAATATTGCCACACCCTTTTTTAGAACTACGCCCACTTAAGTGATCGTCATTTTTAATACTTGTGCTTGCCCTTGTAATTTTACTGTGAATTTTATTACCGTAGTGTCAATATTTACTGAGATACAGTGTTTTTCGTATAGAGACACGCCCCTTTTCCGAATACCGCCCCCTTTCATAAACGGGCACCTCCGCGTTGATAATCTCTATATGTTGACAAAAAATTACGGCAATCGGGCAAGTACTTTAGGAGTAATCGATGTACATACATTCACAAAAAAAAAAAAAAAAAAAAAAAAAAAAAAAAAACAGACCAACTTGAGAACCTCCTCCTTTTTGAAGTCGGTTAAAAATTATTTCCTTCAAATGTTGCTCATGACAAACTCCTAAATTGTTCATTCTGTGAATCCAATGTTTGACAACTCCTCATAACGAGCAATCGGCTGGTATTCCTTGAATAACACAAGTTATGTTGGTTTCCAAAGCGTCAATATGTGTTACTGCAGCAATATTCTGAAAATTGCAGGCTCTATACACTCTGGTTGAATGATGAATGTCCAATAGTATAAAATTGGTTCGAAATTTAGTGATGGTGTTACGAATAGTGTGCTCAGTTGGACGCTCATAACGACCGAAATGATGTTGAAGAACTTTACATTCTCTAACTGATGACTGATTTTGGTTGTAAGCTTGCACAATTAATAGACGTTGTTCAGGAGTAATTTGAGCTGCGGGCCCCTTTGGCCTTCAAGCAAAGGTTGTGCGCACCATATAAAAAACATTTCAATGAAACAACACAGAAAAACAGAAAAATCATCCCCAAATCTGAACTGACGACTACCGCAAACGAAAAACTTAATGATTTTCGGATATGCACCTGAAATGTCCTCATCTTTAATTGGGTTGGTGCCTCTATCCAACTGATTGTTCATATCTTGGAATGATATAAAGCTGATATCACTGCAGTCCAAGGTATGTGATGGAAAGGATAGGGTTGCCTACGACAAGCATCCTGTCATATCTTCAACAGAAGCCATGCGGAGAAGCACGAGCACGAGTTTGGTTGCGGATTCTTAGTTGGCAAAAGAATACGGCACCATGACATGCAATTCAGTCCTGTGAAAGAACGACTTGCCATAATCCGCTATGAGCGCCTTGAAGACGCATGCGAGCGCTGCCCCCGTCATGGCTTGGTGCCTTCAACACACAGGTGGGTAAGGAATAGTTATTTGGTAGAACAGTGGGAAAGTTAAGCCGCCACGACAACACATCTGATAAACGGAATGAGGTTGATTGACTTACCGCACGTAACATGATCGTTAATAGCACTAGATTCAAATATCTCAATATTCATAAGGCCACCTGGTTCTAACCTGATCAAAAAACAAACAACTAAATTGATCACGTTTTTATTGACGAAAGGCTCTCTTCCAGTGTACTAGAAAATACCACCGCTCTCGCCGAAACCAGTGGTCCAACCAAGAGTGTCGCGACGCCACTGCCGAAAAGGACACCGCCTACAAAGCCACCCTACATTAATAACGAATACAAGGTGCTGTCGAGCGTATTATTTGAAAGACTGAAGGCCATCGTCAACGAACTGATTGGATCTTATCAGTGCGTTTTCATACCATTCACCAGATCTTTACTCTCCGACAAATCTTGGAAAGGACTTTGAAAAACAAACCGTGACGCAGCATCTTTTCGTCGATTTCAAAACAGCAGCATTCTCCAGGCTAGAAAAAGAGTCGAGTCGAATAGGTCTTGCTGTGAACGCAGATAAAACGCAGTACCTCGTGTCCAACAAACAATCCCAGCGTCTTGGAAACCACGTCACTGGTCACCACGTCCAGCATTAACTCTACCAACGATATCAGTATTGAGATTAAACGAAGGTTAACTATTGCCAACAGGTGTTATTTTGGGCTCAGTAGGCAATTGAGAAGCAGAGCTCTCTCTAGACGAACAAAACCGACGGTCTTTAAGCCAATAATCATGCACGTCCTACTATACGCATCACAAACCTGGACATTGATGAAAGGACTTTGGGAGCATTCAAGAGAAAAATCCTTCGTAAGAACTATGTTGCAATCTGCGTCAATGGCGAGTACTGCATACGATGGAATCACAAGTTGTATGAGCTATATGCCGACATCGATATAGTCAAGCGCATTAAAACTGAGCGGCTTCGCTGGCTAGGTCATGTCGAGAGAATGAACGACGAAGCTCCAGGCATTGAATATTCTTGAGATTTTTGCCTAAGTTTTATAACGATCGTGATGCTTTGTTATTATGAGCAATATTGCCACAGTTATTAAGACTCGAACAAGCTATATGCTTCAAAATACTTCACCTCTCTTTCCATGCCCCTTATTTTCAGCATATGTACTTTACTTTTTAAATTTACTCATTTGTTAAAAAACATAATTAGATTCAAAACATACTAATGGTCCAACTAGTTTTGCATAGCATGGCAGCGAGTGACTTAACAATTGTCACATCGGCACCTGTTTAATGGGATTTGCGTGTATCTGATTATGAACAACATACGGTAAGCCTCAGATAAAAGCAGAAATTCATCTCTGAAAATATAGATAAAAATAGGTTCTTTGATTGACCGGACCGTGGTAACCCTGGCATGCAGGTTAAGTGTGTGGCTTAGCATGCTCGGAGCCCGGGTTCGATCCCCAGCCGCGGCGAAAAGTTTTTTTTCAATAAAAAAGTTTTCTGATCGGTCACTACTTCTCTGCAGACAATGGCAAACCTCAGAGAGTAAATAATGCCATGTAAAGCTTCTTGAGAACATAAACTTTAGCCGTTCGGAGTCGGCATAAAACATGCAGGTCCAGTTCTCGGTCAATTGTGTGCAAACATTTAATAACACACACAACACAATTGATCATAAGAAGCTCGGTCAAAGTCCTTTCAAGGGCTGAAATGGCCAATTTGTTTTTTTTTTAGGTTCTTTGATTTTGAATAAAACGCAAACTGTTCGGAATTTTTCCCAAATATTTTATTTCGTTCGAAATTTATGTATGAAAATTATTTCGCGGATATGTTCACCGCAACTTTTCTGCAGATATCTCAATCTCTTTATTCTAATCTCTATCAATATCTTCTGATATTTGCAGTAAAGCTTTCGGAATGGCCCTAATCACCGATGTTTTATTGCTTTTCAAGTCTGGAATCGTATTCGGATCATTCACATATACTTAATCCGTCGTATAACCTAAAATAAAAAAGTTTAAAAGCGGCAAATTGTCAAATCTAGGGGACAAACTCAAATCACCGCTACAAAAAAAATTTCACGGTTATGTAGTTTTCGACGCAAAAAGTCCAAATTCCATCACCGATAAGAACACCAATGAATTTTTTTTATTTTAAATATTTTTTATTATAAATTAAATGTACAATTCTTTTCAAGATTTTAGCAAACTTATTTTGAAGGTTATTTTTGACCAATCAGTTATGAAACGGAATTAGAATTTCAATAATTGAATTAAACAGCCAGGATACGAACCCACGTTCTGCTTTATTTATTTTTACTCTGACCCACATAGTTTTCAGCATATAATTAATGTATATTCTTTCTGTTCATATATCAAGTTCTTTGTGCATTATTTGGAGAGAATTGAAATTTTATTTCAAAACAAATGTCAAAACATCGCGTTTTAAAATTTTTTTAAAAAAATTATACACATAAAAATTTTGGAAATTATTCCCATGGTCGAGTAAACACAATTTTGAATCTTAAAAGAATTTTTTTGCATTAAAAATAATATAAATATTTTTCTTCGATTATATAAATTCGCGTTCGAAATCAAAATTTGTTAACAACATATAAACTTCAGACATAAGTGTTTTTCTTAACACAATATTATACATTGAATAAACATTTAAGTCGTCTGCAAAAACTTTCCCACACTTAGGCAACACACGATATCGAACAAATCAGACGAAGGAGTCATCAGTTCGTGTCAGGCTTTTAAAGTGGAAGCAGGAAAAGCAGCGAAAATTTAAAAGTAACAAAACAACATACATATCTTCCCAACCCGTCGATGTGTGAATGAACGAAGTAACGAACGATCAAACCGCAGTGTCAAAGATCTCTGAATGCACCGCAAAGTCCTGCTGTAGCGAGCCAACAACCAAGAACAATAACAGCAACAACAAAACAACCATTCCTGATCGACGATCGATCGCGCCAAGAGAGAAACAATCACAGACGCAGAAAAAGTGAAGTGTTAAACATGTTTTACGATTTCCAGCAAATCGTGACTTCAAAAATCGACATGATGAAGGCGTTGAAGGCGAAATTTGTGCGAACCAAAAACAAAGACCCAAAATAAAGCAAAAACTACGGTCCGAACGTAACGAACAAACTGAACAATTTAAATAACGATCACTGAACGAACGATCGTAGCAATATCGACGACTGAGTATAGATGATGATTATGGTGTGATATTGACTACAACTGCGGCGCATGCACTCTTGAACTTTCGAAACAAGAAACAGCACAAACGAACGTTGCTACAACATGCCACCGCCATCATAAACAATGCGGCAAACTTAGCATCCTGCAGACGTCGGCTCCCAACGGGCGCTCATTTCAGCTCGATTCTGGCAGCAATTTACACTTTCCAGCAACACTACGAAGCAGACAAAGAAGAAGCTGCCAAAATTGAGCTCTACAATTGGGTGGCTGACAGAGTTGAGTTTGCGTGTTCGTGAGACCTCTTGAATTGGCGCAGCCAGATCATCAAGCGAAGCGATCGTGTCTGAGCGCTACATTGCAATGTGATATCAACATGGCCATGATGGATGCTTGAACGCGCTAAAGCTCTGAGTGGCTGACTGGCTGGCTTCCAGCATTGCTGTTTGTCTATCCGTGTCGGCTGGCTTAAGCCAGATTTCTGTGATGCCCGGCAGTGAGTTTTTACAGTGAAATCCTTGAAATTGTGCGCGATGCATAAATTATTTCACAATGAACTAATCGGCATGAGCACCGGCAGCGGATACCGGTTCCCGTTGGCAAAGCACACAGCGCAAAGTCTTCGCTTCTAGCCGAAAGTGTATAGCGCACGTTATGGCGGCTGCAACGACGGTGCTGTGTTGAAGCACCTACATCTTGGCGCATGCCGGGCGGAAACTGGGCCCCGGCACGCTTATTGTGAAATGTTGCTACACTTGGTAGAGCGCAGCCATCACAGCAGCGCGATCAGACGGCGTCGAAGCAAAGCATGCATAAATTTGAGGTTATTTTATTAATTTACAGACAATCTAAATCAAGCAAAGAAATTTTTGCAAGATGTTGAAATGAATAAATCGATAGTCGATGAGTTTTGGTAAGTCACGAAGAAGCTCTAATAAGTGGCCATATTTAATCAAAACTTACAATAAACTTCGAACAGAATGTTACGAAAGGGTGGCTGTTAAGCTACACATTCAGAATTAAAGAAGTAGGGAAGTAGTTCGTCCTCTAAATAAATTCATAATTTAAAGGCTAACTTTTAAGTGAGAATTCACAATAAGCTCAGACACTTTAAAATATTCTGCTTGACTCTTGTAGTAAGTTTTCTGTGCGACTTTTACGTTGGAGGTTGCATAGCATCCTCAACGATTTTAATTATAGTTCGCTAGGATTTGTTTTCTGTTGACAAAAGCTAATGGCTAATAATATGGATATCTAAAGCATGCACCAGTGTTGTTTGTGAAATGAAGTGCCAGTTCGCTTTAGATAGGCACATTGGCTGCTGTTTTTCATCATAAGGATGAAGAAATTGCACAACAGAGAATCTTATGGCGTTTTCGTTTCTACCAAAAAATGTTGCCCTGTCGCAGTGCAAAATGTTATCAATGTTGCCCGCAACCCTGTAAAAGTGCATGTTTTTGTCTACTCGAAAAATGTCAACTTAAATAAACGAATATAACCATCCTTGTCTAACGCACGCATGTCATAATATTATCGTTTTAAAAACAGCTGATATGCAGGGCAATCATCTACCCTGAGAAAGTTTGCAGGGTAGAAAATGCGCCTTTTTTGCCCTCTGTGAGTGTGACATTTTAAGAAACGAACACAAAATTTACTCACCCGTTTGCACTTATTTTAGAATCGAACACAAAAAAAGGCAAGGGTAATGAAAAGGCAACATTTTTTGGTAGAAACGAAAACGCCATTATTGTCTGAAACCGTAGTAAGTATAAAATATGTCAAATTTTTTTGGCCAATTTTAACTTCACAATTGATGTTTTTCATTGTTAAAAATAATTCACTTCCACTGACTTCATTAAAAATCTACACCATGACACAGTTATAATAACTGTTAAAATAACTGTCATATTTTAATGAAACGACAATATTTTCGGTAATGTATTCTGAGAAAAATATAAGCAAGAAATTAATTAATATAGAAGATATTTCTTGTTTGTTGACTAATTAAACTTTATTCGAAGAATCATTTATATTCTTCTTAAAAACTAAAATTCCAAAAATTTATAAGATTTATGGATACTGAGAGAAAGACTCCAACTATTTGCGTAGGTGATCCTGCTTTTAAAGTCGAGTTCAGTGCAAGCAAGACACAGTCGACACATTATTTCACAAGCGAATAAATAATTTCTTAAAATCACTTTAGGGAGGACATGACATTGGCTGTTTTTTACAACCACGAGGTCCCGTTTTTTTTTCTGCCGCCAATTTGGAGCTCTATAAAACCATGTTGGAGAGAAAAACATATTTTTTTGAATTTTTTTTTTGCATTTTTGTTCAATTCTCTACAATAATAAAAAAATTTCTGGAAAAATTTTGGTTTTTGACTGAGTTATGAATTTTTTAAAAAAAGGTATGTCTTCTTTGCCGCGAATGGCATGTCCCCCCTTAAAGATTAATGTGAAAAATGAGATAACAGTCAAGTAAGATTTGATCAAAACAAGGTCGTGCACGGAAATAACACTGTTCAATACTAAAAAAAATATCAAAGTTTCGACAATGGAAAACTTCTGGAAGAGGAAGAAAAAATCTATGTGCATCGACGTTGGGAAAGTTTATGTCTGAGTTTTATTTTAGGGGGGCTTTAAATTTCCCCCTTTTTGCGAATTCTGATAGTGAATTGGGGATGTGACCCTTATATTTAAACAATAGGGTGTGTTCGGGAGATTTGTGTAAAAAACAATGACGTGAAAATATTTAATGAAAATTTTAACAATCTTACTCTTCAATGTATGGGTATTATTATCCCTTCGTGTAAAAAGAAGAAAACAGACCAATAAAACATGTCTATAGCGGGTTAAAATGTCCCACAAAAATATTTCACACAATTTTATTATAGGGCTTCTATCATTCTACCTTAGTGCCACTCCCAATTTGACATTAAATTGTTCCTTTCTTCACACATCAAATCAAGACCGATCATCCCACATAAAAATACGTTAAGAGATAATTTCAATACCTTCTACGTCAGCTAATTTTTTTTAAGCTTTTGAACCAAGGATTTCAATTGTCAAACCTATTCAGTCAAGTCTGCCTTGGTTAGGAGATGGGGAGATAGATAAGTAGGAGAGAAATTGAAATCAAGAGAAAAAGTGTGATGTGTCGCATGTATGGAGAAGCGCTTTATCAACATGCGAATTTGAATCTGAGGCAAGTGTTATGCCTTTACCTCAGTCAATTCAAGTTAATAAGCAATCTCATTCTACAAACATCTCTACCACCAACTACAACTTCCAAAGACGTATATCGCCAATTCCAAGCATAACGCAAAACTTTTTTTCAAAAATTGACCTCATGGCTTTCGATTTCTTTTATTTTTTAGGCTATAGATTCCTATTAAAATTCTAAGAATATAAGTTCATTTATTTTTTTTTTATCGCCATTCGTTGAAAAGTTATGGACCTCTCAATTCTGCAAATCGTCAGAAAACGCGAGAATCGTGAAATTTTCAATTAATTGTATCTACGTCAGTTTTTATCCAATTTTTATAAATAAGGTACCGTTGGAAAGGTATTGGAAATAAATTTCTGGAAAAAATATATAATTTTAAAATTTTGTATGTTTGGGTTGCCAACAAATTTAAACGAGAATGTATTTGCTAATATCTCAAAAAAAGCATAATTTTTTTTTAGCTCAAATAAAACAAATCGAAAGCCATGAGACGAACCCGTTTTGCCTTATGCTTGGAATGGGCGATATATTGATGAATTTTTAATTTCAGTTGATTACAAATGAAGAAAAAATGAAAGAAAGTTAAAAGCGTAGGATCTTGGCTAGAACGCTAACCAATCGACTGCCGAGGCTCCAAAGACCCATTTGACTCGACTCTTTTTCTAGCCTGGACTAGATCAATTAAGCCTCATCTTGACAAAAATTTCGTTTGGTATTGCACGGGGTGTGAAAAGATCTTGTGTTCTGCAAGAATGCCAAATTCAGACCTGTTGAAATATAGGTGATTCCTTATTGGACTGTCGGCGGTGGGATCGCCTTTCTTGTGGATTTTGCAGAGCACACTATGGTTCCAATTGCTTGGAATGCATTTTTACGACTTCTTTTCGATTGCGTCATGTTTGTTGAAGAATTTTCAAAATCTCTAATGGTTTTTATCGGTAAATTTTTAGATGTCATTCTAAAAAATTACAATAAATTTCAAAGGTTTTACAGCTCTAATTTTGCTTTGTCTGCGCCTGGGCTAACTAGTTGCCCCGTGTGGCCGCTAAGGGTTAAAGTCGAGCTTTAGGTCTTGAGACCTTGTTATAGTTGGGCGCCATCTGTTATCAAATTTAATTTTCGTCTTGGCAGGAAGCGGCCCCGTCCTGACCATCGAGGCGTCTTATTTTTTCGAAAATGTTTGATCTTCATTGCTGTCGTCATAGATCTCAATATTCTCGCACTCACAATTTTCAGCTTTCCGTTGTTTCGCCTAAAAAGCCGTCTAACCCTTGTATTCCCTCCTTTGTGAGATATAAAAGTAAAAATCTCAAAATTTTCAGAATTTTTCTATTGTTTCCAAAATAGTTCATTAAGCAAAGCTTTTCACCAAATATTAAATATTTCTGTTAGCAAAAAAATTAATACAAACTGATTTTGACACCAGATTTATGGCGTATCAATATATTCAATAATAATTTTACTCGAGTTTTGAATTTTTGGGTTACTTAGGTTATTTCCACTGATAGGAATTGAAAATAATATAAAAGATGCTTCAGAATTATTTCACTTTAATGAGAAACTTAATTAAAAAAAGGCCAAGCAAACACTTTTGAGTTGAATGGATAAAGATTATATTTTTGCAAAACTTTTGTTTTCATGAGAAGTTTATTAACTTAGTTCGTTAATAAATGAAGTTTTTAAACAGTTCACAAATCGTATGGAATTTATAAAATAGTTTGGTCAAACATCGCAACAATTGAGAAATTGCGAAAACAGCATATATATCATTGGAAAGGTCTAAATTTCTTCTGTTCCCGTCAGAAACTGAAAATCTGTTGATAATCGTCTATACTACGAAGTCTTATAAGTGCGAAAAAGCACGCAAGACGGTTTTTTAATCTTAAAATAAGATTTCGACAGTGTTTGGCAAATTTGAAATACAGATTCTTGTTTCACTCAATAAAACTTTCAAGAAAAATAGTAACACTTCTCAGATATTTTAGACACTAGCATCGTGTAATTTAACTTTAAAAGTTCATAAAAGTATGTCAGGACTGAAGAACAAAAAATTCCTTAAAAGTCTTGGGTAAGATTGAGGAACAGAACGTGCTTCTGTTCTACAGCTTCCAAAACTAAAAAGCGATATCTTCTAAAAGAGAAATACTTTTGTCTATAACTGCAAACATAGATGAATATTATCAAAAAAAAAAAAAACGAGAAAGACAAGCACGTCCGGATTTCGATAACGGGACTTGGCATCTGTCATACGACTTGAGCATAAAAAATTCTAAAGCTTTGTGTGCAAATTTTTCCAAACCAGAGATCAAGCGTCATAAGGTTAATATAGAGTATCTCCGAGTACTAGTAAACCTTGAATAATAAGTATCTCAAAAGTTTTTTTAGGTCTAAATTAATCAGCTTCTATACTAAAGAGATATGAATTTTTGCATAATTGATAGTGTATTAAATAATAAATTTTATCCTTATGAATTCTCGGTTTTTCTCACAGTGTACGCTTCAACGCCCTCTATTGGATGCTAGAATTTCATTTCTATTCATTAGCAGTCCTTTCCTTTGCATTACCACTAACTTCTAGGCAAATGCATTTATTCGCAATTTTTCCAGGAAATCGTAAGAATTTGGCAATAAAACTCTTTGCAAACGCAAGACAAACAGCTAGAAACATTAAAACGCTCTATGGAAGCGCGTAGTAAACAGCGTGGCACGAACACAAATGAATCAAGGACACCTTCGAAGGCCTGCTAGAGACTACCTCCTTCTTGTACCTCTTTCGTGTTGGTGCAGAACTCTTTCCGTGCAACTCTATCGAAAGAAGGATCGAAAGAGATACTTAAGCCATCATTTGACTACCTGCAACTGCAGCACACATCAGAGTAACATTGAAGAAAATTTGAAAGAGTGCGTACGAACAGTAAGCTAGGCAATAAGCACTGAAAGTAAACCCTTAATAAAACCATAAAATCCTTCACCAAGACCAAACCAAGAGAGTGAAGAAGCATGTGTCTACAGGACTTTCAGATACAAATAATATTTCCCTTTCTGCATCATTATTTGCAGTAGAAGTTTTGCAAATTGTTTGCCATATTTTATGATTGGCAAATTTTCAAACAATTAACTGTTGAAATGTAGAAAACAACAACACAACACAATAGACATCAAGGATACCCGTTTATGTACCCGTTAAGTTAATCAGTCATAGACAACGCAGATCGAGGATTGTTTTCGTTTTGCGTCAGCAAAGGATTCACAGGAATTGCAGTAAAAAATAAAAATCAGTGGAAGCAAGTTTTTTATGCAATTCTCAGTTATGCGTTCTTTAGTTAGTTCGTTTTTTAGTTGGAAAAGCATTATTCTATGATTTTACGTGACATAACCTTGTAGAGGATTTTTTTTATGACGTAATCGGGACACGGTTCGTAAAAAAGTAGCTAAAATAAACTGTTTGTTGTGTTAAGAGCATTTTTTAAGATTTCTTCGAAGGATCAGGAAGAAAACCCTTACAAAATTAAAAAAAAAAGTGCAACGCATAACAAAAAGTGACGCGCTGACACTGCGACTGTCACATGCTATGTTTTTTAAAATATTTCAAGAAATCTTAGTAATACACAATCGTAGCATGCTGCCAAAGGTATGAAACAACTCGTTCTTAACATTTTATGGCAAGGGTTAATTCTGACGTTCGCGCAGGCGTACGTCATATTCTCTAGCATTCATACCTCAGCCGGTGTGGAATTCTTTTAAGCCTTTTATGACACACACACACACACACACACATACACAGCAGCAACAACAAATAACAAGTAACGGGTAAGAAATGAGTTGAGATCAGTTGAGTGCCGAAAGGATAGTTAGGACAATAGAAGAAAGGATTCTTTCCAGTCATTCCGCGAGTTTTATGGGTGTGTGGTTTTAGCCTATTGATGTACATTATCATCCGACTAATAAAAGGAAATCCTTTTACACGAGCTGCCAGCATTCAAGGAAGCCATGAACGAAAGGCTTTAATCTTTGTTTTGCTGGCTTGTGTAGCCTTTCAACAACTGGTCAGCACATGATTGATGTATTGTTTTCATATCTGTACATTGGTGGATAGTAAATACTTGAAGGCAGTGTCTACTGGAAGTGTATCTAATGCGATTAAATTAACACAGTAACCGAATCAATTAAATCCTTTCGTTCGTTTGTGCGTTGAAGGCGTTAACCAAGCCAACCGATTCTCGCTGCTGTTCTGCTAGACTTATCAATAGAAGGGTTTTGTTTTGCAAAAAATAATGCACAAAATTCAAAAGAAAGGATTAGAAATTACATTGAATTATAGCAGCAGTTGTGCTGTTAAAGATTTTGTTGACTTTCCATCGATTGACGAAAATATTTACAAATAAACAAGTTGACTTTTGGCATCTAAGCCGAAGTGCATACCGTTTGTTGCTCATCATAAAATAATATATAATTCAAGGAATGGGCGTTGTTTGGATAACTTAGGAGGAGGGTAGAAGTCAGCTAAAGTTTGAAAGCTATACAGTGATACAGATCACAAGACAGTCAAGGAGGAATTTAGCAAATGATAAGAGAGTTAGGTATGATTTATACTCGAGTGCAAACGGAGTGTGTTCTTTTCTTCGGAAAAGAAGAACAGAATTTTTCAAATTTTCCATTGCAAATCTAGGCGAAGAGGTTTCTTGGTGTTCTAAGATGCAATTTTGAGGCCTCTACTTAGATACATTAAAAACAGATTTCAGCATTGGACCACCATGTTTTTCTGCCTGCAGAAAATCCTAAGACGATCTAGTAGATAATCTTACTACATCAAAGAATAAAGCTCTTGACAACGTGTGTCCACTGAAAACTCCAAAAGTGAAAAAAAGAAATACTAGATCGAATTACAAAAGCCACAAAAGCAATCTTGGGAAACCTTCTGTGAAGAAATATCACAAATCTTTGAGGAGTCGAGACTTGGGAAAACTCTCGCAAACAGCCCTTTTAACTCGAGCTTCATGAAAAAGGAAGACGGAACATGGGCTACCACCAGTGAAGAATCTCTAAATATATTATTTAAAACTCACTTCCCTGGCTGGTAACGATCCAACACAAGAAGAGCAGCAACCCGCTATAGACAACTCCTTAAACATTATTACAATATCGAAGCTAAAATGGTCAATAGAAATCTTCAAACCGTTCAAGTCCCCTAGACTAGACGGCATAGTCACAATCGAAATTCCAAAAACCCTACAACATACCAAACCAATTTCTTTTGATGATCCACCAAAACTTTGACCTGAATTACATCACTAAAAGATCTTGACCTGAATCTCATCCCTACACGCTTGATATACTCGAAGGTAGTTTTTATACCAAAGACAGCAAAAAGTCCACAGGTTAACCTAAAAGACTTGAGACCAATTGTCTCTCATCTTTCCTTCTTAAATCTCTCGAGATATTAATAGATATCCCCTTGGGACTAAAGATAGAAGTAAATTCACCATTGAAAAAAGCCTAAAACAAAAGGAATATTCAATGAGAGCATTCATCGATATAGAAGGTGCCATTAAAAACGTCAAGGCAGAGGCTATGACTTATGCACTGACGGAGCTTTGGGCTGATGCTGCGCTGATAGCACTTATAAAGCAAATGCTAGGAGGCAGGATTATTAGCGCTAATCTCGGAACAGCATCCACGCTAAGGTCTGTATCAAGTAGAACCCCTGGAGGGGGAGTTCTCTCCCCTCTACTCTGAACTTAACAGTAAATGAGCTACCGGTTAAACTAGAAAGAGAGAGAGAGAGAGAGAGAGAGAGAGAGAGGTGGTGCAGAGTGATAGCCTATGCTGATATATCTTCTCTTATGAGATATTATGCAAAATATAGTCGATGAAGGTGACAAAATACTTCTTACCACTCCATGAGTTACGTGTGATGGGTCCACAAACATCAGTGTGTACTTTTTCCAGGCAACGAAAGCTACACTGCTTTCCAAGAACACAGGATTTACAAAAAAATTTAGATGCATTTTGGAATTCTTCGATCCCATTAACCATAGCCGGAAGCCTCTTCAGATCACTGTAGTTCACATGTCCAATTCGTTTATGCCATAATACCAGCCGTCATCATCAGGTCATTCGCGCCTACTGTATACGTCACAAACATCAGTGTGTACTTTTTCCAGGCAACGATTTGTCATGTTTGTTTTAGCATGCTTATTAAATGGATCGCTACACTGCTTTCCAAGAACACAGGATTTACAAAAAAATTTAGATGCTGGCTGGAAGCCGGAAGCCTCTTCAGATCACTGTAGTTCAAATGTCCAAGTCACTTATGCCATAATACCAGCCGTCATCATCAGGTCATTCGCGCCTACTGTATTCGCTCTGAATTCTTTCTGTACTGTCAGTTCAAACTCGTAGAGTTTGTCTCTTCTGAACCCTTCTAGCACCAACTTTCCTTGATTATAAACTTGTACCATACTTTCTGTAAAAACCGTCTTCATTCTAGCTTCTTCCAATCGTCTGAAAGAAAATAAATTGCACTTCAACTCCTTACACAGCAAAACATCTTTGACATTACAGCTTAAACATTTTCCATTTACCAGTAAACTTCCTTTGATCGTCACTAAGAAAACTTTCAATTTTCGTCACTAGTACAGAAGCTCCATTCTTTGCTTCACCAATTGTCACAGATTTACTCAGGTTATGCAGATCATTAAAATAATCTTCTTTATTAACCATATGATCAGTAGCTCCTCAGTCAACATACCATTTTAAACAGCAGTTGGAGGAGATATTGAGTACTTCTGTGTGATTAATCATAAAAGATACTCTCTCGGGTTTTGCAACATTTGCTAAATTTCTGTTGTTGCTTCTGTTTTCGTTCTTCCATTTATAGCATTTCACAATAATGGCATTTCCACTTTAAAGCTGCCCTCACAGCAATTATTTTGGTAGACAAATCTTCAGTACCATTATTTTTCTTCTTTTCTTCATCTAGCAAACGGAGCATTTTACGAAGTCCATTTCTAGCAATTCCGGATTGAGTGTCTCGATTGCTGTTATGACAGTATTGTAGATGTCTGGTAACGTAACTAAGAGGTTACAGATAATATCAAGCTTTCAAGAGCTCAAAAGCTTTCTTTAGTTCACGTATAAGTCCATCGAATTTCAAAAAATGCGATTCCAAACTTTCATTTGCATCACACGGGGGGGACAGAGGTACAGATCCGGGTGTTGTTTATATTAGATGCGTACCTGTTGGGTTTAACTCTACTTGCCACGTGGCGAGGAGTCATGGATTTTTGAAATCAGCTCTCAACAGACGCGTTCTCAGGACTCACATCCATCGAAACTGTCGGTGTGCAGGATCAATGGGCCGACATGTCTAGTCGGCGTTGCTTTTGACAGAGGTACACTCAAAACCATTTATTTGGTACCTCTTAGTATCTTAAGGACTCTGTTTTAAACAGCACCTAGAGTATGCTCACACATCAAAAGCAGCCACTTCATGTCTGGCGCTAGCCGGGAAGTTGCCAAACACACGAGGACAAAAACAAGCTCACAAGACACTCTTTCATAAGGTTGTGCGGTTGGTTTTCTTGTACGCATCAACGGTGTTGGCTGCAGCGATTAAGATTAAGTCCTACCGACGAGGAGTAGAGTCGGTATATAAACTAGGCGCTCTTAGATTGTGCTGCGTCTCAGTGTCTGAGGATACAGCTGTGGTGCTCGCTATCTCGACTCCCATCGACCTTTTGGTGGACAAGGCCCAACCAGGAGCTACTAGTGAGAGCGCACCCGCTCGTAAGAACTGGCTCGAGAGAGAAGTATGACAAAGTGGCAGGCATATTGGGATAGTTCCGGTAAGGCACGCTGAACCCATTGCCTCATCCCTTACCTGTCCGTGTTTAAATTCTGTCCAGATTCTAAGCGGCTACGGTTGCATTAGAGAATACCTGCATAAATTCAAGCATGCAAGTGACCTCTAATGCACTCGTTGCTCTGGTAGCACAGTAGAAGATACTGCACACGCCTCGGAGAAGTGGTGACACCCCAAAACTTGGTGAACCTCATGTTGAGAAGCGAAACCAAACGCATAAACGACGAACTTCGAAGAGTCGAGCGTTTTCTAAATAGGTCAGCGTGAGATATACTGTGAGCGTCAAAATAAAGTAAACACCAAGTATTCTTACACAAGATGATTTATTATGGATAAATTAATAATACTTATCAAAAATTTATATGGAAAAATTAATAAGCAATTAAATTAAAATGAAATTCATTAAAAATAACAAACAAAAACAAATCACATTTGAAAATACCTCACTCTTTTGTAAAATGTAGCTTATTTTACGCGTCAAAATAAAGTAAACAGTTTTCGAAATACAATGCAAAAATTTAAATTTAGTGCTTTGTTTGCTTTCCTTTAGACTTAATTACCTCCATCAATCTTCTTGGCATTGAGTGAACCAGTTTTTCAGTGTAATCTGGAGAGATTTTACTCCATTCTTCCCGTAATGCGATCCTTAGGTCCTCCTTCCATGAAATCTGCCTTTCTCTTATTTTTTTATCAAGATGTTCCCACAAATGCTCAATTGGGTTAAGGTCTGGGGACTGCGGTGGATGATCAAGAACTTTAGAAGTCCGATAAAGCAACCACTCTTTCACAATTTTGGACGAATGCTTAGGATCATTGTCTTGTTGAAATATCCAATTCCGTGGCAAACCCAATTTCTCTACACTGGGGGCAATATTATCCTGCAAAATTTTAAGATAGTCCTCTTTTTTCATTGTTGATTCTATAAAAACGAGATTACCGACTCCTGATGCTGACATTGATGATTAACAGACCATAACAGAGCCTCCACCATGTTTAATAGTTTTAGTGACACACTTATCATTGAAGGCTTCATTCTTGCTTCGCCATATTTTTGGAGGGTTTTTAACACCAAATATTTCAAATTTACTCTCGTCAGAGAATAAAATTGTTTCCCAAAAGTTTTGAGCCTCAGTTTTGAGTTCGTCGTTTATATTTTTTGGCGAAATTCATACGCTTGGACTGGTTGACCTTCGATATGAAAGGCTTCTTACGTGGTATTCTTCCATGTAAACCATTTTTGTTTAGTGCTCTTCTGATGGTGCTTGCACTTACTGGCTTACCTGAAGTTTGCGAAATATTTTCTGCTATTTTAACTGCACTGGAAGCTGGATTGGTTTTTACTTTTCGAACTACAGAACTTATTTCTGTGTTAGAAAGACGCTTTGGTCTCCGTGCCAGGTAAATTCTCCACTGTATGATGTTTAGCAAATTTGTCTATTATTTTTTTTATTGTACAGTGATTTCTCCCAACAATTTCACCGATTTCACGCAAGGATTTTCCTTTTTTATTTAAATCTATTATGATTTGACGAGTCTCCATTGAAGTTTGTTTTCCCATTGTAAATCTTCTATTTTTTAAGAAAATAACTAATGTTATGCTGATGACTTACGAGGAAGGAAATGAAATGAGGTAGAAATGTATTAAGAAGAATAAATTAATTAATAGTTGCCACAATTTTTGAGTTTCAACGATTTTTTACATAGAAGTGATGCCGGTGTTTACTTTATTCTGACGCGTAAAATTTGCTATATTTAACAAAAAAGTGAGGTATTTTCAAATGGATTTTGTTTTTGCTTACTGTTTTTAATGAAGTTTATTCTAATATAATTGCTTATGAATTTTTCCATATAACTTTTTAATTTGTATTATTTATCTGTTCATAATTAATCTTTTTGTGTAAGAATATTTGGTGTTTACTTTATTTTGACGTACGTAGTATAGGGTTCTCCTGTACACAGAGTCACCAAAAAGTTGAGGAGAAAATGTAGGCTCTTAGCTTGACAGTCCCCCGACAGAAAAAAACAAGTCCTACAGTTTCCAGCTTAGTGCTGTGTCCTTATTCCGCGAAGTGATGTCTTACGGCAGTTCCACGGGATTCATTCTGGGCCGGAGGTTCAATGCTGTGTTTATGTTTTGTGCTTAAAAATCGCACACTACCACCTGCAGGGATGGGGCCTTTTGAAGGTTCCCCATTAGCAAATAAAAAAAAAAAAAACAAAGGTGGTCTGTGGGCAGCAAATGCGATACAGCGCATCAGGTTTGGCCAACTCTGAACCTGAAATACTCAAAAGAACTTATTTCCCTAAGAAGAGATCATATACATACTTTTATTGGTGTCCTAACAGGACACTACTTAATCGGTAACCACGTCCGAAGATTAAACATTAAGCAGGATCAAAATTTAGATATCGCCGGACCCCGACTCAAAAGTTGGAGGGACTCTTGAAAACTATTTCTGCATGATTTTTTTCGGATCGGAGAAATCCCCATGGAGCGGTTTTGTTGCTCCTGAACCCCTTTTTGGGTCAAAAATCAAGTTTTTTACCAAAAAAGGGGAGAAAAGGGGAGTTTTTTGCCAAAAAAAGGGTTCAGGAGAACCAAAACCGCTCCATGGGGATTTCTCTGATCCGAAAAAAATTATGCAGAAATAGTTTTCAAGAGTCCCTCCAACTTTTGAGTCGGTGTCCGAATGACTTTTTTTTTCTCCACACTGAGAAAAAAACACATACCTTGCTCTGTTAAAAAATTTCTCTATTTTCGATATAGAAATTTTCTCTTTTTCAAATAAAATTTTCTTAAATTAGAATAAATTTTCACATTTTCCAAGAAATATTTTTTTACTTCTAGGAAATGGAAATATTTCAATGTCTCTAATAATGATAAGTATTTTTCTCGCACAAAAAACTTCTCATTTATAGAGAAAAATTTATTGAAAATTAAAAACTTTTCTTATATGTTGATAAAAAATTCACTAAGAGAAGTATTTTCTTCAATAAAAAAAATCTTTTCTCAAAAATAAAAGGTTTTTTCTCAAAAAACGATATATTTTTCTTTTTCATGGAAGCTTTTTACCATTTTTAGAGAATTTTTAGTATCGAAATTAGAGAATAGCATTCTCTGGAGCAAAGTCTATACCATTTTTCTCTTAATATGATGCCTTTTTTATCATATTCCGATAAGCTTTTTTCTGAGTGCAGAAGCTGCAGAGATGAGGAGGAGGAATCTACAACACATTTTTTCTGCACAAGCCCAGCGCTGGCTACAAATCGTCACCTTTTCTTGGGTAGCTGATTTTTTAGTAACCTAGATGGTCTCTCAAAATATTCGGCCTACACTCTACTAAGTTTTATTAATAGCTCCAACTGGTTCAAATAGACTAAGCAAATAATTGACCCCCTGGTATCACAACGAGCCTAATTGACCCCTGTGTGCCTCATGAGAGACAGACGCGTCAACCTTATTGGAATTTTTTTTTTCTTAAAGCTCTCTTTTTACCATCCAACATAGTACTTTTATTTTAATATACTTTTATCTACTTTCATCACAGTTTGCAAAATTTGGATTTCTTATACATAGATAGATTTTTTTCGCACTAAATTCCTCTCTTGCCAATAATGTTCACAATTAAGCGTTAAAGAAATTTCACGTTTCTTAGCCAAATAATTATTCATTGCCAACAACATGAGCCTCTCATAGCTGTTGTTGGGATGGCTGTCGTTTCCGAGTGACATTCCCCACAAACATTGGCAAAAAATTTATATTAAATCATAACAGACTCAAATGCTTCAATACCCACGACACCGCTTGGTCATCACACAATCGCGACCATTTGTTTGCTTGCGTGGTTGTCTCAAAGCAGAACAATGATGAAGAAGCGATAAGCACGCGTTCCACACTGCCCCCTCAAAAACAATCAGGTGCTTTTTTTGGAACGGTTTGACAGTGGGGTGCTTTTGTAGAATTTTAAGCGTACGCTGCTTGTTTCAATGTGCTCCGTATTGCGCACGGAGCAATTGTTATTTGTTTTTTTTTTTTTCATTTCACTCGTCTTTAATATTGACGGCATTTATTTTTATCGCTCACACAGGCAATTGACGCCACAACGTGACCACAAGTACTGCTTGTCGATTGTTTTGCAGCCGTTTAGAATCAATATAACTGAGGAATGTTTGCGCGGGGTCCTTGCCTTCGCGGCGTTAGGTGGGCCATTAGTATAAATGGCGCAGCACAACGCAGTGTTAATCGTTCGAATCGCGTTGGCTGATGATCAATAGAATCGCTCTGCTCGATCATTGATGTGGCACCGTTGCGATGTGGGAGTGAGTGTGCGCCTTACATCAAAAACGCCAACAACAAAAAAACAACCACAACATTCGTTGTAGTCAAATCAAAATATTTCTCACACCGAGTTTCGTGCGCGTTTTCTGAGCAGGAATCTAAAAATAGCTACGATTACTATACTTTTATAGATCCTCTGAGCCAACAACAACAGTATTCATCATGTGTGTTTGTTTGTGTGTGTGTGCAAGTGTGGGTGTGTTTGTTAAATGACGTTAGCGCAGCATGTGATCGTTGGAATTTTTTCTTGTGTAAATTTTCGGCAATAGGCATTCCGTAATGTATGTAAACAACAAATCGAATGAAAAATCTTGGTGGTCGATTGTCTCGCTACGCTGATTTGAAAAGCAAAAAATTCAATTTAATTTGGCAACGAAATGTATAATCAAGCGGCTAATGTAATGATTTTGATGGAGATAGTTTAGCTATTTTGTAATATCGACAGGTAGATAAGTTAGATGTTGTTGCGGTACAGATCTTAGGCGTTGAATGATCGTTATTTCCTGTATGATTGACAGCTCAAGCGAATGCAATTGTATAGAACATATCAATTTGGAGAATAGCCAAAATAAGTTATTTATTGATATCAAATAAATTATTTCTTTCGTTTATTAAGAGTTTTAGAACTTCAAAATTATTATTGAGTGCCACTCTTAAGTATTATAGAATATTATTGCATCAAGTTGTGCGAATTAGAAAGAAAGTTAGTTAACATTTTTGCATTGAAGTGTTCATATTTAACCGAATTCGAACTGGCAGAACACATTTAGACAAATTTATTTCTTGTGAAGCAAATATTATTTCTATTGCAAAAAAAAAAAAGAATTATCTTATTCGTTACAAAAAATGAGGAACATTTTTAACTAGTTGTTAGTGGCCACAGACTTGCGAACAAACTATTTCATCTGAATGACAGTCTAGTTGTTTTCAGATATTGCATGGGTTTTTATTTGAAGGAAACTTATAAGAAACAAACCAACCACCTGAAGGTAAAAATTAAAAAAAAAACAACATTGCTTTTATATTAAACTGTTACATAGTATGGTAGTCCCATACAAACGATGAATAAGAATACAACTGCTACTTTGGCAATGATATTTATATGATTGTTTAGTTTAAACAAATTAAGAAAATTTTTAGAAAATGTTGAGTTGACCTTAGAGTACCTCTCTTATAACTATATTACTAAAATAATATAACTATATTAATTTAGTACAGTATTTTGAATGGGAGTTACATACAAAAGTCGAACTTTGTAACTGATTGAATTCGGTTAGACCCTAAAGGTCATAATGAAAAGATAATAAACAAATTATTTACAAATTTTTTTTATGAATCTCATACCGAGTCATCACTGTAGATTTTTACTTCAGCATCAGTATAATGGATATCATAAACTACTTTGATGTACCAACTTCTCTACATCTCCATGTATTATAAAACTTGATTTTGTTTTCATATTTCTCCTAGATGTGAGTAGAGGGTGGTGTGTCAGCAGCAATATTTCCATTAAATTCGTATACGAACTGACTCTCGAGCATTTTTGGTTATGATGAAGTCGATGCTTTCTAAATTTACTGGCAGGTAAATCAAATGCAGAAATAACTTCACATGCATATATATTAAAGTACTTCGTGTACACTAGGGTGTCCCAAATGAGAATTTTGTTTCGAATTTCATGGTTGCTCAACCCTTGTTTGAAAGCTTATGAATTAAAGTATTTTTGAGGTGTTTTGCAAATTTTTTTGGTTTTGCAAAGGTTTATAGGTTGAGCCAGTCGAATTTTTGCAAAAAATCAGTTTTTTTTAAGAATTTTCCATTTTCAAGCATACGTTGGTTAATAACAGACATTTTCTTGTCTTTGAGTAATTTTTTTGAAAAACAGATGTCCAAACTTTACTTTAGTACACATAAGCCACAAGTTTTGGCAATTTTGTTGGTCATTTGGAAAACATATTTTTATTTTTTTCATGAAATTTCCATAAACTTTTTAAAAAACTTTTGATAACTTTGAAAAATTCCATAAAACTGAAAAAATTGTATGGTGCAGTTAGAAGAATGGCAATATTCTATGCAATTTGAAAAAAAAAACAAATCTTGATTTTACTCTTGCCGTTCCAAAGCCTTTGAGTTTTGTACCGACTGCCTGCAAAAATTTGGAAATTTTTGAGTTTTGAGGTTTCTATCAAAGGTTAAAGTATTTTCTTTTGTAAAACAATATCTTTAAAATATAAAAAAATGTTCGTGATCTGAGCTTTTTGTCCCCATTCAACGCAGTCAGTTTTAATCAGAAAAAGTGTTTACAAGACAGATTTTTAAAAGTTCAAAAAGAATGTCTTGTACTGATATTTTTTTTTTGTCATAATTTTCCTGTAAGGGGAGTTGTCAATACTGCCTTCATATGGAAGAAAGCCGTATCTAGCTTAAATTCAGGCAAATTTTGTCCTTTTCAAAAACTTAAGACTTTTGCTTTTTTTTCTGAAAAATTGTTGTTATAAGTAATTTATTTCCTTAATCCTATTTTCAATATGCGACAATATACAAAATACATAAAAAATATACAAAATTTGTATGCTCTATTAGATAACATTTATAAATTTATTTAAAAAATTAATTGTTGATTTATTTTTGCCAGAAAGCAAAGTAGATACAAGTCTAATTTTTATAAAAAATATTGTCATTCTATCTCACTCATCTCACTCTTACAAACAAATTGAAACTACTACAAACTACTAAAATTTATAGCATAATCGAATATTGTTTTCCAAAAAAAAAAAAAAAATCAGGCATTAAATGAGTCATAAATTGGTAAAAGCAGTAAATTTTGAATTATGTTAGTTTTGCTGTTACGGTGCGTCATCAAAATTATTGGAACCATTGCTATCAGCCGTACCACCGTTTGTACCACCTACTTAGCGGTAAAAATTGAAAATGAACCGAATACTATTGAACAAAACCGAAGTTGAACGGAATTATTTCGAAGGGATACGAAACCAAACGAAGATAAACCGAAAGCTAAAGTCGAAAAGCGAAGACGAACTTCACTAAAATTTTGATTCGCTGTAACTTTTTTTCCTACGAATGAAATTAAATAGTTTCTTAACAAAAGTTTAATGATTTTTTATGAACTTTTATTATATAAAAAAAAAGGTTGAAAGTTTTGGGGTTGCTGAGGACATGCGACGGAAAATTTAAATATTTGAACAAAGATGGATTCCAAGAAAAAATGTTATAAAAACGGGCTATTGTACTAATTGAGACCTATCCAACAATATACTTCTTTTCACGATCGGGCTAAAACTGGCGAAGTTATGCAAAAAATACCATTTGGGGCAGATTTTGGGTTCACAAAAAAAAAATTTGTTACTGTTCTGAAATCCTCTCAACATTAGCTTTCATATTAGGGCCCGGAAATGCAAACGTTTTTTCCCCATATGGGTTGACCCACCTTAAAACTCATAGCTCATGTAATTAAATGCATGAATTTAACAATGCTACATCTTCTTAATCAATCATAAAAACCACTTTCATTCTTATATCATCAGAATCCTCTAAATACGTAGTTTATTTAGAATTAACTTCAAATTTTTTCATACGTGCCCATTGGAGATACTTGACCCCAAAGTTGGGGCAAATTATTTTTCAAAGCGATGTAACTCAAAAAGTTTATGATCTAGTCATTTTAAAAAAATTATATTTAAAGTTCTTACTAAGACGAATAGCAAAAAAATACGTCTGCCACTGGCTTCTTTCTATTAAAATTTTTTTTTCAAAGTTACCAAAAATTACGATTTTTTTTTTTGGTAACTTTAACGTTTTTTTTAAAATAAAGTAACATTCCAATCAATTTTTCTGATATGCCAGAGAATAGCCTAAGGTTTAATTAATATAAAGTTTTTTCATTTATAACTGTTTGTTTAATAGGAGCTGAGATATGATCATTACCGCAAACTCTATAAGATACGAAAATCGCTCGTGGTTGCATGACAAACATGACCGCCATTTGTAAATACAACAAAAAAAATTTTTTTTAAAGCAGTTCTAAGGTGCTGAATTATAACGATATTTATGGTAAAAACAGAAAATTTTTTTAAAATAGTCGAGCGACCAAATTTGCTATTTTGTGATCAATCTCGGCGGACTGACCCTACAATAGTTTTCTAGGATTTTTCCTGATTTTTTCCCAATTTTTCTGACACTGATTAACGCTGTCTAGTGGCACAAATAGTTCCTATAAAGGATAAGAACGTTAGTGAGTGGAAATAAAAAATGGCGGATTCAGGAGAGGATTTATGGCAGGATATGAAGCTTGAGCAAGATTAATTAATACTTTTCCAAAAAACAAAAATATTTTTTACAGTTAAAAAATTTTAAAAATGGTACGTCATTTTGAACCGAAAGCGTGAAGTTATTCTTGTCCAGAATGACTTTATTTACCGAAGCTGAATGTTGGTACCGAAATTGTTTTTTTTAATCTTCGCAAGTCTGAATCAGCGCTGCCTGGTGGCGGGATTTTCCCCGTTTTTCGGGATTTTTCGTTCAAATCGGGATGGCGGGGAAAACATTGATAAAAACGGGGAAAATAAAAATAAAACGTAAAGTACCTTGCTTTACATTTTAAAGCTACCCTGTCGAAAGAAAATATGTAATTTCTAATGCCATCTTTTAGACAATTCCTTATCGCCGCTTGCGAAGAAATTTTCAAAAAGTTTGACTTAACGAATGATAGTTTTGAAGCTAATTGATTTAAAAATCATTTTCATCATCGGTCCCATGTCCTCTTATTTTCCACATGTTTCCATGTTTAAAAAAAAAATTAGTTTCGTTTAGTTTTTGCCTTCACCAAAGCGCCATGTACTGAAAGGGCTTTTTCGCTGTTAATTCCCAGCAGTTATTTTGGAGACAATTAGAAAAACCAACTAGTGAATTTCTAGTGAAATTGGAGTTAGCTTGGAATTAGTGCAAAAGACGCTCAGCATAGAACAGTTTGAATTTCTTTTTATATTCTTAGTTTTTCTTGTTAGTTAGTGCCTGAACTAACAAAATCAAAAACCAAACACGCTCAAAACGTGTCGTGGACCGTTTTTATTTTTAGATTCCGTTAGATGAAAATAAAATGGTAAATGGTAAATGGTAAATAGTAAATATACAATTAAAACTATACAATAATTAAATCAGTTATACTGTACGAACCCGTGTTCCAAATAAGGCTGATAATAGGGCTTACAAATTACCACTTCTGGGCTGTATTAAAACGGACCAGTTTAAAACCATTGACAATGGAACTAGCACAAATATAGGGAAAAAGAAATGTTTATAGGGACAATTGTCTTTTCCTATGACATCAACTCGTAAAAATCATCAGTTCGTTCAATGCAAAACGGTATTGTAGTGGGACCAGTACTATCCCTTTTGGGAACTAGTTCAGAACTATTCTAAATCTGGTCCATTTTTCTGCAAGGTTTAAACAAAAGAAAAATAAAGAACTCTCTTGATAATAGCTCTCTATCCGGAACTCTCCACACTAAATCTTTGATGAAATTTAAAAAATGTTTTGAAATTAAAATAAATACTGTGTGTTTAAGTCTTCATAAGAATAATGTATATATTTAAAATAAATTTAAACTATTTTTGCAATAATTGTTTGGTTGATCTCAGACTCTTAAGGTTCTATCCCGAATATCGATAATATGTCTCTTATAATTATTGTATGTTTTTATGGATACGTACGTATTTGATCTATGTATTTATTTTTGTTACAATGAAATGAAATAATTTAATTTTTATTACATTAAAATCATACTTTTTTCTAAACTTCAAAACGGGAAAAAAAAGGGGAAAACTCAAAGTAAAAAAGGGGAAATTTTTTTTTGTGTATGCAAAAATGGGGATTTGTTTTTGCTGACACCTGGCAGCACTGGTCTGAATAGGTTTTTATGTAGAGAAAAGCTAGCTTTAAAATTTTAAAAATAAATTAATGTGGAAATAATTAACACTTCGTGTGGCACTTGCTCCGACTGCGGTGAAATTTTTTTTTTTGTAAAAAAATGATAATAAAAAACACGTTTCTTTATGGTTTAGCAAAGATTTTTATTTGAGCATTATTTTTAATTAATACACATATGCATTACTTACTGTTAGGTCCAGAAGGTGGTAAAAAATTCTTACCTACAACCTTGTGCTATTAATTTAAATTTTATATCTTCCGATCATATTATCGATCAGTTCAACGCCTTCCATGTAGCTATTGTATTCTGATTTAGCCAAAGAAACGTTCAAGTTCACTGCATTCCTTTGTGGTTTACTCATATCGACGCGCAATATCCTTGGGTAGAACTCCGGTGGGGTTTCATGCTAATGATACAACTTTATTGTCCACCCATGAAGTGACTGATATATCAGCACCACCACAATCTGTGACATACTCGATATAAGTACCACGAACACACTTTTTGAAGCTTGTACTTTCTGGTAGTTTACAGTTTGGAATTCTGGACGGGACGATATGGTTTAGGGAGTTTTTGATGAGTGGGAGTTTTTGATGAGTGGGAGTTTTTGATTAGGGAGTTTTTGATGAGTGTAAAGACTTGCTCATTCCTTATTGTCTGAAACAATGAATAATTAGAATTATTGGAATTACGTAAATTTTGAAGTTTCTGCTTTTTCTCCTGCGGTTTGTGGACGTTACCTGGCAATCCTCATTTGGAACCACGATGCTGTACTTTTTATTGAATATCTTGTATACCCAGGAAATACTCGTTCTTAAAGGCAGACCCTTAACAAAAAACGCAGTCTTTTCAATAGCGTTCCCACTCGATAGCTTTTTTATCCTTTTTTCCCAATCAGCTAGAGTCCATGCCGTTCCGAAATGATGAACCATTTTACATGGTGCAGCAACTGGAGTTGTATTTGTTAGTTTCTTGTGTGTTTCGCAGGGAGAGGTAGGTGAAGAAGCAGAAGACCGAACTGGAGAAGTTAATAAAGTTGCTTCTGATATTTCCTCCAAGATAGAAAATGAGTTACGGCGCGGGGAGTCAGGATTATTGTTTATAGCCTCAGGTGCGGATTTGGCAACATCAGATATTTCTGCAAGTGCTGTACGAAGCGAGCCTAAGTCATCACTCATTTTATTTATTTTATGACTAACTGAGCGAGTGATCATAAGTTCGTCGCTAATGTTACTAGTTTTTTGGATCAAAAACTCTAGCAAAGGATCCGGCTGCTGATGTGTTGGGTTATTCTTTTTGGTCGATGATTGCAAGAATATATCAATATCATTTCTTAAGCCTATGATATTTTCCAGAGTATTAAGCTTTTTTTTTCCAGAGAAAAAAAAAGCTTATTGTCAGAGAGAATGACGTTATTAGAATCGTTAGTGCATTATATTGCTAGCATCACATGCGACAATGATATATCTTTGCATTCGTCACAGTAGAATTTAAAATTGACCAAGAATTCTTGCAGGTACGTTGTACATCTCTTGGATAAGCCAACACACGTGGGGTGGAACACCTTTCCGCAGATTCCTTTGCACAATAAGGTGGGAATACTGCCGTTTGATGTACAGGAGGGATTTCCACATGAATTTTCCATTGTTAACTATAATTTTTTTTTTCTTGTTTTCTTTTATTGATACACTGAGAAAAAAAACATACTTTAAAATTTAAAAAAAAATTTTGAAATAGAAATTTAACGCCTTTGTGTTTCTACAAAACAAAAATTAAAACAAGTGTGTTTAATTTTCAACTACCAATAAACTACTTTCTTTTTTTTATTTTCTCTCATTATTTCTTTGAAAAAACAAGCAAAAATTTGAATACAAGAAAATTTTTGAATTTTTTGAATTGGTTTGAAAAATATCGAACATACGATAAAATAAAAACTAATTAATTAAATATTAAAATATATCAAATGCAAAATTCTTCGAATGGAGTTAACATTCGGAGGTCCCGAGGGTAGCTGTCTGTGCATCTGATGCTAAAAACTCGGTAAAGCTAAAAAAATGGCATCGAAATATGCTTTAAAATATTTGTTTTAAATTTTAAAATTTTTGTTTTAAATTTGTTTTTCGTAACAAAAACATTGTTTTAAAAACAAAAACTTTTGTTTTGAATTTAAATTTAAATACAGTTGTGTTTAATTTTAATGAATTTGTTTCAAGCTCTATTTCAAAAACAAATTCGTTAGATATGAACACAATTTCATTTCATTTTAACACATTTTTCTCTCAGTGTATATTAATTTTGTGGTAAGTTTACTTTTACTTAATTACAAAACAGCACTTTTATTTATTATTGCGGAAGGTCTGGAAGTAAGAACAGCAGAAATCGCAACAAAAAAGCGTAAAAGTCTTAGGCCCTTCGCCTGAATCTTTATTTGAATCTTTTTTTGAATCCGTATCCTTCCTCGTCTGGATGATACTTGCTTTCGTCATCTCCTGAAAAGTCTTATTCATCTTCGCTATGCAGACTGTTTATAATCCCATGATATGCATAATTCTATCTTTGTTGGGATTATTATGGCCTTAGAAAAGTTATAAAAAAAAAATATTCGGAACAGTTACAAATGAAAGTTGGAAAATTCGAGAAAACTGCAAACAACATGCCTTTTTAATACACTCTTGATCATAACTGGCAATAGGAAGGATATATTTAGTTGATTCTTTTTATTTTCGGTAACAATGTGTAACAAAATGACGAAATATTGATTAATTAGTTGATGTGTCAGTTGAATTTTGATTCTATTGTAACTTCAGTTGAGCTAATTAGAAAAATAAATTGTACCTGAAACTTCTAAGGAAACAAAAAAAAAAAAAAAAAAAACAAATTGGCCATTTCAGCCCTTGAAAGGACTTTGACCGAGCTTCTAATGATCAATTGTGTTGTGTGTGTTGTTAAATGTTTGCCACACAATTGACCGAGAACTGGACCTACATGTTTTATGCCGACTCCGAACGGCTAAAGTTCATGTTCTCAAGAAGCTTTACATGGCATTATTTACTCTATGAGGTTTGCCATTGTCTGCAGAGAGGTGGTGACTGATCAGAAAAATTTTTTATTGAAAAAAAACTCGCGTGTAGCAACGTACACGTGGCAGAAGTGAAACTTCTTTAACAGTAAGAAATAAGAGAGATTTTAGTGTGAAAACGAGAGCGAAAGTATCTGAAAAGAAATTCAATCAATACGAAATGGAATAATAATTTGTAGATTCAATATTTGCATCCAGGGACCGTACCGAATATGGTTTTTGTCGAAAGTGTCACATATTAACTTTTATCTCTTCATTTTTATTGTTTCCGACAAAAATAACAGTTTTTTGTGCCTTAAATTTATTTTGGGCAAAAATAACAGTTATTTTCTGCCGTTTATTTTTCGGTCAAAAATATCAGGTAATTTATATTTGTTCAAGTCATTTTACCGATAAAAAAATTTTGATATTATTATTTTTATCTCATCGGTGAGACATTTTACACATGGTGTCAACAGTTCAATCTGTCAAGCGGCCTTTAAGAAAACACAAATTGCTTGATATTTTTGACCGAAAAAATTAAAGTCACAAAATAAATGCTATTTTTAACCGATAAAATAAAAGTCAAAAGTAACCTTTATTTTTCCTCGAAATATACTAGTCAAGAAATTATCTTTTAAGGCATCAATTTCAAATTAAAAGCGACTTAATATTCGTGAGGCTGAGGACATTTGTAACATAATGGTTATTTGAAAAAGTCTTTCGACAATTTTTTTCATTTTAAAATTGTAAAATAACAGTTATTTTCGGTACTTGTTTTAGTTCAGTTGGTGTTTAAGTTGCTTTCGAATGTCTTCTCAACATTGTTACTTTTTGAATGCTGGATTGCATTTGCATAGTAGGCTCTTTGAAAGAGCCTCCGAAAGCAGAGGCAAATCTTGTTCATTATGACCTCCTGCTTCCTGATCATAATAATTGCTATGTTGATAGAGGGCCTCAGCAGCGAACGTTGATTGTTGAGTACATCAACTTGGTTGGCTTTAAAATTTTGTTGAGATGCATCAGTGTGTTTTTTGGGGATTGGTTCTTTGTAGATTCATCAAAATACACTGATGTTTCGTAAAAATGCATTTTGAAACTCAGCCGTTGTTGCAATCACCTTACCTTCATCATTAGTTGCAGACCCAGCAGCGGCTGTATTCTTAAGAGCTCTAATTCACTCTCTTTATTCACGAACGCGTTCTGCTCCTGTTTTAGCTATTTTTCTATTTTTTTTCCGTGCATACTTGTAGGATGAAAATTAATGTTACGGTTATGTTAATAAAGTAATGTTAATGTTAATCTAAAGTTAATGTTATTTTTATTATGTTATGTGTTCACTTTTAATTACATTTTGTTAGACTTGTTTCATGTGCCTACGTGGCGTGGCGTAAGGGAATAGATTCCGTCTTATAAGCAACGATGTTCGGGGTTCAATTCTTGGCAGCGGCAATAATATTTTTTTAATTTTCATATTAATTGAAAACGTTAGCCTAGCGTCACGAAAAATGACCTTGAAATTTCACTCGCCGCCAAAGAAGTTTCACTTCAAAAACTTTTCGCCGCGGCTGGGGATCGAACCCGGGCTCCGAGCATGCTAAGCCACACCACATGTTTATGTTTCTAAGGAAACATAACCAAATAATATAGCTAGAATTGGGCAGCGCAACGTATCACACTTCATTACTGAAGCCATAACACAGCATTGAAACGTGCTTAAATGCATAAAACAGCATAAATTGATAAGGAAGACAATTTAAGGTCTATCCTTAGTTCCAGTACCTCCATAAACCTTATATAGAACTCCGTCTACCATTTTGGCATAAAGATCCGTCACTTAAATAAAACACCAAAACATTCATTGGTGTCACAGTAATTAACCTAATCACGAAATTCAAATTACACGAATACCTAATTGTTAGGCGCCCTTTACTGCTCTTACTCTCTGTAAACAGCACACACACACACACACACACACACACATACACAAATGACCTTCACACAATTCTCCCGATACGACAAATTGCTTACATGCCTTAAGATCCAACACACGATCGATCGGCACGCTATTAAAATAGCAGCAGAATAACGAGTGTGTAACAACATTTTACGTGATAGCATTAGAAGAAAACAAACGTCAAGTGTGGAAGAACGCACAAAGCATAAAAATAGAACAGACCACGACCGAGTCAAACTCATGCTTCACGGGAGCCACAGCTCCACGTTCTCTGTTGGAGTTAAAATCTATTATGGCACAAGCAGGCAAACTAAACGGGCAACACAGAAAAAAAAACCAAAACATGCTCCAACATTATTATTATTTTACATGATCAAAAGAACATGCGTTGGCTATGCGCACGTTTACAGCGGCAAAATAGCAAGCAATCCCCACAGCGCGCCGAATGAGTTGTACAACAAAACCCCGACTAGTGCTGGGTAGACCACCTCTAGGGAAACAACAATTAAGCCATCAACCGAGGAGAGCTTGTCAAATGTTTTCCAGCGCAGCATTTACTCTGCTGCCTACAGCAGCACTAAAGCCGTGCTGCTACCCCTACATGAGCACACTACCTGTAGGTCTACCTGTGCTTATGGCTGTCAGACAGCGAATTCCGCCCAATTCGCCCTAAGCAACAGCTTCGGCAACGAGCGCAACCAATGACGCAAATTCCCCTGCCAGACGTCATAGCTCAATAAGCGCGATCAACCTTGTGATCTTGTTTACTAAACTTGACTGCCGCTACCGCTGCCGTTGTAGTTGCCATGGTTCGTTGTTCGTTGTTGCCGTTCCTAACGTCTGCTATACAAAGTTCCATTTCGCTAAATATAACCAAGTCAAGCAGCAGTAGGCAGTCACGTTCGCCTGAGCATGAATCACCGCGAAAAGCAGTGATTACCACAACCGCCGCAACATACAAATACGTTGGGCGAGCAAGCGAGAGCGTGCGGTTCATAGCTGAGAGAGCGAAGCGAGCATTCATTGAATTACAACGCCAATTCGCCGCAAATTCGCTCTACTCTAGTGCCATTGTGTGTTGTTGTTCTTTCTTAGGATGACTACCTAAAAAATTACAAAGGCCGTCTGCCGATTGCCGTTTAGGTAACCAACCACGTACCTAACTCACATGCACATACATATAGAGTACGTCGCTTGGTCGCTGGTCGTGTGGCTCTTGCTTTTCGGCGCGTCTCGTTAAATCAACTTAGCCGACGAACCTGTCGATCAACAGTCAGTCGTCTGCTGAGTGCCAAGCGATAAAGAACTGTTTTAAATAATAGTGCCAGACAGAATTTTTCCACCATCTACCCCGGTTGTTAAATCGCCAAACAAGTCACAGCAAAATTAAACTGACTTTTAATCACGCTGTCGGTAGAACATTGAAATCATTCGTTAAACGTACGTCGTAGCGAGAATAACGCAAATCGCTTGCTTAACAAAAATAAATAAACTGAGAAATACGTCAAACCGTTTCGCAGCCAAGAATTTTACGTGAACTGAAAACAGTGTTTAGATAAACAGACAAGTGAATATACTTTTTAACTCAAAACAAACAAAAAAAAAACCTTAAACAGAGTTAAGCAGTTAAAGGCCTATAAAAAGCCGAAACCAGTGATCAAAACCAATAGTCAATTAACTTATCTAAAAAAAAACTTAGTGATTTTTTGTGCTCAAGCTAAGCTTAACATGGTAACCGGAGTAACTGGACCAACCATGACAGCCAACGTAGTCATCGGAGCACCCGTACACTCCATCAAGGATGCACCAGTCAAAAGCGATCGTCGGGTATGTAACTCAACTGCACAACTTTTTAAGTAAAGCGCACAAAAAACTGCCACCCACCAAGACTCTGTGACTCTGTTGCTGAGACACACTCCGAGACACAATCATGCCGCCAATGCACTTCCTTTTTTGCGTACACGCAACACTACAAATGGCAGCAGTTCTCGTCGGCGTTAATGTGCAGCTCCCACACGACGCTGTTGCCAAAAAAAGTAACCACAGCGTTACTGCATGTCTTGCTCTGTTTTGGAAAAAAGCCTACATGAGCCGCTGCCGTTTACGTTTTCATTCATAAGCATTGCTAAGTGTTGCCCAAATTGGGAAACCTACTTCGTTCACTCACTCACTCAGTTCACAACAAACTGGCTGCTTGCTGCCAACGCAGCCTAACTGTTTGCACTGACAACAGCCATGCACAGACGTGTTACTGTTCATACTTGCTGATTTTGTTGCAAATATGGGGGCTGCGACCATAAAACGACTTGAGACGCCTTTGCTAGCGCGGTCGCGTGGTCACCGCTCACCATTCATAGCTTACACATTTAATTCGGTTGCTCAAACTGATGTTGTAATGTTACCAATTTGGCGCTTTCAGCACAAATTGTTTTAGGCTGATGACTTCACGCTAGACGCTTTAAGCAGGCGCATGTCCGCCTTTGCACTCATAACAGCATCATTGCTGTTTGGCGCAGGCGGCAACGGCGTCTTTGCTTAAGCGTTCACAAGCTTTAATTAGCAAACTGAAATGGCACATCAACTATTTGCGCTTGCCAAAACGACCTTCTAAAAAATTCTGCTAAACTTCCACGCACTCATTTCCTTGCCCAACGCACACATGCTGCATCACTCCTCGCACTCGCACAAGCCATAAATAAGAAATACCTGTGCGCGCTGCGGTGTTGTATTTTTAGCATTCCGTTGCTATTTTTGGCAATTTTTCACATTCTCGGTCCGAGCAATTCGCAGCGAGTACTTTATTTTTGTTTATTATTACGAATCTAAACAAGCTGCCAAAGTACGGATGCGACGCGTTGGGCAGCTATTTTCAACATAAAAACACATAAAAATATCGCACGCGATCAAGCTGCTAGTTATTGGCCGAATGCCACGATTGTTTATGTACCCAATTAAAGCTCGATTGCTCGCAGCGTGTGCCAGCAGTGAGCACAGCAGTTTGTCAACAAAGCACACACTCGGTGTGGTTTAATTTTAGTACAACAAGAATGTCGAGCGTTGACTACGTCAGCGCTTGCGGTTGTATGTTGGCAAAGACGCTGGCAGCTGTTTTTCCCCCACACACACACACACTTGAGCGCGATCGACCGCAGCATGAGGTCAGATTTGCAGAGTCTGGCACAGCGCAAATTCTCTCTTGTTGTACCTTTTTACAATCTTTACAATCTCAGCTAATCTGTATTTTTCTCTTTCACTTTTTTTCTTGCAGTCGAACAAACCTATTATGGAGAAACGACGACGCGCTCGCATCAACAACTGCCTTAATGAGCTGAAAACGCTTATTTTGGATGCCACCAAAAAAGACGTAAGTTATTTTTTATGCTACCCACTCTATCATCGATTTTAAAAGAAAACACAATATTTTATTTTTCTTTTTTTTTCAACACCCACCATTTACAAAACCATACTTATCCATGCTCTTCCCTTTTTTTTCTGTCTTTTTATAGCCGGCACGTCATTCCAAGCTCGAAAAGGCTGACATTCTTGAGAAGACTGTCAAACATTTGCAAGAACTGCAGCGTCAACAGGCTGCCATGCAACAGGCCGCCGATCCCAAAGTCATCAACAAATTCAAGGCCGGTTTCACTGACTGCGCAAATGAGGTCAGCCGCTTCCCCGGTCTGGAACCAGCCGTCAAGCGCCGCCTGCTACAGCACTTGAGCAACTGCATCAATGGCGTCAAAACTGAGCTGCACCAACACCAACGTCAAGTAGCCGCCGCTCAAGCTCAACAGCTACACGCTCAAATGCTTCCCTCGCCACCTAGCTCACCCGAGCAAGACCAACAACATCAACATCATCATCAGCACGCACCCAACCCCTACCTAGTGGCGCCCTCACAGATTCAGCATACCGTGAACGGCTATTTCCTGCCAAATGGTCTGCAAGTAATACCTACCAAGCTGCCGAACGGCAATATTGCGCTCGTGCTGCCGCAGCAGCAACAGCTTAACCAGCAGCAACATGCGCAGCCCACAGCCATGCAGACGCAACAGCCCCCAATGCTAGTGGCTATACCCTCACGCACAGCTTCCACCAGTTCTGCCTCCTCGCACAGTTCGTCCAGCTATGAACGCACGCTCTGCTCGCCCTCCAGCAGTCTGCACTATGCGCCGCCAAGTCCAGCCAACTCCTATGAGGCCATGGACTGCAAGCCCTCCGTCATACAACATGCCTCCACCACCCACCAGCAGCAGCAACAGCAACAACAATTCCACGCACAACCGCTGTCGTTAGTCATGAAAAAGAATATCAAGGAAGAGGAGCAGGTCTGGCGCCCTTGGTGAGGTCGCCATTGTGCCGCAGTCGTCGCAGTGGCAAGAGAGCAAACTTTAAACCAAAGCAAAACCGTGGGTCTAATACTACACGCAGTCAGCGCTTTTGACCTCAAGGACGTTCGTTCAACGTGCAACAGACAGCAGATTCTCGAGGTCGCAATGCAATGCAATTTAAAAGCAGCAACAAGTTGTAACAACTTGGCGTTCAGCTAAGGCAAAGCTCACACCAACAGCTAAAATGGCGAAAAAGGAAATGACGCCACAAACACACAAAATCAAAACACACACGCATACACACATACGCTCCTTGGCGGCATGGATAAACGTTTCACACATTTACTAGGGGCTAAATGTTACAAAGAAGGGTTTTCCAACAGCAACATGAGCACCAAAACATCAACAACATCATCATCAACAACATCTTCATCATATTTCTTTACATTTTCAACACGATCAAATCTCTCAAGTACCACACAAAACTTACCTCATACTTAAAACAAAGAGGCGCCAGCGCGTTGAGCAAAGAATTTATCGATGCATACTTCCAGCACCAGTTAATTATATTAATTAATGGTCATTGAAATTGAAAGTTAAACTAAACAACTACCTCAGAATCAAGGGAAAATTTTTAACAAAAATCAAAAAATTGAAAAATGTGAATTAACTCATCAAATTATAAGCACAAAAGTTTGCTCAAAATTTTTTAGTCATTAATCTTAATACAACTTAATTTAATATTTATTAGCACAGCAGAAACAATAAAATCTGTGAAGTCTTCCTTCCAGTAGATGAGCATAATCGTTGTCGTATAAAACTATTTTGATAGTAGTTAACGACGACAACGTTAACGTCATAAACACTGTATTTTAGCCTAAGTCTAGAGCATAAGTAAAAACAAAACACACACATTGTATTAAAAAAACTAAAAATAAGAGTGAAGAAAAAAAAAATGATGCTTTACCAACAAACCAAAGTTTGTTGGCCAAGCAAATGAAAAGAAAAACAAAAATAATATCAAATAAAAACAAAAATTTTATAAAATCATAAAAATATTAGAGTTTTTCTGGGTGGTCAAATGGTCTAGGGGCTACAAATGCGCACAGTTGCTTGCGTAAGACGAAAATTTAAGCCATTAACCGCCAAATTAAGATGTGTTACTTTCAAAACTAATAGTTAAAAACAAAAAATCTTTGACAGCTTCAGAGCTACTGCAATTGTTTTGACGTATTCAAATGAGTACAGTGGCGACAAATGGGTTAACGTGCAATTTTTTATTCGAATGAACAGACCATACAGTGAATGGCAATCAATATTTGACAGGTGAGATGACGGATGCAGTAATCGAAATAATTTTGTTTTTTAGAAAAATTTTCAGTTCAAAAAAAATAAAGTGCTTTATTCTCAAAAATTCTTTAAGAGTTAAAGAGACAACCCTGAAAGTTGGTATTTTTTTTTTTTTTTTTTTGTAAACTTATTTATTTAAAACAAGTAAAGAAAGTCTAAAGTCGGTCTAGGCCGACTATGAAATACCCTAAACCCACTTTTCAAAAACAAAAAAATTTTTATTGTAAATGGGCGTGTCCGTGGGCGCATGAAGCCTATATTTTATATGCATTTAAATGTTGAAGAAAAATGTACACATACCAAGTTTTATTCCTGTAGCTCACAGTTAATGCCTTAATTATGCTTTCGCTATGGGAGTTGGGCGTGTTCATGGACGGACTACTCCCAATTTTTGAACACACCTTAGTTTTGGTATGAAACACATACATACCAAATTTAATTTCTCTATGACAAACAAAACCTTATTTATTGAGTTTTAAACTTTTTGGGTTGTATGGGAGGTAGGCGTGTCCGTAGGTGGATGACGTCCATTTTTCAAAAACGTCTTTGTCTTGTCATAAAAAACATGTGTGCCAAATTTTAGCTCTGTAGGTTAAACACAGGCTTATTTATTGCGTTTTCAATTTTTGGGTTGTATGGGAGGTAGGCGTGTCCATAGGCGGATGACGTCCGTTTTTCAAAACCATCTTTGTCTTGTCATAAAAAACATATGTGCCAAATTTTAGCTCTTTAGGTTAAACACAGGCTTATTTATTGCGTTTTCAATTTTTGGGTTGTATGGGCGGTGGGCGTGTCCGTGAGCAGATGACGCCCATTTTTCGAAGACATCTTTGTGTTGGTATAAAACACATACATATCAAATTTTATTGTTGTAGGTTAACTATGAGCTGAGTTATGCAGTTTCCAATTATCGCGTTGTATGGGAGATAGGCGTGTTCGTGGGCGGATGATGTCCATTTTTCAAAAACATATTTGTTTTGTCATAAAAAACATATGTGCCAAATTTTAGCTCTTTAGGTTAAACACAAGCTTATTTATTGCGTTTTCAATTTTTGGGTTATATGGGAGGTGGGCGTGTCCGTGAGCGAACGACACCCATTTTTCGATGACATCTTTGTGTTGCTACAAAACACATATATACTAAATTTTATTGTTGTAGGTTAATTATGAGCTGAGTTATGCAGTTTTCAATTTTTACGTTGTATGGGAGGTAGGCGTGTCCGTGGGCGGATTCCAAAAATATTCAATAGTGCAGATCCTTGGGTGCTTGTGACCATGTGTACCAAGTTTCATCCAATTCCTTCTCCTCGACTGCTTCTTCTTATCCTGTGTATACGGACAACACACAGACGGACAGACGGACGGACGGACGGACGGACGGACATGGATAGCTCGACTCACGTGGTGGCGCTGATCAAGAATATATATACTTTTCTATACCGGACTCGCTTCGTTCTATGCGGTACAAACGTTTGCACAAAGTTAATATACCCTGACCTTTCAGGTTTAGGGTATAAAAATTGACAATAAATCACGTGCTAAATTTGTGGCGTATGAGGCGTATGAATATCGATAGATCCGGGCTCGAATCACCTTCTGACCCAAACACTTTTTACAAAAATTTAATAGAAATAAAGTAGGAGATTCGATAAGGCTGGTTTTTGGTCGCCCTCATTTTTGGCAAAACAAAAAAAAAAATTAATATTTGTAACAGTCTACGGTTTATTTAAAATCGTATCGAACACAAACGGAACCAGCCCCATCTCCTCTTAGAGTCATTTCAAGGTCAAATTATGAAAAAGACGTGAAATAAAATTCGCCTTTTCGAGACAAATGGGCTTTTTCTGGGACTTTTATTTAATATGTACATTAAGATGGATCAATTTTGTATGGAGAAACAAAAAGTCTTCCGAACGCCAACTCAAAAGTCAGAGTGACTCTTAAAAACCATTTCTGCATCATCTTTTTTTTGAATCGGAGAAATACCTTACAAGCAATTTTGGTTTTCCTGAAGCCCTTTTTTACCAAAATATCAAGTTTTTTCTTCAGATTGCATACCCATGATAAACAAAAAAGTGAAGATTTTGATAAATCACAAAAATTGACTAAAAACTATTGAAATTAGTTGTCTTTACAAAATCTTTAAAGACCCCAATAACTCGACATTTTGTCATTTTCGAAACATCTATCTTTTTCTTAAGCATCTATAGAATACGTATCTTTCATGGTATTCACATAGTTTTTAAGAGTCCCTCTAATTCTAGAGTCGGTGTCCGACAAAATCTAAATTTCAATCCGGCTTAATGTGATTATAGGTTTTTTAGTCACTTATCCGAATCTGAGATCAGTTTATCTATATTAAGGTTATTTATTTAACTAAATTTGAGCTTTGGCCGTATACTTATACAAAACGAAATAAAAAAAGGTTTGTTTTATTATTTTAAGAACATTTTTATTTTCCGATATTTCGGCCCGCTTTGCTGGCCATCTTCAGGGTTTTAGAAAAAAGTTATTTAAAAAACACAAACGACTGTTGTCGTTACCGGTCTATTGTCAACTTTTCAAGGTCATTCTTAGGTCAAAAAAAAAGATGCAATGTCCAACTTCCTAATATATATAAAAAGATTCTTAAGAGCACTGATTCCAAAAAAAATCATTTCAGCTTATATTTGACGATAAATCATTTAATTGAATATGCAATTTCGGGCTGCTTAAGATAATTCTAAAATTTATTTATATGTACATAAGATTATGTGAAAAACAAAAATTCATAACATGTTTTGTTGGTTTTTTGAAAAATTGAATTTTTTGCATAATATTTTCTCCGTTTTTAATACTGTTTTTCCCATTTAATCTTTTTGGTTGGGAATTGCTGCAAAACGAAGAAAACTGCCTCTTTTGACAACACTGGTGGATTTGCCGAAAGCGGTCCGAAGTATGAAAAGACGATTCATGGTTTTTGCATTACGATAATTCAACAGCTCACACAGCACCCAATATTTGACCAAAAAACTACTTCGATATCGTTCAACAAGCATCAATTTCGCCAGATATGTAACCTTGTGAGTTTTTTTTATTCCCCAAGCTCACATTGTCGCGTCATGAGAACATATTTAGAGACGATTAAAGTTTGCAAAGAGAATATGTAGAGGGAGCTTAAAGGCCATTTGGAAATCAGCCTACTAAAATTGCGCTCAAGAAAGGGAAAAAAACGTTGGCATATCAATGTTGATTTTTTTGAAGATGATAAAAAAAAATATTGAAAAATGTCACTCAGGCTATACAACACCAGAAGGACAATAAGTTGTTGAGCTTTTTGCTGAATCGAACCCATTGATTCAACTAGTAAAGGATCAACCTTCATTCCCAGAGTTGGTCTGCAAAGCCAAAAAGTCTATACCGTTTTCTGCTCATCATGAAATATATGATGTGAGTGTCAACATACCACTTAGTAATTCGTACCGCTGCTTTTTCATATTTTAACCTACACTCCTCTATGCCTAAAGCACCGAAGAGGATGGCTTAGTTTTATGACAAGGCAAATTGGGTTGGAAATTATGTTTTACTGATAGAAACGTGAATGCCGCGGCTCAAATGGTGCAAGAAATTATTTTACTGGGCATGAGGTCTTTCATCCCTAATAATATAAAACAAAAACAAACACAAATTGGCCATTTCAGCCCTTGCAAGGACTTTGACCGAGCTTCTTATGATCAATTGTGTTGTGTGTGTGATTAAATGTTTGCACACAATTGACCGAGAAGTGGACCTACATGTTTTATGCCGACTCCGAACGGCCAAAGTTCATGTTCTCAAGAAAATTTACAGGTCATTATTTACTCTCTGAGGTTTGCCATTGTCTGCAGAGAGGTGGTGACCGATCAGAAAATTTTTTTATTGAAAAAACTTTTTGCCGTGGCTGGGGATCGAACCCGGGCTCCGAGCATGCTAAGCCACACACTTAACCTGTATGCCACGGTCACCACCCCTAATAATATACGTAGCATTAAACCAAAGGAACACTCCTGATTTAATGAAACTTACAGGATTGTAGTCAGGTCCAAAGAGGAAATCTTTTTAAACTGTCACTCTTATTAGAACACTGATAGAAAAAGACTTCGCATTAAGGCTAGTTATCGCTATAATGCAGTTTAAAAGCGCGAAAAGTTTCTGCACGAGACTCGCGTCATAGAACAGGTTCTTCTCTGTCCCATAGGTAGTAAAACGTTTGATCATTTGTTAAAAGTGTAAAGAATCAGACCTCTTCGTTTTTTCCAAGATGGAAGTGAAGATTTGGCTTCACTGACCCGGCTGATAAAGAGAACCTGTTGGCTGGATTGCTCGCACAAAACTCCTCAATCCCGGCTTCTCAATCATCCACTGTCTTTTGTTGAGCATAAGTCTTCTGCAATGCAGGAGATTTATTTTGGAACAAGATCAGTTAAAAGGGTTCTCGCGAGTCTCAATATCAACAAAGCCTCTGGTTCCGATGGCATATCGCCAATTGTGCTAAAAACCAAGTGCTTCTATTCTGGCTTGGCCAGTAAATAATGCCATGTAAAGCTTCTTGAGAACATGTACTTTAACCGTTCGATTGTTCATAAGAAGCTCGGTCAAAGTCCTTTCTATGGCTAAAATGGCCAATTAGTTTTTTTTTTCTGTCGTTGGCACATAACCCAATTTACGCGTTTGAGGACGATAGCAGCATTTATCATTCGTATTCCTTCCGATTGAGACAAAGAGGCAAATTACTAACGACCTGAAAATAATCTCCGAGCTCCGGGTCTTTCTAATAGAGTCAAGTTTAATGCGATCAAGACCCAATGCTGTCTGCTAACCCACAAGCGAGTGAATTATCCTTTAGCACCCCTTAATATGAACGATGTGGATATTGCGGAGACAGCAGCTCTTGACGTTCTGGGCATATCGATACAATCTGATCTTCGTTGGAATGCAGATGTCAAAAGAAGCCGCCAAGTGCCTAGGTTTTTTAAAACGGTACAAGAAAAACTTCACCTCAACTGATCTTTGCATGATCTATAACTCATATATTAGGCCGAAAATGAAATACAATTCGCACATGTGGGCAGGGGCTTCAAGATCATCTTTGGAACTCCTGAACCGAATTTAACGTCGTGCGATATATTTGATATGAGATGAAACATTTCTGCCTCTTTCAACTGTCTGTCTTTTGAGCTTCGTTGCAATGTTGGTTGCCTGAGCCTTCTGTTTAGGTATTACCATGGGAAGTGTTCTAAGGAGATACGCAGCCTGATGAAACACACCATTTCGTGTGTTTCCTAATTTCACTAGGGCAATTCTCCAAGCCTTTCCCAATACCATTGCCTTATGGCCCAATAGAACTTCTCATTTCAAAAATAATTCATTCTTTGGTCGCACAGTAAAATTGTGAAATAATCTTTCTGCGTCTGTGTGTCCCGACGGCTTCGAACTGTGCAAATTCAAAACAAATATTCACCGTCACTACTTTATGCTTCTAGCCTCCAACTAAACTATCACCTCTCTTCGAAATCAACACAATGCTTGCGCATTTATAGGGGCATCCCTTGAGCGTTAGTTTAGTCTAAGCAACAAAAAATAAGCGGATAAGAGATTTGAAAAACCTTCTCCGGCCTCTATTTTCAACTTCAAGCTCAGAACTTAAATTCTAAAAATAATCAGCTGTCCATTTTTAAACTGTGATATCAGGACTGAACTTGAAAAATTGTTCAGGTTTCCACTATTTAGACCTGAGTTCTGTCTGTATGTTCTGAATTCCACTATTCAGACCTGAATTCTGATTCAAGCATGAATTTAGACCCGAACGACGATATTCAGATCAGAAATCATAAGTTAGCATTTCAAAATTGTAATAAAAATTTCCGGACTGAAAAGTTGGATATTTGTTTGAAAGATTCAAGTTTTAAAGGAACTGTCAGTTCTAGGTGACCCCTCTTATGCCTGAGTTCCATGGCTAAACTGCCATTACATTTCAAGATCCATACTTTATAACAGGTTAATGTAGAATTTTGAACAAGAACTTAAATGGATAGTAATAATAAAATTAAAATGCTTACTACTTACTCTAAAACACTAATCATGATCTATAAATTATAAAATATATAAATTATTATGGTCTTAAAAACTTAAGAATATTAGAACAATTTCAAAAAATGAATCAAACTTACAATACACTTTCGAAAATTATTATAAAAGCAATGAAAAATTAAACGTTTTAAATTTTTTAAACTGGAAATACTAAAAAATAGATTTGGAAACACATTATTGACAGTTAATGAATGCATAAAATAAATTTGTTGAACAAATTTTTAGTATTGAGAAAAACTCAAATTCGATAAACTTGAAAGCTTTACCTAAACCAATTTTTACAAAAATTGTATAGCTTTTTTCGAATGATTGGGAACCAAATACAGCATATAATTTATAAGACCTTATAGCACATCTACCTGATTTAAGGGCACTTTGATTGTCCAAATCCGTTCACTAACTTATGTAAGAAGAGTTGATACAAATAAAATGTTGCATGTTAGTTCTATACTTTGAATAAGCAAGATGGTTAAGATATATACTTAGTAATAACTTTTAATTGGTAAGAGATGTTAAGAAATTTATTTTAAATAAACCATTTCTAAAGCTTCCAAAGTTTTTGTAAAATGTAAAAATAGCATTTTAGAAAAATGTAACTTATGTATTTAATTTATTCCTCTTCTCTTTAATACCACAAAGTCAATTCCTTAAGTGCGTCAATTTTTTTTCCCATGGTTTTTTAGCCGAACAAATAAAAATGTTCATAAGCGGAAATAGCAATATTGTGAGAGGTTTCAACAAGTGGTTGGCTGATATTGAATGCAATACACTCATAGCCAGTGATCAGCAGTTATTGCAAGAAAACATGTTGTTTACAGTTGCCATGATGATGCAGCAAGTATTTGACGTCTACCCAACCAGGCGAAATACCAAGTATTGCAAAATTTTGTGAAATAATTTAAGTCCTCAAGAATATGTTTCAGAACTTTGAACCATCATAATTGCCATTTGCACGCTTTGTGCATGCTCAGCTCTCTAGCTACAGCTTAGTTTTAAACTGCTGGCTATGTGTGCGAAGTCATTCATGCAATTCGATACACTCGCCGCGAAGCCGATCACTTATCAACTGAACTGGATACGCTTTTGATTCGCTCAACTGAAATCGAAAATAGCAAAAGCTACTGCGATGACGACGATGACGATGACGACGACGACAACGACAACGTTGAAGCTGAAATCAGCAAGCCGTGGTGGTTGTTGTTTTGATTGTTCTGCTATTGACTGAGGCTGACTGGCTGAGGAGGTCTTGGCGGTCATGGTCAATGGCGAACGTGTTGCTTTGCATTGTCGTTGAACTTCATTGAAATTTTAGGTCTTTTATTATTTTGGTTTTATGCTATTTTGCTGATACTTCCAGCAACGTCAACGACACCTCGCACAGCGTACCAAGAGTCAAGCACAGAGATCGAGTGCCAACTCGCGCAAGTCTAGCTTCAATCAATTCGTAACAACAACAAAAACAATAACAAACAACAAAAATGTCGTCTTTGTCACGTTATTGTGCTGCTGGTGTTGGCGGCTCATTGAAAGCTCGTTAACAGCGATCATGAGCCGTTCGAATTCCCAGAATATATTTTTTAAAAAATTAAAAAAAACAAACAAATCCTCTGACCGACCAGTTTTGCTCAAATGATTAGCTGCAAAATATTTACTTCTATTATGACTTGATTGCTTATTTATTTATTTCTGCGAATATAAAAGTAACAATCAAATAAAATAAACGTAAACAAAACTTTGTGAGTTTCTTTGTATATATATTTAAGTCTTAAGATAACACTAACGCCGTCAGCCAACTTTAAGCGTTGCCAATCATGTTCAATTTATGCTCATACCAAGATTTATTAACTTGTCTATTGCGTATTCGGGTAATCAACTTAAAACGTTCGACGGTCAGCCAGTTATAGTGTGCATTCGACGTCTACCATCAACACCCGCCTGCGCTGTAGCACACTTCAAATGCGGATTTAATTTATCACGATTTTTAGTTGAAATATGCAAATCATTTTTTGGAAATTTGAATTTTAATTTTAATTTTAAACCGCAAACAACGCCATTGAACTGATCTGTTGACTTCTATGCTGAGCTTTGCATTTAATTAAAATGGGGAAGTAGTTAACTGGTACATATGTTCTAGCTCACTAGACGATTTTTCTTTAGGTCGTAAACCACACAGGCCAATGGCCTGAGACGACCGTGACACTTTTATAAATATCAGTTTCCGAACGTGTGGACGAAATCAGTTTTGATGAAGATTTGCACTTGTCAGAATTAAAAAAAAACAAGTAAAGAAAGTCTACAGTCGGTCTAGGCCGACTATGAAATACCCTAAACCTACTTTTCCAAAAAACAAATAATATTATTGAAAATGGGTGTGTCCGTGGGTGGATGAAGCCTATATTTTATATACATTTAAATGTTGATGAAAAATTTAATCATACCAAATTATATTCCTGTAGCTCACAGTAAAGGCTTGTATTGTGCTTTCGCTATGGGAGGTGGACGTGTCATGGTCAGATAACTCCCAATTTTTGAAAACACCTAAGTTTTGGTATAAAATACATACATACCAAATTTCATCTGTCTATGACAAACATAACCTTAATTATTGAGTTTTTAACTTTTTGGGTTGTATGGGAGGTAGGCGTGTTCGTGAGCGGATGACGTCCATTTTTCAAAACCAGCTTTGTCTTGTCATAAAAAACATACGTGCCAAATTTTAGCTTTGTAGGTTAAACAGACGCTTATTTATTGCGTTTTCAATTTTTGGGTTGTATGGGAGGTGGACGTGTCCGTGAGCAGATGACGTCCATTTTTCGAAGACATCTTTGTGTTTGTATAAAACACATACATATCAAATTTTATTGTTGTAGGCTAATTATAAGCTCAGCTATGCAGTTTTCAATTTTCGCGTTGTATGGGAGGTAGGCGTGTCCGTGGGCGGATGATGTTCATTTTTAAAAACCACTTTGTTTTGTTATAAAAAACATATGTGTCAAATTTTAGCTCTGTAGGTTAAACAGAGGCTTATTTATTGCGTTTTCAAGTTTTGAGTTGTATGGGAGGTGGGCGTATCCGTGAGCGGACGACGTCCATTTTTCAAAGACATCTTTGTGTTGATATAAAACACATACATACCAAATTTTATTGTTGTAGGCTTATTATGAGCTGAGTTATGCAGTTTTAAATTGCTGTGTTGTATGGGAGGTAGGCGTGTTCGTGGGCGGATTCCAAAATTATTCGATAGTGCAGATCCTTGGGTGCATGTGACCATGTGTACCAAGTATCATCCAATTATTTCGACTCCTTCTTCTTATCCTGTGTTTACGGACAACACACAGACGGACGGACGGACGGACGGACGGACGGACAAAGACAGCTCGACTCACGTGGTGACGCTGATCAAGAATATATATACTTTTCTATACCGGACTCACTTCGTTCTATGCGTTACAAACGTTTGCACAAAGTTAATATACCCTGACCTTTCAGGTTTAGGGTATAACAACACAATATTTCACTAAAACTAAAAGTTTTATAACGAGTTCTAATTTTATAAAAATTGTTTAAATTGTTTTTATGTAAGCTATAATAACATATGCATAAGACTGAGTCAAATACTAAAGTATTTGGAATTCTGCGTGCCCCCCGGATTTCGAAACGATGGTAGTGAATGAAATAATTTGAACTATTAAAAGTTCAAAAATTTTTGAAACCGGCCCGATTCTGCTCAAAATTCCAGTTTTTTTAAGACATCTTTAAAAATAAAATTATGCATTTGACATTTGCGAAAAAAATTACAAAACCCTTATATTTTGATGTAATATTTGGTGGCAAATCTGATTCTAAACTTGGAATTACCGAATAATTTAGTCCGGTGCCGCCAAACTCGCTTAAAGCTGAAATTTAAATTTTTTTTTTCACACCATTTTTATTTAATGCTTACCTCTTAGGGTGATCCTGATGATTTTTTCAAAAATTTTTTATGCACTATTGAAGGACATTTTTTGCAGACAGTAACTTAAGAAAATGGTGAAAATTTTACCATTTTTGGAACAGTTAAAATTTTTTTATAAAACAAGTCCTAACAGGGAATCCTAACAGGTCACTGCGCTATGGGTGGGATAGCCAAAAGGATTAGCTTTCAAGCACTAGACTTTTTCAAACAATCTCCCACTTTTTGTGTGAAAGCCTAAATCTACAGAATCGTCGATTACGATATACAAGAAATATATTTTTCAAAGATTTAAATAAAATGTAGTCAGTCTTATTCGAAACCACAAGTAAAAGGTTAAACATCAAAGAAAGAAGAACCCACGGAAACAACTCAACGATGCACTACCCTTCTTACCTAACCTAATTGCTCGTAAGAAGGCAATTTGGTTTTCGAAAAACGCCGCCAACTTTCACCGATTAAATAATAAGATTCGCGGAAAATTTACATTTCAAACGGATGTTTTGTACAGATTTTCAAACAAACTGATAACTTCACTTGTTTATTTTAATTGAACTGAATTTTGTCTTATGTCTTCTGCATCATGGAATGCCTTCTTAAAGTTTTCCTGGAAAATACCTACTAGAATCCTTTCACTGAAGGCCTCAAAAAAATTCCATTGAAAAGTTCTGGAAGCACTTCTAGAGAAGACCTAGGAAAGCATTCCTACCAATGACATGCATATGTTAAAATAATGCCTTCCGGGTATGAAAGTAGAAGGGATGGAACTTGCCTTTTGCTGGGTATTAGAGGAATACCAAACATTTTCTTGGTAGCTTTTATCTTTATCTCAGACATCACTTGGTCAAGAGCAACCGTTTTCTTGCAATAAAAAGCCATGAATTGAGTCTTTCAGGTCCCATAACTATTTACCCAGACCAGCCAGTCGATAAGTTGGTAGGACAATTTTGCTTTGGAAGCCATGTAGAATACGAAAATAGTATAAAATCTTCGTAACTTATATCTTGATACAATGAGTTGTTAATAGCTTGTAAGAGCTCTGTTTTGTTCATAGATGAATTGATGACGGACCACTCATTCATGTTCTGGTGTTTAAACGTTTAGGCTTATGAAAAAGTTCCACTGGTGATCTTTTCAACGTAGTTGCAGTCTTCCTCGTCCGCGTTGGCCGCCGCTGGGTACCGGCTCAAATAATTTTTTCGCTGAAACGTTGTCGTTCATTCTCTCGACCTAGCCAGTGAAGCCGCTCAATTTTAATACGCTTGACTATATCGATGTCGGCATATAGCTCATACAGCTCGTGGTTCCATCGTATTCGGTACTCGCCATTGACGCCGATTGGACCATAGATCTTGCGAAGGATTTTTCTCTCGAACGCTCCCAAAGTCCTTTCATCAGAGCTGCTCAACGTCCAGGTTTGTGATGCGTATAGTAGGACGGGCATGATTATTGACTTATAGAGCGTCAGTTTTGTTCATCGAGAGAGAGCTTTGCTTCTCAATTGCCTACTGAGCCCAAAGTAACACCTGTTGGCAAGAGTTATCCTTCGTTTAATCTCAATACTGATATCGTTAGAGGAGTTAATGCTGGATCCCAAGTAAACAAAGTCCTTCACTACATCAAAGGAGGTGTTGTCAACAGTGATGTGGTTTCCAAGACGCTGCGACTGTTTGTTTGTTGACACAAGATACTTCGTTTTATCTGCGTTCACTGCAAGACCCATTCGACTCGACCTTTTTTCTAGCCTGGAGAATGCTGCACTGACTTCGCGCGTATTTTGACCAATGATGTCAATATCATCAGCATACGCCAGCAGCATAACACTCTTATAGAAAATTGTGCCGCTGCGTCTCAGGTCAGCAGCTCAAATGATCTTCTTCATGACTATATTAAAAAAGTCGCACGATAAGGAATCACCTTGTCTGAAACCTCGCTTGGTATCGAAAGGAAAGGAGAGGTCCTTCCCAATTTTCACTGCACTGCTGGTGTTGTTCAGTGTCATCCTGCAAAGACGTATTAGCTTCGCAGGAATACCAAATTCAGACATGATGGCATATAGGTGACTCCTTATTGAACTGTCGAAGGCGGCTTTGAAATCAACAAAAAGATGGTGGGTGTGTTTTGTTTTCTTGTTTTCCAAGATTTGTCGTAGCGTGAGGATCTGGTCGATGGTGGACTTTCCAGGTCTGAAGCCACACTGATAAGGTCCAATCAGTTGGTTAACGATGGGCTTCAGTCTTTCACACAATACGCTCGACAGGACCTTATATGCGATATTAAGAAGGCTAATACCACGGTAGTTGGCGCAAATGGTGGGATCGCCTTTCTTGTGGATTGGGCAGAGCACACTGAGGTTCCAATCATCTGGAATGCATTCTTCCAACCATATTCTGCATAGGAGTCTGTGAATGCATTTAAACAGAGCTTCGCCACCGGTCTTAAACAGCTCAGCCGGTAGACCATCGGCTCCTGCGGCTTTGTTGTTTTTAAGCCGATCTATAGCTGTTAAGACCTCGTTATAGTCGGGCAGCGGAACTTCAACGCTGTCATCCATAATTGGGGTTTCCGGGAGATATCATCTGTACCGGCGGGATTGTTGTCAGCGTCGCCATTTAAAAGTCTAGAGAAGTGCTCCCTCCATAACATCAGTTTACTCTGGATATCTGTCACTAGATTCCCATTCTCGTCCTTGCAGGAAGAGACTCCGGTCCTAAAACCATCGGCCAGACATTTTCGAAAAATTTTCGAATCTCATTCCTGTCGCCATGCATCTTCATTTTCTCGCTCTCAAGTATATCTGCCTATCGTTACTTTCGCCTGAGAAGGCATCTCTCTTCCCTCCTCTTCTCTCAGTATCGCTCCATAACAGCACACGTTATAACCGAATGCAGGGTGACTTTGTAGACGGTGCCCTTCTCTGCGAGGACGGTGGTAGCCTATCAGCTCTTCGGCAGCCGTACGCATAAGAGCAGAACCAAAGCGGCGGACGGCTGGCGGTCCTCTCTCGGCGAATTGAGCTGAAACACGTCTACAACAAGAGCGGATGGCGGTTGTCGGAACAGAGTTGCTTTTTGTCACGGTAGTGGTACAATTGACTGATAGGGGTGCAACAGACGGACAACATGATTAACATATATGAAAAAATTTTGACTTATTCAATTAAGTGTTCATCAAAATCCATTATGGAGACAATTATTTCGTATATTATTGCGAACTCACATAAATATAACACAGACACAAAAAACCAAACGAATAGTCAGTCACTTTGGTTCTGTTCGGGCTCTCAGGCTCTAAAGTGGAATATGTGCGTCCAATGTGCGCCTATATCGTCGATCGGAGGATTGCTTTCTTAAAGCATGAGAGAGAGTCGAGTTACGAAGGCTTGGGCGTTTAGACTGCAGCTTGTCGACGACTAGCTTTCTCTGTTAGGATTGCGAACAGTGTTCGGTATTTACTGCAATTGCAGTAGATCTACTGCGCTCTTTAGAAAAATATAATAATTTTTTTATATTTGACGGATAATATATTTTGAATAAGTATAATAATATTTTTCTCCAAATTGTAAATATATAGTAAATAGTAATGTATATATTTATATGATAGTTATTAGTATAAAATGTACATAAATCAATATAAACTATAAGTACACGGTTGCAAATAACAAAACATACAAAATCTACAGCGAAAAACATTAGTTTTACTGCGATTTTTTTAAGATTTGCTGCGATTTAAAAATTTTCCGAACTCTGATAGCGAGCATTTTTAGATGCGCACAGACGTGTGCGGATCTTAGATGCGACAAGATTATGATCCGAGTCTATATTTGCACCGCGGATCGTGAATACGTCTAGTACACTAGAAGCATGCCTTCCGTAATCAATTTGGTTGCAAATTTTTCGGATGTGTTGTCGAATGTATCCAAATGTGTATTCCTTGTCCACCTTGGCGTTGAAGTCACCAATCAAGATTTGTATGTCATGTCGGGTGCAGCACTCGTAAGCATCTTCAAGGCGCTCATAGATGCTTTCTTTGGTCTCGTCATCTTTTTTTTTCTGTCGGATTTTCAAATTTGTTTGATTTTGATTTTGGGTTTCTTAGACCCAAAAAAGTGTAAACTACACTGAGAAAAAAACACATACCTTGCTCCGGTAAAAAATTTCTCTATTTTTGATAATAGCAATTTTCTCTTTTTCAAATAAAATTTTCTTCAATTAGAATAAATTTTCACATTTTCGTAGAAATATTTCTTTACTTCTAGGAAATGGAAACATTTCAATGTCTCTAATAATGATAAGTATTTTTCTCGCACAAAAAATTTCTCATTTATAGAGAAATTTTATTGAAAATGAAAAACTTTTCTTATATTTTGATAAAAAATTCACTATGAGAAGTATTTTCTACAATAAAAACAAATATTTTCTGAAAAAAAAAAGTATTTTTCTCTAAAAATGATATATTTTTCTATTTCATGGTAGCTTTTTATCATTTTTAGAGAATTTTTAGTATCGCAATTAGAGAATAGCATTCTCTGGAGCAAAGTCTATACCATTTTTCTCTAAATATGATGCCTTTTTTATCATATTGCGAGACACTTTTTTCTGAGTGTATACAGCGCTGGTCTTAGCCCAGTTGAGTTAAGTTTCTTACCAAAACAATATTCAACCAAAAAAACAACAAACAAACACGTGACCCAGAACAGCGGCAACTAAGCTAGCATTCGAAGGTCATCAGTTTTTTCTGCCAGCGTTTCTAGTGTAACATATTTTTTATTGTTTATTTTTTCCGTTCTTAATTTATAGTTTTGCTTATCATACATGTTGTTGGTTTTGTTTTGGTGTTTTTGTGCTAACGCAGCAACAACATATAACTAATGAACGTGCTTTGATTACAGCAAAAGAATGACGGAGAAAAAAAAACACATCATAATATAACAACTGCGCATGGGTGGCGCGCCGCGCATCAACATTTAGTTTTAGTCGCTTCAACATGGTTCGCTGCAAATATGCAAAAGTCATGTGGTCGAATTTTTATAATTCTCATGTTTATTGTTGCTGTTGTTGTTATATGTTGTTCATTGTTGACAACACATTGACTTTTCGGAGACCTCGTTTTCGGTTACATAGAATGAATGCAGAGCAGTGCTGGGTTGGTGTGGCATGTCTGGGTACGATAATGTGTTGGTCAAAATCACGGTCTCTGCATACTTTAGTATGTCGCTACTGAGGCGACGACGACGACAACAGCAACATGTTCAATGAACTGTTGTTTAAATTGTTTTTTGTTATTTTTTTTCTACTTTTTGTCAACAACATTTTCGAAATCTACAGAACTCACACGTAAACAACACACAAAACCAAAACACATACACACGTACATTCACTGACATTCAACTTGAATTAAACGGTCAACATTGAAACCAAAACTAAAAGTCTTTGAATTCTTCGTAATACTTTATGATTTATTATTGTTTTTGTGCACAATTTGTACATTCATTGTTTGAAGAAAAAGACTTCGTCATGTTTTATATTAAAATTGATAACAAGTGGTGTAAACAAATTTTTTGTTTATTTATCTATAAATAATATACATGAATAAAACTTGATATTGATTTCAATTCGGTGGCACCGGAAAGGAATTTAACCATATAATTTATATTGGTTTATTTGTTGCTTGTTCCAGGTTTCTCAACTGTACACAGTAGCTGGCGTTATAATAAAATCGTGTGAATAAATTCTGAGCTATTGTATAGTTAAAAGTTGTGCCTTAAATTAAGCATATATGAAAAGTACTTAAAACCTATATTTTGACTCCAAAGAACTTTGAGCCAGAATTGACCGCCAGATCAGCATAGTTATGCATAACGCATATTTCGAACTTTGTACATATCAACATGATTCAATGGCAAACGTGCTGATTACAGCAACATTTTCAGAACACGTCTTTTTATAGCAAACAATGCAATGACTTGAAAGAATTTTATAAAAACTAAACATTTCAATTTCAAAATTGAGTCAACCTTCATTCTTAAGCAAAAGTACGCCAAAAATTTTACAACAACAACAAAAAAAAAGCAAATATATCAATCTTGAATAACAAAAAAAGTGCGCCAAAAAAGAACAAAAAAAAAAACATTAACATAGTGCGACGTTAAGAATAAAAATATTGCTCAACATCTACAAGACTTTCATAAAAAGACATTTTTTTAATTGCGTCGAAATTGAAATTGTTTTTTTTTTCGAGAACGGAAGGTGTCACGTGCCTTTTAAAGGTGGAAAGTACATTTAATATTTTTTTCAATTGATATACGATATCGCTGAGTGCACACATGTGTGAATTCATACAGACACATACACACGTGTGCAATTGATGTAAAATTGTTAAGTGGGCAAAACTGATAACAAACCAAAATAAAACAACAACAACAACAACAACCATAATCATTGTATACCTTTAGGGTAGGTTAGTTGAATTTGCAGGGGGTTTGTTGAAGAAAGTGTTTTATTGAGGTTTTTTCTCTATTTTTAATCTACCCGACGATACGCTCCACAAGTATTACTCTTATAAAATAGGTAACAGAGTATGGAGTATAGCGTCGCATAGTCTAAAAATACTCATAATCAAGTTTGTTGAGAAGTGCTGGAATTGTCAATGCTTCTAGATTGGCAAGGTGACAGGTTCTATAGGACTTCTTCAGGGGGTCTGTTAGCACATTTACCTCTATCTAATTATTCGTATCATCTTAAAAGCTAATTTTTCCAAAAAACTACTCTAAAACTAATAACTCGATACCCAGGTATTGTTCAACAATTCCAAATTACTCTTTAATATTGTCTTTTTCAACAAGCAGTCTATCTTAAAGACTGATTTAACCTCACACAAGACGAAATTAGTAATTTTTAAAGAATTTTTTTCAAGTTGATAACATAAATATACATAAATAACATAATAAATGTTATGACAAAATTAGGCATCTCTCGATTCTCTCTTATTGTAAAAACATGGTTTGAGAAATTTTAACGTAATTAAACGAGGTCATTTAAGTCATGCTTTTCGAGGGAGTAGTTCGTTAAATACAAGAAGAAAGAATTTCTTGGCGGCAGAAGTATTTTGACGTGTATGAAAATGATGATTTGATAAGTAAAATCGGAGTTTTAAATAAACTAGTAAACCTGTTGCCCGAATTCGAGCAATTCAATAAAAATTAAATGTAAGAAACATTACACTGTGCGCGTTTTTCTAACCTTTTTTCTCTGTATTTGATAATTTCAACGTTTTTCACTTAATTTTGGTATGAGGAATCTCGTAGTGACATTTGTTTTACCACTTTACCGAACACTTTAGAACTAAAATTTTTTTTTAAGATATATAGCTCAGAATGAAAAATTACTCAAGATATGCACTTATTTTGTATCGATAACTCTTGAACCATTAGGATTTTCATTTTATTTTCTTCAGGAAATTTCTTCCTTTTATGCTTGCCAACAACTTTGCTTAACAAATAAATTTTAAAAAATCACTTACAGTGGGTTTAATCGAGTGAGTCTTACACAGAATACAAAGCCAAATAAAAGTTAAGGAAAAAGCTTTGAAAATGAATCGGCATTCAAGTGTTTGCAGTTAATTTTTCCAAGGCTAAGATGTGGCAGAAATTAAGGAAGGTACATGCATACATTTTATGTAATGCATAACACTATTGAATAATTACTTTCTATTTCAAGGTGTTCTAAATTGTAAATTCCATAAATTGTAACATTTAAAAAAAATTCTTGTTGTTATTGTTTGATAATAATTTTTGGCAGTAAAAAAGGGCATTCAAATTTTTCACAAAAAGTATTTCCACCATGAAGAGGTTTGTATGCTGCCTATACCAATTTCCTTAAATTTTATTTGGCTTTTAAAAACTGAAAAACGAAAAAATCCTCTTTTTTGTGATTATGTGCAAGACCCACTCGATAGACCCACTGTAAGCGATTTTTTAAAATTTATTTTTTAAGCAAAATAAATAACGTCATTGGTACGTTTACCAATGTACCATATTCCGTAAGAAAAATACCGTATATAACAAAGATTACCAATATATATATATATAACCAATTTGCCAAAGATTTCCTATGTAAGACTATGAGCTTTTGGAACCGAGTTTTGTGGACTGATGAAAGTACGTTTGAGTATCACGGATCAGCTTAAAAGAGATTTTTCCAAATTCCAAAGAATATTCACGCAAAGAAATTGCTCCAGTCTTACAAGCAAATCGACATGGCGGTGAATCGGTTATGTTCTGGGGTTGCATTTCCTCTTGTGGTAATGTGTATTTGGTTCCAATAGTTGGAACGATGAACCAATAGAAATATTTGGATGTCTTAAATGATCATGCATTTCCATCTGGTGACAAACTTATTGGTGAGTCATCTATTTTACAACAAGATAATGCACCATATCACAAGAGTAAGTTCATAACGCACTTTTTGAATCGAACTGGCGTAGAAGTAGAAGTTTTTAACTGGCAGCTCCAAAGTCCTGATTGAAATGTTATTGAAAATTTGTGGGCCTATATTTAAGGAAAGCGAAGCGTTTGCTTGACTCGGACCAGGGAAGAGATTATATCTGAAATAAGTCTGAAAAAAGTCTATGGGAGAAAATTTCGGTAGATATTTTGAAAAATCTTGTGGAATCAGTCCCAAAACGTCTTCAGAAAGCTATGCAAGCTAATGGCGGATATATTTTTTATGAAGTTGTTTAGTTTTTGTCATAAATTTTCCTATCTTTATACCCCCACGCGTACTGCGTAAGGGTACGTCTTAGGGTAAGGGTACGGCACGTCTTCAGAAAGCTATGCAAGCTAATGGCGGATATATTTTTTATGAAGTTGTTTAGTTTTTGTCATAAATTTTCCTATCTTTATACCCCCACGCGTACTGCGTAAGGGGTATATTAATTTTGTCACGACGTGTGTAACGCCCATAAGGAGGCGTGGTAGGTATAGAAAAGTATATATATTCTTGCTCAGAATCACCACCTGAGCTGATTTAGCCATGTCCGTCTGTCTGTCCGTCTGTGGACACGATTACAGCCGTAATTTTGAAGCTATCGTGCTGAAATTCGATATTTAAGCTTTTTTTTTAAAAACTAAGATCAAGTTCGAGAATGGGCTAAATCAGATGAAAACCACGCCTACCTCCAATACAACCCCAATAATGAAAACTTCATAAATAAGCAAATATTTAAGCTACAAAACTTAAACTTGGTATTTGAGCAGTCTATAATTAAACGCAGGTGCGTTGGAAAAATGGGCGTCATCCACCCACTAACACGCCCACCTCCCATACAACCCTAATATTGAAACCTATATATAGAGGCTTGTGTCGAAGCTACAAAAGTAAAATTAGATATTTGTTCATTTTAAATAAAAATGAAGACGCGATAGAAAAATGGGCGTCATCCATCCACGAACACGCCCACCTCCCATACAACCCCAAAATTGAAAACTATATAAATAGGCTTCTGACGAAGCTACAAAAGTAAAATTAGATATTGATTAATTTTATATAAAAATGAAGACGCGATAGAAAAATGGGCGTCTTCCATCCACGGACACGCCCACCTCCCATACAGCCTCAAAATTGAAAGCTATATAAATAGGCTTCTGTCGAAGCTACAAAAGTAAAATTAGATATTTATTCTTTTAATAATATAATTAAGATGTGTTATAAAAATGGGCGTCATCCACTGACGAACACGCCCACCTCCCATATAACCCATAATATTGAAAACTCTAAAAATAGGCTAATATTTAAGCTACAGACCTGAAATTGGGTATTTTTGTATGTATATTATATCAAAATTGAGGCGTGTTAGAAAAATTGGCATCAACCACTCAACAACACGCCCACCTCCCATACAACCCCTAATTGAAAATTTTATAAAGAGGCTTGTTTTTATTTTTCAGAAAAACAATTTGATTGAATGTATTTTAGACGTCATCAAAATAGTAAAATTTTTTGAAATCTCATATAAAAAGATTTCATATAAAAAGGAAAGGTAGGTAGGTATATAAAAAGAGATGCAATTTAAGATTTTGTACCATTACGAATCGCAGGTGGGGGTATTTTAACTTCGGCCAAGTCGAAGATATACCTTACTAGTTTTCTCCTTTTTTCCTATTTTTGTATAAAAACAGAACTGGCAAAATAGTTATGCCCTCTTTGAAATGAAGTTTTTTCTAATATATTTTCTTTATAAGTTATTTTTAAGAAAAATCACACATTTCTGGTAAGATTCTGACCAAATACAAAAATTTTAATTCGAGTTTTCTCAAACTATTTTAAAAACTGAAAATATTTGCCGTTTCTTTTCGTCAAAATTATTATGCCGACTATACTTTTTTATTTTCCTATCTTTTTAGTACACCTTTGAACTGTAAAAAAAATCATTTAATTTTTTTATTACAAAATGTTACCTTTCGGCGTAACTCCTCGGGCGTCCGCTACGAGGCATCTAAAAGTGCTGCAGATTTCTCCACTTATCTGAAAGAAAAGAGATTTTTTCTTCGATTGCTAATATGTTTCAGGGAAGGATAAGCTTATAAAATAAAGAAAAAGGTAAAAAAATTAAAATTTATAACGGCTCACAGTGCGTTGAGCCCATTCAAGCATCGGACAAAAATAACCAGAGTGGTTGAATATCGATGAAATTCAATTTAATATTTACTATAATTTATTTAAGGTTGCTGAGCTCAGAAATGATCTCAAATTTGTTGTAAACATTATAATATACGACGATTATAATATTTAAGACAATTTTCCCGATAATAAAATGAAAAAGTAATGTTTCATTTAACAAATGAAATATACGTAGTAGAAATTATGTGTTTTGTACTTTTGAGACCATTTCTGGTAAAAAACCAAAAACAAAGTTGTCTACATAAATTTTATATTTCATGTAAATTTTTCATTTTAAGCATTTTTAACCCTGAGTGGCCACTAGGGGTAATTAGTTACTCCAGGCTCAGAAAAAATTAAATAGCGAGGTTTAAAACCTTTAAAATTGATTTTAACTTTTTCATTCATTTTTCATTTCCAAAAATCATTGGGAGTGTTGAAGAACTCTTCAACAAACATGAAGCAATCGGTAGGAAGCCTTAGAACACATATGTATATTGTTCTTGTACAACTAGGCTCTCGAAAAAATTTTCGATAGTATCGTGGGTGTAGACGTAAAATTTCGTTTAAGTTGTAACCTCTTCTACTTTGTCTCTTTGGTCCGATTGTTTTGTCCATTTTGCACATATTTTTTATTGATCTTCCAAAAATTAACGAATAAATTAATAACACTCAATTTATGAACGTTGAAAAGAAGGCGAAGCAAATGCACTTTCCATTGGTGCCACTTTCTTCTCTACCCGATTTATAGTTTGCGAGCAACAGTCAGTTTAACTAATAATTTCAAAATAAAATTAAGACTTAGATTTGCCTAAGCAGCAGGCACAGCATAAGCAGCTGATGATTGTTTTCTTATATAAACACATGCATTTTCTTCTTATATTTTACTATTTTGTGACTTTAATATAATAGTGACAAAATCCAAAAAGTTATTCATTCAGCGCAGGATATATCTGATATTTTAGTATATATATTATCTTTGAACGATGAGTATTAAAGGCCGTAGGTATACCCTAAAGTATTAGTCAAAAAGTTTCTAGACCTTGAAAAAATCTTTTAAAACGGCCCCATACAAACCGCACTGTAAGACGTTAAAGTAACGTAAAAGTTATGCGTCAAAAGTAAAAAAGCAATGTGTGCATATTACAAAAAAATCAAAAATTTATATACTTAACTACTGACAACTGCCTTTCATCGCTACTAAATTCTTTGTCAGAATCACTACAAACAATATAATGGTCATCAACTAATTTAATAAACTTCTCAACTTAGAACATTGCCAACTTTTTAATATTTATCAATATAAAATTGACAATTTTTAACAAAAAGTCACTTTTTAGATAAAATTTTGGAAGTCAAAAGTTGATACTTTAAATAAAATTAAAAAAAAGTTTTGCTAAAACCAAAAAATCAGTTTCTTTGTAATTTCCTTTTGAACTTTGCAAACTTTTTCAATATTTTTCCATATAAATAATTAAAAAATTTTAGATATTATTATTTTCGTCTCATTGGTCCGCTCATTTTGAGATATGAGACGAAAATAATGGTATCAATAGTTTTTTAATCAGCCGAGCGGCCTTCGAAACACAAATTGCCAAAAACAAAGTTAAATTCAACTTTAATTGAATAAGTCGAATATTTAAAGGACACTTAATATTCGTGAAGCTGCTGCAATAAGTATCATAATAGTTTATTTGAAAAATCCTTCGACAATTTTTTCATTATGTCTTCTTCATTTGAAAAAAATGAACCGCCTTTGAAAAAATAAAAATTGCCTGATATTTTTGACCGAAAAAAATAAGAGGCAGAAAATAACTGTTATTTTGGACCGATAAAATAGAGGTCAAAATTAACAGTTATGTTTGAGCGGAAAAATAAAATAACATTATTTTCTTTCGGAAAAAATATATGTTAAAAGATAACTGTTAATATGTGACTTTTTCGATAAAAACTATAACCAGTACGATCCCTGGTTTTTGTAGCAAAGGAATTGAGTCTCTAGAATAAAAGTTGATAAAAAATGCACAAAAATGCAATGCGATACATTCTAGTGCGCTCAGCATATCTGTAACCAGACCACCATTTCAATCTCAACAAGAATTTGCTCCGTCAACCTGTTGATATAATTTGCGTAGATGGTTTTTGCCCTCGTACACCTCTATTTTCTCTTGCTCACGCAATTCCTGCTTCCTGTTTTTGCGTCTAAAAAAGCGTCTCTCTTCCTTCCTCTTTTCGCGGCAGTTTTCGGCAGTTTGTGCAAAAAATGCACAAAAATGCAATGCGATACATTCTAGTGCGCTCAGCATATCTGTAACCAGATCACCATTTCAATCTCAACAAGTAGTTGCTCCGTCAACCTGTTGATATAATTTGCGTAGATGGTTTTTGCCCTGGTACACCTCTATTTTCTCTTGCTCACGCAACTCCTGCTCCCTGTTTTTGCGTCTAAAAAAGCGTTTCTCTTCCTTCCTCTTTTCGCGGCAATTTTCGCGCATGGCTCGCGTTGCAGCTGACTAAAGCGTATTTTTTCATGCGTCGCCGTCATACCATTGGTTACGAGGTTGCGGGCGCCGAAAACCAATGAATTTCTCAGTAGCAGTGCGCATGGAGTAAGATATGTATGTCAAAAGTCCGTCAGTATCATCGAGTTCCGTTATGATAAAATACTTTAAATAAACACACTAAGTTTGAGTCAGAAAATTGTTTAGTCATGAAAATTAAGGGAACCTAAGTGTCAAAATTATGAGTGTGTTAAGACTCTTATAAGAGTAATATTTCATACTCAGATCTATGTGTCCTACCAGGAAAATAAACATGCTGATATAAGATAAGGTGGTGACCGTGGCATGCAGGTTAAGTGTGTTGCTTAGCATGCTTTGAGCCCGGGTTCGATCCCCAGCCGCGGCGAAAAGTTTTTTTCAATAAAAAATTTTTCTGATCGGTCACCACCTCTCTGCAGACAATGGCAAACCTCAGAGAGTAAATAATGCCATGTAAAGCTTCTTGAAAACATGAACTTTAGCCGTTCGGAGTTGGCATAAAACATGTAGGTCCAGTTCGCGGTCAATTGTGTGCAAACATTTAATAACACACACAACACAATTGATCATAAGAAGCTCGGTCAAAGTCCTTTCAAGGGCTGAATTCAATTTGTTTTTTTTTTTTTTGTTTTTGATATAAGATTTCTTAGTGAGCATTTTATGAGCTCATAAATTTTAATCGAAAAAGACTTAAACTTTATTTAATATTAGTCTTAAGAGAATCGTAATTTTTTTATACTCTGAAATATGAGTCCAATAATCGGAAATATTGACTCTTATTAAGCACATATTTGGGTCTCTTATAAAAATCATATTTCAGACTTAGATTATTGTACCCTTTCAGGACAGAAACACGTTCATATCGAAGTCTTAAATGAGCTCATTTTAAACGTTCAAACATATAACTTTGAGTCTAAAAAGCGTCATAAAATACTCACAATTCGACTCTTATGAGAGAGTCATTGTTATTTACTTCAATACATAATCTTAAAATTCTTCAACACAGGATGTAAAACGGTCAATGCGTAAATTGTTTTTCTCAGCATGAACTTCATTGTGTTAAAAGATTAAGTTGTACAAATAATGTAAGATGATATTAAAAACGTAAAATTTTTTCAGTATTTTTGAGTCTACAGTTAATTTTAAATGGAATTATTGGTCACTGTTTTTTATTGCCGTTTTCATTTTGCACCTTAATTGACAAATTCTCCTTCTTATAACTTTAGTAATCTTGGTTCTTATCTCTCTTCTCTTTTTAATTCTCTTTTTTAATTTTAAAGTAGGCTGTTTCCATAACAAATTCCTTAAAAAGTTGTCGCCATGGAACAACAACTTCCTAAGAAATAACTATCAAGGGCCAGAAATAGGCAAACTAAAGCTATTTTTATGTGTATCATATATTTTGGCACATATTCTGAACGCAGATATTTGTATAAACAATATTACGTATCTGTTGATCTAGTAATAATCAAAACAGTAGAAAAAAAAAACAACGAAATATGTATGTGCAGATGATATCTGTTCTCAGACAAATGATATAAATTATTATGAATAAAATCTATAAATGTAAAGAATGTCAAGATATGCAAAGTAGTCATTAGATACCGCAACCGAAATCAAGTTATCGTGTTACAACAACAACAACATCCCCCAGTGTATCTACGTCAGCACTATTCTTGTTGTTTTGTATTTTTAGTTTTTAATTTGTTTTTCATTTCAGAACAGAACAAAAATATCACCAAATAACTCTATGATTGTCAACAACTTAAAAAAATTCGATATTTATTTAATACTTTTTTTGAAAAAAAAATTAAATATATTAAATTATATAAACAAGCACTTGAAGAAAAAAACGTAGATCGCATTGATAATTCGTAAAAATTTAAAACGGCCAGCGGTTTTGCTGAAACTATTTTTAAATAAATACAATGATTAAATCAAGCGATTAAAAAATGATCCCATTAAGTTTTTTAGTTCCACAATGGTTAGTCAAATTAATTATTTGTAGCCAACTGAATTTCTAGAGTTTGGTATTTTTTAGTCTAGGTCTGTCAGGTTATCAACAAATTTTATTAGAATAGTTATGGCAGACGTTTTGACAATATTTGATAAATACTTGAGCTTTTTCTCGAATTGTTAAAACAATTCAAGCAAATATTAACTAGCATTTGCTAAATAAAATGTTAAATAAATTCACCGAAGTTTCACACCCATTAATATGTTCATTTTTAAAGTAAACTCACATGCCGTCGGAATGTTTTGCGGCACTTTCGCATCTGATCACACTGATCGCATCTGATCAACAGCAATGACAACAAACCAAAACAAATAAAAACCAATGGAATATTTTCACTATCAAGATAAAATTGCAGCAACAAAAAAACACAAAAAAAAACAAGTAAAGAAAGTCTAAAGTCGGTCTAGGCCGACTATGAAATACCCTAAACCCACTTTTTAAAAAAAAAAAAAAAATTAATTGTAAATGGGCGTGTCCGTGGGCGGATGAAGTCCATTTTTCCAAACCATCTTTGTCTTGTCATAAAAAACATACGTGCCAAATTTTAGCTCTGTAGGGTAAACACATGCTTATTTATTGCGTTTTCAATTTTTGGGTTGTATGGGAGGTAGGCGTGTCCGTGATCAGATGACGTCCATTTTCCGAAGACATCTTTGTGTTGGTATAAAACACACACATACCAAATTTTGTTGTTGTAGACTTATTATGAGCTGAGTAATGCAGTTTTAAATTTTCGCGTTGTATGGGAGGTAGGCGTGTCCGTGGGCGGATGATGTCCATTTTTCAAAACCGTCTTTGTTTTGTTAAAAAAAACATATGTGCCAAATTTTAGCTCTGTAGGTTAAACAGAGGCTTATTTATTGCGTTTTCAATTTTTGGGTTGTATGGGAGGTGGGCGTGTCCGTAAGCGGATGACGTCCATTTTTCAAAAACATCTTTGTGTTAATATAAAACACATACATACCAAATTTTATTGTTGTAGGCTAATTATGAGCTGAGTTATGCAGTTTTCAATTTTCGCGTTGTACGGGAGGTAGGCGTGTCCGTGGGCGGATTACAAAAATATTCAATAGTGCAGATCCTTGGGTATATGTGACCATGTGTACCAAGTTTCATTCAATTATCTCAACTCCTTCTTCTTATCCTGTGTATACGGACAACACACAGACGGACGGACGGACGGACGGACGGACGGACATAGATAGCTCGACTCACGTGGTGACGCTGATCAAGAATATATATACTTTTCTATACCGGACTCGCTTCGTTCTATGCGTTACAAACGTTTGCACAAAGTTAATATACCCTGACCTTTCAGGTTTAGGGTATAAAAATAAATAAAAAAAAACAGTACTTCGAGCAACAGCAATTACCTACATTCATATCAACTAGCTATCCATATATATTTGCAAATTGAGCATTTGTCACATTCATCGATAGTTGTTTCTAACGCCAGTGAAGTTATGAAGTGTTAAAGTCAATAACAATAACAATAACAATAACAATAATAATAATTAAAGTAACAACAACCACGCGATCTTGTGCCAATCCTCTAAATTTTATAAGATTCGCACACGCCATCCACTTTGCTGGTGGCCCTGACTTTTGATACACTTTGCCATCCCAAACACACAAAAAAAAAAGTACTAAAGTTCAGCCGTGAGGTGTTAATTTAATATTTCTATATTTGCACTTTTATTTCATATAATTTAATTTTCGAAAATATAAAAATTTTCCACTTCAAACCATTTGAGCTAAAAAAAAAATAAATAAATTTTGATTGACCGTTAATAAAGAACTTATCATGCAGTTCGCTGTGCAAATTTGAAGTAGAAACCAAAATCAAGATAAATTAATGAACTGAATAAAGTTCAGGTCATGATGATTCTCTGATTTAGTGTTAAAGCAATCAAAAAGAGTTGAGTTTCTTGAAGTTCGGTCAATGTTCTATATGACTTCTATATGACTTGTATAGAAGGGTCAAGATATTAAGAGAAATAGAGCTGCAGATAAATGTTGTGCATCGCTTTTCTAACGAAGACTGAGGAGTGTAAAATAGGACACAGAAAGTGGCAGTGGATTGAAAATACTTCACGCCGAGATGAAAGTTATACATAAGTACCTTATGTCTGAGGTGGACTATTGAATTAAGATCTGAAAAACACCCGGGCTGTGACAACACTTGTAAAATCATTTAATTAAGAATAAGAGTTCGGAGACATTCGCTCGCGTGCCTTTATAAGCGTACGATTAAAAGAGGTACACGTGAAATCATAAAAAAAAACAAATTGGCCATTTCAGCCCTTGAAAGGACTTTGACCGAGCTTCTTATGATCAATTGTGTTGTGTGTGTTATTAAATGTTTGCACAAAATTGACCGAGAACTGGACATACATGTTTTATGCCGACTCCAAACGGCTAAAGTTCATATTCTCAAGAAGCTTTACATGGCATTATTTACTCTCTAAGAATTGCCATTGTCTGCAGAGAGGTGGTGACCGATCAGACAAATTTTTTAACAAAAAGACTTTTTCGCCGCGACTGGGGATCAAATCAGTTTGAATACATTAGTTATATTTTTTTTATTTTACATAATGTTCCCCTTTTCAAATTCACCTTATTAAAATTCACCTTTACAAGACTCCGCTTTATCGAAATTCTCCTTTCCAAAATGCCCCTTTACAAAATTCTACTAGTAAAATGCATAAAACTGAAGAAGCTCGCGAATTTTATCAGCGTCAATATATTTTTAAAAACTTTTTTCGTTTTCGCCTTCATAAAATTCCTCTTTATACAATTCCTCCATGAAAAACTGACTGTTTTTAATAGTCAGCTTAACAAAATTCCTCGTTCATAAAATTCATCTTTACAAGATTATCCTTTACAAAATTCTTCTTTATAGAATTCCACATTTGCAAAATTATACTTATATTAAAATGTATAAAAAGTGAAAAAGCATGTCACCTTTACAAGACTCCGCTTTATCAAAATTCTCCTTTCCAAAATTCCCCTTTACAAAATTCTGCAAGTAAAATGCATAAAAGTGAAGAAGATCGCGAATCTTTTCAGCGGCAATACATTTTTAAAAACTTCTATCGTCTTCTCCTTCATAAAATTCCTCTTTATACAATTCCTCCTTGAAAAATGACTGTTTTTAATATTCAGCTTAACAAAATTTCTCGTTAATAAAATTCACCCTTACGAGATTATCCTTTACAAAATTCTGCTTTACAGAATTCCACATTTACAAAATTATACTTGTATTAAAAAGTATAAAAAGTGAAAAAGCATGTCATTATTGACAGAGTCTTTCAAATTTGTTTTTGCCTTGACCTTCCCAAAATTTTCCTTTAAAAAATTCACCTTTTAAAAAATTTACCTTTTGAAAAAAATTCCGCTTTATAAAATTTCACTTTGCACTATTGCTTTTTTACGATCACATTGCCCTTTACAAAATTCACCCTTTTACAAAATTCTGCGTTAATAAAATTATTCTATTGCTTTTTTTTTATTGAATTGCCTTTTTACGACATTAAACTTGAAAAATATATGTAAAGTGAAGAAGTTCGCGAATTTTATCGGTGTCAAAACATTCGTTTTAATTTTTTTTCACCTTCACATGCAAAAAATTCACATTTACAAAATTTACCATTTTAAAAATTCATTATTTTAAAAATCACCTTTACAAAATTCCGCTTTAACAAAATTTTCCTGAACAAAATTCTGCTTGGAAAAATTTATCTTTACATAATTCCACTTTACAGAATTCCCCTTTTTCAAAATTCTACTTGTAAAATGTTTAAAAAGTGAAAAGTTAGAGGAAAAAAAGTGAATATCAGGCTTGTTTTATCATAAATCTTTGTAAAGGTTAATTTTGAAAATAAGAATCATGTAAAAGGAAATTTTGTATAGGTGTGTTTTTGTGAAGAAGAAGAATTTTGAGAGAATTTTAAAAAAGGTGAACTTTGAAAAGGTGCATTTTGAGTCCAAACCATTTTGTTCACTATGATTTTTTATAAAAATCTGACTCATAAACTTTTCGTAGGATCATCCGAAAAGCACTTTTCGATAAGTCTGAGTAGAAGCACAATGGGATTTTTAGAATGTGTTTTGGAAGCGGTGTATCTAAGAATGCATGTCAAGTTTGTATCAAAAATTTTGCTGGGTTAAATTGGTTTTTTAAAAATATCACGCAAATGGGATTATTATAAAAATTGGACCAAAGTTTTGTCTTACAATAGAATAGAACCCAAACACAAATTTCTGTGACTCATTTGAAAGCTTTGGTTGGTTAGGAAATGTGATACTTCTCCTATTAGTATTCAATTAGCTCTGTTGAGCCATTTTGATGCCACCTCTTTAGTGTCCATCCAGTGCAGTTGAGGAATCGTAGAATGTTGTTGATTTTAGCAGTTGATAATTCATCGAGGTTGTTGAAGAGAGTTGGTAACCTTTAGAGAAGAGTGCTTATTCAAGATCTTACCGGAGCTGGGAATGTTCATAAGAAGTGTGTTAACGTTTCTTTTTTGTTAGTCATCACGGGATCTTAAAATTAGCTCACTAGTTCCGCTTGGGTTGTAGGTAAGCCAGTCTCTTGGCTGTGGTACTGGTTGGTAGTTTTTCCCAACTTCTTCCAGCCATGGCAAATTAATTATAATAAATCCTTCTCTTCACTGTTCTCAGACTGGTTCCACTGTTACGGTATTAGGAAAAGAACTTAGTTTGGGCAGTTTTTCTGCTTTTTCATTACCATAAATGTTTGTATGGCCGGGAACGCATATTAGAGTAATGTCCATCTAGTGACTTCATGGGTCCAGCTCCTCTTAGCATTACCTGACTAGTTTAGAGTTCATTTTAATCGAATATAGAGCTTTAATCGCGACTTGGCTGTCTGACAGTTGGCTGCGTACTATTGTTGTTGGTTCGAAGAAGTTCTGCCTGAAATAATATTTCGCCACACCCAATTTCTCTAAGTATATACCAGCTCCAACTCCGCAATTCATATTGGATCCATCAGTGTAAAATATTGTGTCAAAAACTAGATCCGGTCTCTCCATGTGCCATTCTAGCTGGTGTGGGTCTTTTATTGTGAATGTGTCCTTCTAAAGTCGAATTTGGGGATGTCATAGTCCGTATTGCAATTTACTTGTTCCGATGGCAACGAACTAAGTATATTACTCTGTGCATATGGGTTGCTTGTCCAGTTGTAAGACTCTCTGATTTTAACTGAGCAGTGCATTGCGGTAAGTTTTTTGTAAAGATCTATGGGGAAAAGGTTGTTTAGTACATCCATTGGGCATGGACTCCTCCGTAAAACCTAGTTAGTTTTATTACATGTATGCTTTGTTCATTGCTGGCTACCAGACTAGTGCTTTATACGCTAAGATAGGGCGTTAAACTGCGGTGTGAAGCCATGCCTTTTTGACCCTATGTTCAAAATTGATCTTCCAATTGAACTTTAAATCTAGAACAATACCCAGATATTTCACACTGTTTGATAGGGAGAGAGCTTGGTTATTCAATTTCGGTAAGACGAAATGTTGCAATGTTGGTTTTGGTGGTGAATAGTAGCAGTTCCGTTTTGCTAGAATTTACTACAAGCCTGCTCTCGACAGCCCATTTACTGAGTTTGTCCAAAGCTCCTTCTAGAACCTCATTGCGTGTGGGGGCATTCAGCCCCCATATCATTACCATCAAGACATCCACGTATGTTACGACTTAAGAATGTTTACTTTGCACTATTTTCAATTTGCCATGTATTGTCCTGTATGGCTCATGTACGGTTTACGGGTTTTCCAACCTTCAAAAACCATCACCACACAAACCATTCACAACATACCACACAATTTTCAAAACCATCACCAAACCATCACCACACCATACCTACTATATCAATTTCAACTGCTGTTTTGTAAATTTCATATGATATGATATTAATGAATTTTAATTGATATTTTCTGAATTCCAAAAGATCTTTTCTGCATTCCAAAAAGAATTTCTGAATTTCAATTGGTTATTCCTAAATTTAAATTTAAATTTCTGAAGTTGAATTGACATGTTTTGTATTTCAAATGAGATTTCTGAATTTTAATTGATATTTTATGTATTTCTATTCATTGTTTATGAATTTCAAATAGAATTTCTGAATTTCAATTGATGTTTTCAAATTTCAAATGGCATCACTTCATTCCCAATTTACTTTTTACCACTAGATATATTCAATTATTGTACCTTCAAAAATAAACTATATGAAATGCGGTCTAGTGTGTCTGTAAAATACTGTATAAGCAAGATTATTGTAAGTTCTCAATTCTATATTTTCCGGTTGCAAAATAGTATGAGTTATCTGAAAAAATTTTCAAATCCCTCGCTATTTAATAAACAAAACAATTCCAATTTTACGACTAAATCCGCTTTGATTTAAATAATTTTATCATAATTAGTAGTTCTTCAAACCAACTCAAATTGTATAGTTCAGTACTGTTTATTAACTACTGCATTGTCGCATTCTTTCAACTGCTAATGCACGATCACGATACACAAGCTTAAAAACATAATTTTTACCACTTGTTGGCACCATTACTTAGCAATCGATCGATTATTTGCCGATCGCTTGCTTAGTCGACCATCGATCATCTAAGAAAGAGCTTTTGCAGAAGAAGTCGATTTATCGAATGCGAATGGAAGAAGAAAAAAAAAAACAAATAAAAACCGTAAATTACTCTAAACACGCGCCACTAGCGCCAATTGATGAATGGAAAATTTTTCAACGATCGACGATGGCGATAATGTATTCAATCAGTCGATTAGCACATTCGAATAAAGCACAAACGTTGTGAAAAGATAGAAAAAGCGGGTGTGGCGGAGAAAAGCAAACAAGCGGGTGTCACATTAAGATCATAAAGCATGCGTCACAAAACTAAGGTTGTTATGATCATTTCGAAAACGAAATAAAAATAAAAACAGTAAAGCACAAAGAAGAAACACACAAGATGATCAGGATTACAACACAAAGCAACCCTCGGAGATCAGTCGAAATAAAACATTCTACTTTGTCGTTAGCCTTCATTCTTAGGAACCTTATATTAATCCTTAAGTACTGAACAAACATCAAAAGCGATTTAGTGCAATTAGTGAGCACGAGTTGATGAAGACTTGGGTAAAACCGCTGTAAGAAGTGAACAAGTGGCATGTTAAGCCATGGTAACGAGTGCTTCGTCCATTGTTTAGGCATGACTAGGTGTTAAAAGAAAGGTTTATTTCAGCAGCTTAAGATTACGTAACAGCGTTGATGGATTAAACGTAGTTCAGAGAAAAATCCAGTGAGAGTTGGCAGTTTATTTTATGCTAAATATTGGAAATTGATGACAATTGGTGACTAATAACTTCAGTCATACTGAAATGACTAAATGTTGAGGCTGTGTTTTTTTTTCAACTTGACGCCAGACTGGATAATCCCGTAGCAGACGAAAGAAAGGACATATATAAATGTCGATATGTCAGTGGAAATTTATCAATACTTGCACTATTGGGAACCATTAATTCATACCTTACTTGGTTGATATTAAATAGAAAAGTAGTGATGAGATTTGGTGTTAAAACGTTATTTTTTTTTTAATAAACTGACTTATTCTTCGTCTAAATTAAAAACGAACCCATCGACAAACAACTCAGGACTACTAAGGATATGTGTTATTAAGTTTGAAAATCAACCAATATTCTCGAAACAAAGCGAATATACAAAGCAACAATTGGAGAAGAATATTCTTTAAAAAACTGTAAATGTAATTAAAAATTACTGTACAAATCTAAATCGCTGCTCAAATATAAATTTTCTTACATGTTCTATAGATGTAATTCTCTTATAAAGACATAATTTATTAACGTGCATTTTTTTTTTCAAATAATTAAAACTAATTTTATAAAGAAAGTCGATAATCAGTCCTGCCTCTTGAAGCAGAGTCAGTGTTGAGAGTAGAGATGAGCGCGTGTCACGAATTCTGACGTGTCACAACGAATCACGTCGTTATCGTGAGCGTACCAATAAAACATCACAACATCAAATTCATGATCGTGCGTGATTAAATTTTTCTCGTGCGTGAGCATGCGTGACTTAAATTTATTCACGACTTGTACCAAAATTTTTCAAATCTTTAAAGGAAGCGACAACAACTAATTTCGCTTTCTTGAATTATTTTGCGGAATGTCAGCGACAACTTGAGGCAATTTTGGTAATTTTATATACAAATTGTACGCTGAGAAATTTTATAAATTTTTTTTTTCCTATAAAACATATTCGTGAGAAATCGTGAGCAAAAAATGTCATCGTGATCGTGCGTGAACGTGAGCAAAACAATTATTTTATATCCATTTTATACCATTTTAAAAAATTTTGTTTTTTTTTTTTTTTTTTACCATAAATTTCGTAATGTGAGTTTCGGCACCTTAGAACAAAATGGCGGCCATGTTTGTCATGCAACCACGAGCGATTTTCGTATCTTATAGAGTTTGCGGTAATGATCAAATCTCAGCTCCTATTAATCATACAGTAATAAATGAAAAAACATAATATTAATTATACTTTAGGCTATTATCTTGCATATCAGAAAACTTAATTGGGATGTTACTTAATTTAAAAAAACAAGTTAAAGTTTTAAAAAAAATCGTCATTTTTGGTAACTTTGAAAACAAAATTTAATACAAAGAAGCTAGTGGCAGACCTACTTCATTTTTGGTATTATGAGTAGATCATGAACTTTTTGGGTTAAATCGCTTTGAAAAATAAGAAATCTCAAATTTGCCCTAACTTTGGGGTCATGTATCTCCAATGGGCACGGGTGAAAAAAATTGAAATTTTTCATCAAAATTGAAATGCATATAAAATATGGACTTCATCCACCCTCCGATACGCCCTTTTAATAATATTATTAGGGGTTATCACACTGCCTTGGGTAGTTGGGTAGATTGGCAAATGCCATAAATTTTGTTTTTGTAAAAGTGCCATTCTACCCAAGTACCCATCTACAAATCTACTCTAGCTGACCCTCTGACTTGTTTGGGTAGATTGATTGAGTACTTTTTTCATGGGTTACCACCTTTTCCAAAAGTAGGCAATAATTGAATTAACAAAAAACTAAAACAAAGTAAACAAATTATAAGTGAATAAAATAGACAAATGTGTTTAAATGAGTTATTTCAAAATTTTTGAGATAAAAATTATTAAATTCCGCAAAGTTCACGTTAAAACTTACTCCTATACAAAATAACTTTCTTACGCCCGTACAATGGCCTAAATTTTGCGCTCATAAAATGACATGAATAATATGATGGCAACTCTTTTATAGCTGTCACTCATCTCTCATCAGCTGTTATTCTACAAAGTACTCAATTGCAATTAAGGGTGCTCGCAGTAATCAAAAGTCCTCAATCTACCCGTACCCAACTACCCAAGGTAGTGTGAATACCCCTATTGTATTTTGAAAAAGTAGGTTTAGGGTATTTCATAGTCGGTCTAGACCAGTGATGCCCAGAAAAATTATTTGAAGAGTGCTACAACAATTAAAACAAAAGCAATACAACAATAATAACAAATCATTGGATTCGTGGCACACTAATTTTTTCCAACAACAAAAACACATAAAAACAACAACGCGCATATAACCAACATCCGCGCCAGCGTAAAAGTTCATACAAATTGAACACACAAAACAACAACACGAATCCTTCAATGTTTCAAAGAAATAAGTATACCTATAAGGATGAAGCTAAAAACTTAATTCGGCGAATTACAACAATCTGTGCAATATTGAAGTTGTTGTAGAGTGGTAAGAGTGGAGCATGTTAAAAACAACAACACGAATGCTGGCAGCACCCAAGAAAAACAACAAAAGGACATACAAACAACAACACGCATGCTGACAGTGCCCAAGCGCACAAGTTAAATTGTTGAATACACACAAACAACAACATGCAAATGCTTAAAAGCAACAACAAAGCATTAAGAAGTAATGATTTGACTTCAAACTGAATTCGTCGAATTACAACAATAATCAAAACATCGAAGTTGTTGTAAAGAGTGGAAAGAGTGGAAAGAGTTAGGCGCTGGGCATCCCTGGTCTAGACTGACTTTAGACTTTCTTCACTTGTTTATATATAACTTGGTTTTATAACATAGACATGACAATGGAAATTTTTAGAAAATGAGAGCAAATACTTGTACTACTAAATTGTATTTTAACAGTTTTTAACAAGGGCTAGAAAAAAGGCCATTTTCTTCCACTGACGAGAACTCATTGATTTGAGCGCCAATATCCGGTTCGGCTACTTTTTCCGCAATGAATGAAAATGAACTGATTGTGTTGTCGTTTATAGACACCGCATCATCTTCAGATGCGTCCGATCTATCGTTGTCTGAATTACAATCTTCGCGTTACAACAGAAACACAAATAAAATTATCCGAGCGCTACTTAAATTGTATTTTTCATTCTGATGAAAATTGGTAAAAAAAATAGTTTCCTATTCAATCTCGTTTGTATATGTATGTATGTGCACGATTAAAAATCTGGGACTACATTTTAGGCAATCCTGTTCTGTATATATGATGACACCGAAATTGTATTAAAAATTAAACCACGTCAAATACTTAAACTAAGTTTAAGCCCCGCATGGTTTTAAATTTAAACCACGTCAAATTCTTAAATAAAAAAATTTTGCCTTGAAGCGGATTATGGCAAGTCGTTCGTTCACAGGAGTGAATCGCAGGATATGATGCCGTATTCTCTTGCCAACTACAAATCCGCATCCAAACTCGTGCTTCTCCGCATGGCCGCTGTAGTAGCTATCACAGGATGCTTGCCGTAAGCAACCTGTCCCTTCCATCGCATTTCTTGGATTGCAGTGATATCAGCATTATATCTTTCCAAGATATCAATCAGTTGGATAGAGGCACCATCCCAATTTAGGGTTGGGACATTCCAGATGCATATCCGTAAATCATTATCAGTTTTTCATTGAAATATTTTTATTGGGCTTCAAACCCAACGCACAACCTTTGCTTGATGGCCAAAGGAAGCCCGCCGCTCAGATTCGCCGCCAAAGTATATCGGTATGATAGTTTTTTGACGTTTCCAGGAGACACCACGCGGAGGTTTGAGTCGACTTGAGACGATTTCGACATGGATAATGCTGGCCTCGCCAAGTTGAGGCAGTCAGACACGTTGCCATGTGAAGATCGCCCCCTTATCCCCCAAGCAGAGAAACTACAAGGAATAAATTCAAAAAAATATATTTTTCACTCCAACATGGTTTTATAGAGCTCCAAACTGGCGGCAGAAAAAAAAAACAGGGCCTCGTGGTTGCAGCGCAAAAATTGTGCGATCTGGAAAAAAATTACTTTTTTTAAATCTTAACAAAATTGGTTATCGTATGACAGGAGCTTCTTGGTTAAACATTTTTTTTTAATTTTTGGTGATGTTCCAAATTTGAAAGTGTGTTTTTTGGAAAAAATATTGACTTTAAAAATTCATTAAAAATCGAAAAAAAAAAATTGAAGTAACTACGAAAAACATGGTTTCGAGAAAAACACATGCAAAGTTTGTGAACAAAGAAAAAGGTTAAAAGGCTAAAATTAAAAATGCTAAACTTTTGAACCCGTAAGAATTTGTCCATGAAATTTTTTTTTCTTAGAATCTCAAGAATATTTACTAAAATATAAAATTATAAAAAAAGCCGATTTCAAAAAACGGCCAATGTCATGTTCCACCTTAAATTAATTATTTCTTGTTTCAAGCAAGTCTGTGCACGAAATAAGAATATTTTTGTTCATTTTACTCAAACACACGCATACAAGCGTTAATGTGTTTTTCAAAATATAAGATAGAATTGTTTTCTTATAAAACTTCGAAAACGGACTTTGATTCAAAATAACATATATAACATTTATAACATTTTTCGGAAAAAAAAAAACATTCATTAGCAAAAACTTGTTTGTTTTTTTTTTTTTAAAAACAAGTTCAAAACTAAATTAACTGTATCTAAATATATATTACCAGTTCCAAGTTAAAGCTAAATATTTTATTTTAACCTATCTGGTATTTTTAACGATTTGATATGGTTTTGTTGCCTTCTTTTGCGCTCAACAAAAACATAAAAGCTGATATGACTAGTAGAATGTATTTCGGGTAAAGCCGCGAGTAACAGCTAGTTCAATATAAGGTGTAAAAGTTTAATTTTTGTTTCAAAAAGGCTAATTTTATTACACTTTAAATTCGCAGTTTGAGAAATCAAGTTTTTAAAAGCATATCGAAAATATACCATCCACATGGCCGGACCGGCCTTGTTTTCGTATAAAGATAAATGTTAATTTTTCTTAAAATGCTAAATTTATGCAAAACTTCAATCAATGTCTTATAGAGTTCTATTAATAACAACATATCTTGTTTGGCTTAAATATATTTTAACATAAATATAAATGACAGTCAAAAGTGACAGTCATACACAAGGCATTAAATAGATGATGTATGTTATTGTGGTTAATATTTTTCTACTTTGTAACCAAAATTGAATACTTAAGCAAAACAAAAGAATAAAAAACTTCAGTTTTTAATCACTTACTCAAAAGTTGCTCATGATATCTTTGATTTTCATTTAAAATCTTAAGATTGATTGAGGAATTATTTAAACATTCAGAAAAATTCAGTTCAATGGATTCTTATCACAAGTCGCAAATGTTGCCACTTTTTTTTTATCTTAAATGATCAGTAGATTAAAGCCAAATTCTGTTAGCTATAAAACTAATTTTAGCATAAGCTATTTTTATGATATTTAAATTATCTGACAAACTCACACCGCAAAAACAACACCATGAATTTTATTGTTTTTGTTGTTGACTAAGCGTGTCGTCAGTCGTTTATATGATAATTTATAAATGCGCAAGGAATGAATCTAGTACATGTTGAAGCTATGGGCAAGGCAGAGTAATGGGAGAATTAAGAAAAAATTTGCATCTATATGTTAACAACTTAAAAAAAAAAAATAAATAGCATAAAACTTGGCATGATTGGAATTTGTCACAAAAAAATAAAAACAAAAGAAATTTCAAATATATGTATGACACAAACGAAACTACTTAACCTGGCCACTAGCAATTTTATACAACTTTTTTTAGCACAAAATTCGCCAACAACTCCGCTCAGCTCAGGCGCCAACAAGTTCATTTAACTAACTTATAATGAATGCATTAATCTAACAATTAATAGCAGCATTTTTGGCAAAAGCACTGCTACAGCTGCTAAGCTGCCATCAAGGTCGATTTTTCAACTAATTTTATATGAGTCCATTGACCCATTTGAATGGATGGATGCATGCAGTTTAACAACAACAAACAAGAATGACTACGAATATTTAATTTGTTGTCTAACTGGACGAGCAATTGCGACCAAGACAAGCTTCAGTCAACAATAAAAAAAAAACAAATAATAATAAAAAACAGAAAAATACAAAATAATATATAACAATAATAAAGCTCACTTAAAACAAAAAGAAACCAACAATCAACAACGCAAATAAGCCGGTTAAAAATAAAAAAAAAAATACTATGCCACATCGACGACTCGTGAGCATCACACGCTGCTCGAGTCAGACAATTAAATGATCGGCAGCTTTTGCTAGAGCAGCAGCGGGTGAGAATTTAAGCAGCACAACAAGTATGTGTCTATATGTCAGCCGGAACTAAGCTGTACACCTCCAACGCCACCATAACATCACCATAACAACACAACATGGTGATCTTGAACCGGTAACATCGTTCAAGGTCATATGCAGTCGCAATCACAGCCAGCCGAATGCGCAGCTAAAATCCAAAAAAATTTTTAAAATAAATCAACAACAAACAAATTTGACTGCCTGCAACGAATGCTGAATCTAACAATGAGCGTTTCGACTTCTCTGCAAATAACAAAGCTTCATTTACTCGCTGCGGTACAAAGTTCTTGAGCCACACCAAACACGGCAGATCGTTCAAAGTGCCAGCACTTGAACAGCAAAAAAAAAAGGATATCGAAGACAAACAAGAATATTGCTGCTCGTGCCGGATTCTGTGTAGCAGCACCAAGTCTGAATGCCAGGCGCCGATAACCTATCACTCAACATATACTTCAGACAGCTTTCTAATTTGTTGACTTGAAAGCAACTTCGGAGTTTATAGAAAAAAAAAAAAAACACCACATAAATAACGAGCGTAAAAAAATAAACAACATTTTTAAGCTTCACCAGCATTTCAAAAATACCCAAAAAATTTGCAATTGAAATTAGATGCGGTGACATTTTAGCTACCTTCAAGAACGCACAGTGGAACATTTTCATGGAATTCTATTGAAATGAGCCCAACTAACAAGTTCCTAACTTCCAAGAAGCAATTTTGAATATTTTGCTCCCTCTTAAACACTTGTACAAAGCCTATTTCAAGCCAATATGGAGCTCTCAAGAGAAACGAACTCTAATGAATTGTGCGAGTTGAAATTGCCTCTCTCAGAACTGAAATAGAAGGCATTGAAATCTTAATGAGCTTCAACAAAGTACTTCATTGTTGCTTTTACGAAGCACCATAACGATGTTCAACTCTCACATAAGCTGCCTTGTTCTCACAAGTACTATCTAATTTATTTGAGTAATTTGCTTTTGGTACAATAAGTTGCTACCTCAAAACCTTTACTATTCGCTCTCAAATGAACAGCCTCGCTCTCACAAACAGCATAGTAGCTACTTGGAAGCTTACTGGTGCTTCGCTTATGCCTTTGCGAAGCACTCTCATGAGAATTCGCTTCCACATGAACAGCCTTGCTCTCACAACTAAACTTCGAAATAATTTACTGATGCTTCCCTCATATATTTGCAAAATACGGCAACGAGATATAAATTTTAAAAACCAAATTATAACTATGAAATGCTTTTAATTTCTAGGAAAAAAATTTTTATTCTTTTATAAATTATTTGTTTTATTTTTAATGGTTCACTCATATACTAGAATGCCAAAAAGAAATCTGTGTCGACACAGATTAATAACAGCCAAACTCATTTTAAAAATTTCAGGAGAACATTTTTAAAAAAAAAATTGCTACCAAATATAAGGGTACGCTGACTTTTGCTATTTAAAGTTGATAAACTTAAATATTTAATTTTCAAGGTACAACCATAAAAGTTTGCGTACTAGTGTATTTCTTTGCGAAAAAACGCAACGAAAGTAATAACCTCACATTGTCCTAACTCGACTTTAGCGGTTATTCCTTGTCGATACAGAAATATCAATAAATATATTTAAACCTGAAATTGAACTGAGAAATGTCTGGGATTCGAAAACAGGGTTCATCGCACTCTGGTTAAATATGAGATTAGAAGGACACATTCACAATAAAGGTCCCAAAACCGGCTAGAATCTGACATGGAGGGACCGGACCTAGTTTTGACATAACCTTTTACACTGATGGATCCAAGATGAATTGTGAGAGAGAAATTGGATGTGGCGAAATATTTTTCAGGCAGAACTTCTTCGAACCAACACCAATAATTGTAACGCAGCCAACTGTCATACAGCCAAGTCACCATTAAAGCTCTACATTCTATTAAAATCAATTATAAACAAGTCAGAAAATGCAAAGAGGAGCTGGAACGATGAAGTCAATAGCTGGACATTGATCTAATATGGAATCCTGGCCATATAAACATTTATGGTAATGAAAAAGCAGAAAAACTGCCCAAGCTAAGTTATTTTTGCTGATACCGTAACAGTGGAACCAGTCTGAGAACAGTGAAGAGAAGGATTCATTATAATTAATCTGCCATGGCTGGAAGAAGATGGGAAAAACTACCAACCAGTACCACAGCCAAGAGACTGGTTTACTTACAACCCAAGCGGAACTAGTGAGCTACTATTAAGATCCCGTGATGACTAACGATAAAGAAACGAGACAAAATTTCCAATTGACTAACGAAATTTCAAAATTGACTAACGAAACTCTTGAGGTGACCAACTCTCTTCAACAATCTCGATAAATTATCAACTGCTAAAATCAATAACATTCTACGACTCCTCAACCGCACTGAACGGACTCGAAGGAGGTGGCATCAAAATGGCTCAACAGAGCTAATTGAATACTACTAGGAGAAGTATCACATTTCCTAACCAATCAAAGCTTTTAAATGAGTCACAGGAATTTGTGTTTGGGTTCCATTCTATCCTTAGACAAAACCTTGGCCTTATTTTTGTAATAATCCCATTTGCGAGATTTTAAAAAAAAACGATTAAACCCAGCAAACTTGTTGATACAAACTTGACATGCATTCTTGGATACACTGCTTTCCGAAGTCATTCTAAAAAACAAATTGTACTTCTCCTCTGACTTTCAGAAAAGTGCTTTCAGATTACCATAAACTTCTAAAAGGCTTTAAAAATAGCTTCCATGATGAATGCTATCATGGCATGGCTTGTGCAACTTAAATAATTTCTTATAAGTATTTTGTCTTATGTCTTCTGAATCATGCAATGCATTCTTAAAGTTTTCCTGGAAAATACCTACTAGAATCTTTTCATTGAAGGCCTCAAAGGCCTACGGAAAGTATTCCTCCCAATAACACGGATGTGTTAAGAGAATGTCTTCTGGGTATTAAAGTAGAATGGAACTCAGGACTTTCACTTCCACTTTACCTTCTTTTGGAAGCACTTTTTTTGCTCTAAATCGACCCATTTTGGCCTATCTCGAAAATAAATGATCCTACGTTTATTTTTTGTTTGGAATTTTAATGTAAAAGCATTTAATGAAGCTTTTTCAATGAAGCATCTAATTGAAAAATGTCGTCTAGGAGATATATGAAAAGAAAACTATTTGGCATATACGTGCATATCTCATAAATAAATGATCCTACGTAGTTTTTGTCTGTAAAATTTTAATGTAAAATCATCTAATGAATAAAAGTTCACAATTTTGAAAAATGCCTTCTACGAGATATTTAAAAAAAAATTCAATTTCTCGTATATCTCGAAAAACAAATGTTTTTGTGGCAATTTTGTCTCTGAAATTTTTTTGCAAAATTATAATTTTATAATTATCTAATGAAAAAAAAACCTTTTTGACCCACTTTTTGAAAAATCCTTTTTATGATCAATTTTGGTACATCTTGAAAACAAATTTTTAAGCTTACGAGATATTTGAAAAACCGTCTTTAGTCGTTTCTTTTTATTGCACATCTTGAAAACAAATGATCTTACGTAAGGCTTATGAGTGAGACTTTTATAAAAAACCATTTAGTGGTATGGAGTAAAAATTCATCTTTTCAAAGTTCACCTTTTTTAAAAGTCCCTCAAAATTCTTTAGCATCACAAAAACATACCAATTCGAAATTCCCTTTTACCAACTTCTCATTTTCAAAACTGACCTATACAAAGTTCTACTAAAGAACAAGCCTGATTTAATTTTTTCTGCGAGTTTTTCATTTTTAAACATTTTACAGGTAGGTAATCGTGAGAGGGGTATTATGTAAAGTGGAATTTTTTAAATTGGAAATGTTAAGAAAAATTTTGTTAAAGTGGATTTCGTAAAGGTGATTTTTTTTAAAGGTTTACCCTTTTAATTTGTAAAGTGAAATTTTATTGATACTGATAAAATGCGCGAACTTCTTTAGTTCTTATACATTTCACAAGTTGAATGTTGTAAAAAGGCAATTCTGCCAAGTCAAATTTTGTAAAGGGGAATTTTTAAAAGGAAAATTTTGTAAATTTAAATTTTTAAAAAAGATGCCTTAAAGCACCTGAGCAAGATGAAAGAAAAAAAAAAATTTAAAGGAATATATTGACACTGATAAAATGCACAAGCTTTTAACTTTTTATACAAGAATTTTATACAAAAAGCTCTCAACCTCTAAAAATAATTCTTGAAAAATATGTTTTTTAAGAATTATAAAACATATTTGCCACAATTTTAAAAGTCATGTAAACTGGTGCGAAGAACAAAATGTTGGAACCTATTGATGAACACGTGATAAAGAAGTATACAAAAGCGCAACAACAAAATCTTTGCAGAATATATGTAGTCAATTTTTAAAATTTTGCAACTAGCAAAAGAGTAGAAAAAAACTGCTTGATTCCGTTTTGGTTTTACTACAGTTGAGCTTATTAGCTTATCAAAGTTAGGGGACTGCATAAACCACAGAGACTACTGATGAGTCGGAGTAGCGTCCGACGAAAACATGATCTAGTCTGCTAAGTTTGTTCTGCAAAGAACATTGTTGTTGTAGCAACCTTTTAGGCTTCAATAAAGTATTTGAAAAATATGTTTTTTAAGAATTATAAACTTAAAGTAAACAATTAAAATGCCATTATTTTATAAGTCAAAAACGTTTTCGTTAAACCACAAAAGTCACAAAAATTTAAATTTTTAGGTTCTTCAAAACTCTCCCTAAATATTTAGGGTTTTTGTAAATCTATCCTCAATTTGACTTGCAGAGAGAGTTATAATAAGAAAACCTGTGAATACTCGCTTAATTTTTTGGCACTTGGCAATTGAAAAATAGAAATGGCGATTCGCAGTTTTCGATGTATAAAAAACATCGATGCATCGATCTATCGGCTATTCAAACATCGAGTGAAAATTTTTCGGTGCATCGAAGCAAAACATCCATATTTTCGAGAAGGTAATTTTGGCTTGGACAATGAACTTTTACTGAGGCCTTCAATGTATCAAAACAAACCATTAGTCGCCTTTTCAAAGCAATTGCAAAAGTTAAAAATCTCCATCAATGGGTTCTTCATGAGCTAACCGAAAGAAACAAAATGCTCAGGCTCAGGGTACACTGAATAAGGTAGCCGCAACACGGAGAGCGCGACTGCCGCAAATGTCAAAGCGGACTGCTTCAGCTGTTATTGTTGTTGTTTTTTTTTCGACAGCCAGTTGATTTTGACACTTTCGGATTAGCGAAAGAGAGCACAGTCAGTTTTGAAGCTACCTTGTTATTCAACCATGCTCAGGCTTCAGATTGCCTCTTCATTGCTGATACGACAAAAGGTGAAACCGTTCTTGAAGAGAATTATTACTTGTGACAAAATCCTATATGAAAAAAGGAGAAGCTCCCAGTCACCAGAAAAGAGCGGTATTGCATCCTAAGAAGTTCATGGCGACTGTTTGATGAACTTCTGAAAGCGTCATTCACTATTGTTTTTTGATTCCTGGTGAAACGATAACTGCGGATAACTACTATGCACAATGGAATAGGCATGAACTAAATCTATTGCATGATATCGCATGACCTTGACCTTGCAAAAACTGGGAAAAAAACAAGGAGTTGCAGTACGAAATTTTGGCTCACCCTTCATATTCTCCAGACCTATCTCCAATAGATTAGCATATTTTCTGTAGTCCAGTAGTGGGATTCTGTAACTTGTTCTCAACTTCCGATCGGAATCGCAATTTGCGACTATTCTCGGTTGTCATACCGAAAACGGTATTCACTAACTTGTTCTTTGCGACGAAATTCGGTTGCGTACAAATTTATTCGGTTCACTTATCTTCAACAAAATATTCGTCGCAAGTTTCCGACAAACTTTTCGATACTTTCACCGACATAATCGGAAAAGGTGTTTACTGAATACCATTTTCCGAAAATTATCGCAAACAGAACTTTGCGACACCGAATATCTACCGAAATGTGTTACAGAATTCCACTACAGAACACTATTTATTAGAACACCTCTACTCCAACTAAAACGCTGTAATTGTCCTTTGAAAAATTTTTGTAGCAAAAATATACGGTTTTATTTTCAAAATGAAATTTTTGATTTGCCAACATGTTGGCAAGGCACCATAGATGTTAACGGTGAATATTTTCAGGAAACATATTTGGTTTGAAAATAAGGGAGTTTTTTCTAACCCTTTAAACTTTGACATTTGACATGAAACTAACTGCCTGATATATTCGACAGCTGAAGCTTTGATTGCTTTTCTATACAGCTTGTAACCAGAAGTTAAATTGTTAAGTTTTAACTTCAGAGGTGTTTCCGTGCAAAAACAAGAAGAAACTAAATTTTTTCCTAATAAGTTACTTGAAAGATTCTCGTATTCTTTACAGAAGTTTGTGTGCAAATTGAGTCCTATTGAGAAGGGGCAATTTATTAATCATTAAAGCACCGTAGCGACTCTAAATTAATGGAAAATTATTTTGGTAAATTGATTGACTACTACAAGCAAATCTATAATCGTTATGCATTAAGTCAGTAGAATTTTCACAGCAGCTCCACTGTCTCCACTTTGAAATGCGGCATCAAGTCGATGTCGCAACATTTTTTCGAATTGACGTCAAACAGTTTATCTGTTTGTTCTAATGAGATGTAGACACATATGATGAAGCACCTAGTAGCAGACTAATTCCAGCCATTCAAACATCCCTCCAATACGCCGATCGACTATCATTAGCTCGTTAGGTGGAGCAAGTTGTTTGGAATTCCCCAAAATCGAGCGCGCGTGAACAAAGCAAACTAATAAATAAACAAACAAGCAAGCGAATCGAAATGAAAAGAAACTTCGTGCAGGCAAAATTGCAAACAACAAAAGAAAACAACAACAACTACAATAGCAATAACTAAAACAAAACCAGTTAACAGCTGCTGCCAGCCATCAGCAATAACAGCAGCAGCAGCAGCAGCAACAGCAACAACAGGCAACAACAGACCAAATACCAGTCAATCGAAATAACAAACAGTAACATTCCCCGACATTAATTTGCCTAGCAGCCAAGTCCACGCGACTTGTTTCGACTTCAGCTGTGATTAGATTCACTCAAACCACAATTGGCGTCATCATGAAATGCGAATTACTTTTGGTTAACGGTATCAATGGACTGCGATAAAAATTTAAATAAATTCCCCCACCTAACTAATGCATGTATCAATCATGTTTATAGTCGAAGCAGCATTTTTTTCGAATTGTTGTAATCAGCTTTTTTTATGAAAATATTTCACATTTTTGGGGTTTTATTGTTGCTGTTGGTCTCTGATGGATGGGAATCACAATATTTTCGGCACAGCTATTGAGTGTCAACAAAGCAAATAATAGTGGAAGGTTATTATATATGATTCATAAACAAAACCTTTTTTATTTTTGTGGTCAAAATAAAGCACATTTTACAGACACTGCTGGTAGTTTCCAGAAACTATTTCGTATTTTTTTGCATTTGTAATTTTTTAACATAAGTCATTTCTGTGAGTATCTCTTAGAAATAAATTGCTGAATCATTGCAATGCTGTTAAACTCAACAAGTTTTTAATATCCATTTGTTTTTCTAAGGACTGAAATAACTTCGTATTAAATACACGTGTTGAAAAAAGTAATAATAACTTTCGGGGGAATCTCCCTGTTTCTTTCTAAGACGTATCTAAAGATTAAATTTTTTAGAAAAAAGGTTTCCTCCCGAAAGAAATTTTGTTAAATGCAGTTAACCCTATTTGGAGTTGAATTCGAATTTTAAGTCAAAATGTAAAACTTTAGAATAACATATGATTTAAAAATTTACCAAAATATATTTATACAGAAATGTATGATACAATGGGTTTTCTTGGAATCTCCCAAGGAATTTTGTTTTCGAAATAAAATATATTGTTAAATTATTAAAACAACTATTAAAACAAAAAAAAAAAACAAATTGGCCATTTCAGCCCTTGAAAGGACTTTGACCGAGCTTCTTATGATCAATTGTGTTGTGTGTGTTATTAAATGTTTGCACACAATTGACCGAGAACTGGACCTACATGTTTTATGCCGACTCCGAACGGCTAAAGTTTATGTTCTCAAGAAGCTTTACATGGCATTGTTTACTCTCTGAGGTTTGCCATTGTCTGCAGAGAGGTGGTGACCGATCAGAAAAATTTTTTATTGAAAAAAACTTTTTCGCCGCGGCTGGGCATCGAACCCGGGCTCCGAGCATGCCAGGCCACACACTTAACCTGCATGCCACGGTCACCACGCCAAGCCTATCTATTATACAAATTATTTTCGTTCAGTATTTTTGAAACGAGAAGACGCTGGCCCGATTTAAAGACCGGGAACTCATCCTAAAAGGACAAAAACGAGCATCTAGTTACAGATATCCACAGTACACTGATGCTTTGGAGGCCACACTTGTTTAGACTTTTGGATGGCAATTCCACACAACAATTCCGCTAATAGAGCGAATATCTCGGAAACCCAAATTTTGGATGATAGCCGTGAATTTCTGCTTGTAATATTGAAGATTACAGCTAAAAACATAAGAAACATTGTATCGATCATTTCAACCCATGAAAGAGCATTTCATCCCATGAAGAGCTTCTTATGAACATAACTTAACGAACATGATTTATGCCGACTTCAAACGGCTAATGTTCATGTTCTCAAGAAGCTTTACATGGCATTATTTACTCTTTGAGGTATTGAGGGCATTGTCTGCAGAGAGCTGAGGGCCGAACAGAAAAATTAACTTCTATTGAAAAAATTGTTGCCTGAGCTTAGGATTGAACTCGGAATTCGTTGGCTGCATGCCACACAATAAGCACACCTCCAATCCAAGGTAATCCCATCAATCGCGCCAACTACCGTGCCATAAGTTCTTAGCATCGCATTATAGGTCCTTCACGGATTATGTGAAGGACTGATGCCAATCGTAAACATCAACTGATTACACCTTAACAGTATGGCTTAAGCCTTAGAAAATATTTACACATACACAAATATAAGAAAAGATTTTGTATATGAAGAAAGTGACACCCATCTTTTCGACAAGTGACCATCTTTTTATCGATTACAAATCCGTCTTTGGCAGTTCAATAATGAATCACCTTTACTGCACCAGGTCTGAATTTGGTATATCTTTAAAATTAATACATCTCTGCAAGATGGCACTGAGAAACACTACACTCAGAAAAAATTTTCTCGGAATATGATAAAAAAGGAAATTAAAAAACAATCAATTATAAGAGTAAGAAATATAACTTCAATCATAACGAATCTCAACCAAGAATCGAAAAGGAACCAGTGTTTGAAAGAGTCTATAGTACTCATACAAATTGACAATATTAGAGGACCGAATTCTTTTGATCCTTTAAGAACTTTGAACCGTGTTCTATATTCTTCGTATCGTGTGATTTGCCAAAGTCTTGGATTCTTGAAGAGCAATCACTGTACAGAAGGACCGAATGATGCCATTAGATCAGAAAAAGCAAATCGCCTGAGGGAGCTATTTGCAATTATGAATATACAAGTGTAAAAGCCCGTCCTACGACGGGAAGGAACCATTTAGCGTACAAAATGCGACAAAAAATTTATTGGATTTATATACAAAGGTTTTTATTTGAAAACATGTTTATTAAATTATTTCGATAAAACTTCTTTATATACAACATTTCTAGTAAAAAAATGCTTAAAATTTTAACCAATTAACCTTGTCCCTTGCCATCTATAATGCTTAGTTTTACATCATCAGCCCGCTAAAACTGCCCATGACTAAATACCAGTTCTTTTGGAAAAACTCCTACTTTTTGCAATATTTAACCTTGCAATTTATTTATGGTCATTGAAAATGTCAGTTTAACTGGAAATTGTCGCCTCCTGAGAGTGAAAGGCAAATCTGTGTTTGTCGGGGCCAAATCAATTGAAGGTATGAAAACTATTTCATGTTCGCCAGTGCGCCTGTCAATACCTGCGTGATGATTAATTAAGTTTTAAGGTTTTTCAAAACTAACCATCTTCCATTACACTTATGCAGTGGCATTCCTGAAGGATAAAATTCATTAAAAAACTCTGCAGGGTAATTTTGTTTATCGTTATCATCACTGTCTTCAATTTAATCCGTGCTCAGATCTCTCATTGTGTCACCAACTAAAATATTTAGAACTTGCTATCGCCAAAAATCTATTTAACTCTTTCAATGGATTTGTCCATTATATTGGACACTTCGGAAAAAATTTTTTTTTTTTATTTTCCAACGTCTTTTCTAAAATCAAATAGGTTGGTACTATGAAATGAAGTTGTGCCAACATGACAAAAATAATTTTAGGGAGATATAAAACGTTTAACTTAGTTAGATTTTCGATTTTCTGCCCAACAGAATCCTTCAATTTTTTATATGGCGTGTTAATACATTTTGCAAATAAAGTGAGTATTGTGATTGGTGTGCAAAGTATAATTTTTTTTTTATAATAACATTTGCATAAATAACGCATTTGCATTTGTCTCCGGTTGTTTTAGTTGAACTAAAATATTATAATACAACGTTATCATGGTTTTGCTCATTATATTAGACAGCCTGCCAAAAGCAAAGCAGCTTATGTAAAAATCAGAGGAATGTTTTTTAATCTTTTTATTGCTTAAATGATGGGAATATAAGCTCAAAAAAATTGTCCACGATTATTCTAGGCAAGCCATTGGAAGGGTTAATAAGCGAACCTTTAAAAGCAAAATGATCGGAAATTTCTATGATATCTTCATCTCCATTTCCTAACTTGAGTAGCTAATCGCTAAAACTTGGATAGAAGACCGAACATTGTGATTTAATTCTAGCAATTCCAATTGACACCAACGTCACTGAATGTAATAATTGCTGTTCAGTTTATGCAGACCAAATAGGTTCTGGTTCTGTTAATTAAGAAGCACTGTAATAGCAAGACATGATGTTTGATGTATATATGTGTTGAAGAAAATGACGATAGTCTTCAAGTACAAAGATTTCCAATACATAATTTAAGAACAGGTTCTGGTCCAGGCTGAACAGGTTTAAAAAGTACAGTACGTACAAAGATTTCAAATCGATACTTTTACAACAGGTTCTGGTCCAGGCTGAACATGTTTTACGATATAGAGCACGGAGCAGGACGCTTGTCTTTTATATATTAAGATTTTGCCGACTATCGAACTATATAGAAATGTTGAATAAATTTTGTTTTCGTTGGTATATAACAACTAAAACTAATGTCCAAATTATACTCCTTTGTAATTTCTGACCCACAAAACTCTTGTCAAAACTATATTATTATAAAGGGTGGTTAAATTTTAAGAGTCAATGTTGATTTTGAATAAAACACACAAATTATTTAGGAAATTATTGTCATTTCTCTTTAATATGATAATATTGGTATGGTTCAATTATGTATGGAACAAAATATCGGCCAAATGGCCGCCGTGACCTCGGCGCCACGCCTCCATCCGATGGTACATATTTATTTTCTATAACGCTGAGGCATAATCGAGGTTCTATGCCGTTATTGTGCCGAATTATCTCATTCTTTAGCTCTTGAATTATTATATCTTCAATTCCTGGACCTGCGAGAAAAGCAGCTTCTATCACATTGTTGTTTAATTCGAAGTCTAGTTCCGTTGCAAATCCGTTGCTGGATCGATTTCGCATGAGGAAAAAAAAGTCAGCCGGATACCGAGTCAAAAGTAAGAGGGACCATATGATAACCGCACCACACCATATGATATGCCAATAGAAAGGAGAACTCAATACTTTTCCTTCAAAAAGTTGTGAATACCATGAAAAATATATATTTTAGAGGTGTTTAAAAAACACATCTCTTCGAAAACGACGAAATATCGACATTTCGAGGTCACACAAGAGTTTCTGATATACAAAATTGCAAAATTTATTTTAGCCAATGTCTGCGTACTATCAAAATTTTTGCTTTTTTACTTATTTTGGGTTTGTATTCTGAAAAAAAAAAGTTATATGCAAAAAACTTGATTTTGTTGACAAAAAACGGAGTTCAGTAGAACTAAAACCGCTCCATGGGGATTTCTGTGATCCAAAAAGAAAATAATTTAGAAATAGAGCCTTATCAATAGTTCAATACTTGAAAATTATAGATAGTGGTAGATTGTGTCTGAAAAGAGTGGTAGATTAAGAAAATTAGTGGTAGATTTTTTGCTATCTTCAAAAAATGGGGCTTTCTTGCAGTAATCTCATAAAAGTTATGGTATAGCTTTATTTTAACATTCATTAAATTTTATTGGAAAAAAAAAAGATAAACAATTGTTCTCAAATTATTTTCCGGATCATAAAGACCGGAAAGAAATACCGGATCATATAGACTGATAAACGTAAAAATCTCGTTATTGGGTCTCGCTAATTTTTAGACGCTCGTGGCCCAAGCCGTTTCTTAAATATCCGTTACTCCCACTAGATAAAAATTGTGACAGAAATAAAATAGTGGTAGATTTTGGGAAAAGGTAAATAGTGGGTGGTAAAAGTGGTAGATGTCAAAAAAGTCGAAAAGTGGTAGATCTACCACAATTGTGGTAAAGTGACAGCACTGACTATTATTCTTATTCAGTGCTGCCAAAGCAAAAACTGTTATAATATATAAACAAACGGCAAAAAAAATGTAGTTCAGTTCAAATTTTGTATTTTATTCTTTAATATACAAAAAAAAAAACTATTAAGCAGCACGGAGCTAATCTTTGGATAACTTGAGAAAACACAAAGTTTGTGCAGATTACGGTGAGGGTTTTCTCACAGAAAGAAAATATTCATCAACAGCTACCTCATCCTCGTCTTCATCAGCCGCTTCTTCGTTGATTTCTAAGGAGTTTACATCTGTGTAAGCCGAAACTGTCGCAATTTGGTTCTTGCCAAATTATTGTCCGATGGGGGCTGCAGCATGCCTCAAGTTTTGTAAAGCATCAACAGCTAGTTCCAAGAGTGAAAGGGCCCACCGCCCTTTGCTATTCTTTTCCTTCACTTAGCGGCAGTTCCAGTGTTTGAACTCCACCGCAACACTGTTCCGTGACGTCTTTCTGGCTGACTTTTGTGGATCCAAATCTTCTTAGTCCAGACACAATGTTAAAAGTTTGCTCCATAAGCTGCATAATTTTAGGGAAATGCCGACTGTTGGTTTTTTCATGCTAAAATTAATTTAAAATTTGCTTCACACCAGAAAGAAACGGTAAAAATATAACAATATTGCACACTACTTACCTTTTTCTTTATTTTAAGTTTAAGTTTTTTAAGCAAAAATTTTATATTTTGTTATGATTCGCCTGCGGCCAGGGGCGGATCTGGAAAAAATCTTGGGGGGGGTAAATTATCAAAGACACACATTTTCGATTTGAGAAAATTTTGTCTTTTTACATATAGACAAATTGTACTTTTTTGAATTGAAATTATTGAATTGTTTAAAAGGCATTTTTTCCAGACACATACACGCACATTTCCGTATTTATTTATTTCACCCTTTTTCTGGAATAATATCTTAGCGAAAAGTAAATAAAAACTCTAACTTTAACTAATTTTAGATTTAAGGTTGATTTATTCCAATTTTTCACATTCATTCCATTATAAAAAAATTGCACAATTATATTTTCAAGTATGTGCAATGAAAAAACATAGTTCTTTTCAATTAAAAAAAAAATTAAAGGAATTTGAAACTCATTGTTTCAATACAAAATGATCTTGAATTTGAAATGAATTTTTTTAAATCTATTATATTGATCTACCGAATTGTATTACTATGACTGATTTCAACGAAGATATACTAGACCTTTCAACTTTTGCACATTCAATAACAATATATTCGACAGTTTCGAAGATATCGACGTTCAAAGTCGAAAACATTTCACAATTTTGCGTAGTCTGCTCTTTTGAAACCCTTGTATCTTTGATATTTTTCAACGAATTTACAAAAACTTTTTTTATTTGGTAGAAAATCTCTGAATTTTAATAAGCATTTTAGTTTTTTTTATTATCTTGCATATTTTCAAAGAAATTGAAAAAACAAACAGTTTTGTACGCTAAATTTTATTTAAATGCACACTACTTTTGTATAAAATTATTTTCTACTTACGTAGGAACTTTTTGAAGTGAATTTTAATAAAATTGAATGTACAAAAATTTTTGTTTTTTCAATTTGTTTGAAAATATGCAAGATAATAAAAAAAAAAATAAAATGTTTATTAAAATTCAGAGATTTTCTACAAATTAAAAAAAGTTTTTGTAAATTCGTTGAAAAATATCAAAGATGAAGGGTTTCAAAAGAGCAGCCTACGTAAAATTGTGAAAGTTTTTCGACTTTGAACGTTTTTCGTCGATATCTTCGAAACTGTCGAATATATTGTTATTGAATTTGTAAAAATTAAAGTCTAGTATGTCTTCATTGAAATCAGTCATAGTTATACACATCGGTAGATCAATATAATAGATATAAGAAAATTATCAGAAAAAGAACTGATTTTCATGTTTTTGCCTATAACTCAAAAACTCAAGCTGATGGAGAAAAACGAAGTCCATTTTTGACTTCATTGGGCAGCCAAAATTTATTCGGAATTGTTTATCGAGATCTCTGCACTTTTTATAAAGCTTAATTTTGTTACTCTGTGTTATTAGATAGTCATTAGATAGAGACAAATTATATGACAAAATTATCGCAAAATTATCAATAACTTCGTTAATATTTATGTCAATGTCTCTAAGTATATGCAATAATGCGAGTCCATTCAATCGTTCTTCTTGCATAGTTGAACGTAACCATGTTTTTAATCGTCGCAGTGTAGAAAAACTTCGCTAAGCTGTTGCTACACTGATAGGAAGCGTGGCAAAGATAACAAACGTTTTAGAAATTAGTGGAAAAATGTCATTATTACAAAGAGTAAAACGGCGTTCATATCAATAACCTTAGTTTCGCTCACCTTTTTACACTGCCAAATTTAAAGTTCATGAAATAATTGAATAATTGAATTAGTTCCTTACTAAAAGTGGATTAAACTTGGCAGTTCCATTTCATTAAAGTCGGTTGTGGTAATTGGGTTGGTTTGTTGCAATTATAATTACTAGTACCGCCTGGGGTCGAAAATCGACCAATTTTTGTTTGCTTATTTATAGTTGTATAAAATAGTCGGTGCAGTCATAGAGTTCTCCGCACTCTAATTCATTTAAAAAAACAATTATCAAAATCGGTTGAAAAACACGGGAGAAAATGGTTCTTAGTTGTTTTCACCACGCCTATTTATATTATGATGAAGTTAAGGTAGGCTTGAAAAATTTCAGAATTACAAAAAATTAAGAATTAACTCAAACAAAAATAAATGTATGCAACAAATTTTTTGCGCAGTTGATACAATTTCAGCAACTATAACCTAACATTAATTCACTTCAAAAAAACACTGTTATATAAATATCAAATATGATAAAAAGTATTACAGATGTTTATAATATTTTCATAAAGACTATAGCTGAAATATTTCTGAAAAATATTTTAACTGTTGATGAAATAATTGAAGTAAAAACAGACTACTGGATTTTACATTGTTTGAACTTTTTTTTTTTGAAAATTTATAAAGTGAAATCTGAAAATAACAATGCACGTATTGTTTTTTTATGATAAAATTTGTTGGCCCACAGGTTGCAAAAAAGTTTGGCAGGCTTTCACTAAAAATTTAGAAGAATAAAATATTTTAAGTGGCAACTATGGTCTTCATTGCCAAAATCTTAATTGCGCTCATTACAAATCAAAATCAATGTTACTTGCTCAATGATTTCATATAAAGGGCATTTTTAAACTAATCGTTAATGTTTTGTAAAAATATAATTATTATAAAGCAAACACTTACGCTGAGGTAGTGACTTCAGGTTTTTTGTTTTATTTTTATTTGTAAGAAAACAACGCGTCTTAAAAGTTGATTGTTTAAAACATGGCTGTAAATTTTAGTACTTAAGGAAATGTAACTTTATTTTCAGGATCATTTTTAAAAAAGGCAAAGTTACTACCTCGACTTAAGTGTTTGCTTTACATATAATTATATTTTGTTTTTTGAAGATGACTACAGATCGTGTTAATCTACTAGCAAAATGGTCCTACTCGTCTCGCATCGCTTCATAAAAACGTCACCTACACACAAATGACGTCACAAAACAAAAAAAACAAAATTTTTTTTTTAATACTTTAATAATCGTTAAAATCAATAAAAAAACTAAAGTTTAACAATGTCTCTGACCATTTTTTTGTAGTATTCTTTCAAAAAACGTCTTCAGAATCGCTTATGTATGCATAAAAGTACCCTTAAGCTGTGAGCACAATTATTTTCTCCAAATAAAGTATTAAAAAGTAAAGTATTTAAAAGTTCTTGGGGGGGGTAATTACCCCCTTTACCCCCCCCTTGTATCCGCGCCTGCCTGCGGCTCACCAAGTATTTTTATTTGTCTGTTTTTGACTTTTGAGTCGAATCGGAATTTTGAAATTCGCGAACAATGATACCAGCTTGGCGAATTTTATATGTTTTTTATTCTATTCGCGAACGGAGATAGGGGTATAAATCATGGCATGTAAAATATTTAAACCTCAAATTCATAAGTGACCTCATAATTAGACCCCTTAACATAAAAGTAAAAACTTTAGAATTGCTTTAAGGTTATTTGCGATGCAGATGGCATGATATTATATGTTGTTTCTCGCTGTAGGGGACCAGCTCACGACTCCAGAATTTGGGGAATGTACAAAATCAAAGAAAAATTCGAAGACAGCCAAGAAAATTTGCGTGGTAACGGTGGTTACCCTATTAAAAAAAATTCTTCTGACTCTATTTCGTCAAAATACTGTACTAACGCCAATGCAACAGCGATATCAATGTACAGATATAACAACACGAAACATTGCAGAAAAAATATTTGCACAGCTGAAAAATAATTTCCGAATTTGTTTTATTGGACTCCCGACAGCTAAGAATATTGTTGTGGCAATTTTAACACAATACAGCTAAAATAAGCCAAGTTAAATTTGAAGCTGAACCAGTTGCATATGTTTTTTGTATGCTTGCTTGTTATATTTATTTTGTAAAACTGTCAAACAAACTAAAACGCATTCATGATTTTTAAATTAAAGAATTAAAGAATAATTAATAAAAAATTGCATTGAGTGGTACTTTTTTAAAGATCTATCAAATATATAATGTTTTTTTTAAAAAAGCCATGTCAAAACGAATTTAAGCCGAAATGCACTTTGAAGGACGTGAATTTATTTTAAAAATAATATGTTTTATTATAAAATTTAAATAAAAAAAATTATTTTCATATCTAATGAGTTTCATTTATTCACAAAGTTGATAATTTGTAATTAGAAGAAGATTTTTATGATTTTTCCTGCTAAAAATCAAAAAAATTTTTTTTAAAGAAATATGAGAAAATGCATTCCATTTCTTTTGCATATCGTAAAAATGTCCATATTTGCTACTTTAGATGATAAAAACTATTGTTTACTGGTGCGATGAGACACAAGAAAAAAGCACCCCTTTTGTATGGAAGCCCTACACTCAGGGAAAAATCACAACTTAAAATTAAATAATATCGTATCAATTTTACGTTGTTCCATTTTTAAAAAATCGTCTTTAAATTCACCATGAAAGCCTTCAAATCAAATATGAAAACATTTTGTTATTCAAAAAGAAGTAGAAAAACTTCAAAATAATGATGAATACACTTACTCTTTTTTCAATGAAGTATATCAAATTCGAAAATAAGTTCAAAAATTACATTGTTTACAGTTGAAGTCGTCAAAAGTGAAAACGAAGAGGAAGACACTTCAATTTGAAGTTGCATACTTTCATGTGTCAAAATGTAATATAAAAATAGTTTTAGTTTTCTGAAATAAAGTGCGGAAGCTGGAAAGTAAATCCTGCTTAAGTTCATGTTAAGTTAATGTGTAAAAACAAAAGCAGTAAATTCAAATAAAGACGATATTAATAAGTAATTGCTAACATTGGGCTCTGAACTGAATTCTGAGAGAAGTTCTTTTTATGGAGGAAACAAGACGGGATTTTTTGAATATTTAAGGTACCAACAAGTTATCGCTTGAGCTCGACACAATACAATCTGTTAGTACAATACTTATTTAGATTAATATATTTTAGTATTTCCAAATAATTAATTAGTAAAAGTAATTTACCAAATGTTTTGTATGTGTCAATAAAAGAAATTTCTGAAAAAAATAATATTGTTTTACTTATTTGTATGTATCCATGTGATATCAAAAATTTTGAGGATTTGATTCAAAGTTATTTTCACTTTGATTCATTAATAGAACGATTTGGAATCAAAGCTATAGTGCATTTAAAAGAAAGATGTAAGTATTTGAATTGAATATGATTCCTTTTTGAATTAAATCTAAGTCCACGTTAAATTGAAATGGAATGCTTTTCATTTCAAAGTGCTTAAAACTTTAGTTTAAAGTGAAAATAACATCAAACTGGATTTGTGTTTTTCGAAGTGGAAACACTTCGAATTGAATATTTTCATGTTTGGTGCCAAATTGTTCCGAAAAATATTTTAATTGAAGTGGTTTTCTTTGATTTTACGTTGTTTTTTAGTTCAGTGTATGAAATGTAAACTTTTTTGATAAAATATTTAAACATGAGAATAGAACAAAAAAACATAAAATTTTTGATACCCATATTGGGTACTTTTAAAGTAATAACATTTTTCAAATCCAGTGTCACTCACGTTTCAGTAATAGCAATAAACATGTATTTTTCTCCATTAAACATTAAAGCTTTTAACACAAAATTATATGAGTCATGCAAAAAGATTTATATATATGTACACATTTCGAAAAAGTTATCATTAAACGGTGTGTCACTCACGTTTCCGGAAGATTTGCATTTTTCCATTTCTTCTTACAAATTCCTTTAAATCTGCTAATTTTTTGAGTTAATTTAAAGAATAAAATAATTTTCCGTAACGAAATTGAGTAGAAATTTTAACTGCGGAAAAAAAATTCGTTTTTTCTCAGAATTTTAAGTTTTTTTTTCATGCACTGATTTTGTCACTCACGTTTCACGTCGGTGTCACTCACGTTTCAAGACAATTTTAATTGTATTTTTTTGCATCGTGATAAATCTGGTGATAAAAAAATGTTTCTTAACATTAAGGACATTTTTCTATAAATAAAAATTGTTATTCAAAGAGGATTATGTATAGCATAATAAAGTTAAAAAATAATGCATTATATATAAAAACAACACAAAAACTATTTCAGAACTATAACAATTTAACAAAATTAATTCCGGTTCAGCACCCGAATTTGTATATATGTATATCACTAAGCTTTATTTATTTATTTATTTATTTATTTATTTTTTATTTATTTATATGACTATATGTCTGTCCTTTTAGCAATTCCGTCGATGATAACGGCCTAAAATAATGATTTAATTAGATATTTTTAATCTTTGCAAATTTTTTTTTTCTTATATGAATCCGGATTTAACTATAATTTTCTCTATATTGTTTTCATACGGTCTTTTAGGGTCGGCTTTCATTTTTTCTTGGTGTTTTCGTTATTTTATTTAATTTATAACACAAAAACACAAAAAAATAAATTAAATGTAACTCATGTTTCACTTCTTCAAATTCCTTTTAATGAAAAATAATTGTATCTGCTTGATTTAAAAAAATACAAAATTCACTTATCTTATATAGAAAGTAGATCCGAGGCATAAAATGTGCCAGTAAATAATTTGCCAAGATAATCATACTTATCAATAAAAATTGTCACTCACGTTTCACTCTTGAATCACTTATTTAAATTATATTTTTCGATAGAAAATTATATTTTTAAAAAATTGTAGTATGCTTTTTACCATAGAAAATGTTTCAATTATGGATATTCTACATCTGTGCTTTGATATTTAAATTTCAAAATACCAAATTTGTTACAATTTAAGGAAACAATATGTTTTTTCAAAATGCTTTTGCCGTAGGCTCATTCCACAGAAATGAGGAACGGGAGCATGAATTCTAAAATGCATGCATTTGAAGTAATTTTTGGTTTTCGAATTGAAGTGGAATCTTAAGTTAGTCCTGCTGCAAAAAAATTTTTAAATTAAATGCTTTTTTATATTATTTTGACCATTTAACTAAACAAACTTCGAGTTGAAAAAAATTTTTAAATATTTTGATTTAATTTAAACCTTCAAATCAGTCATCTTTTGATACAACTTTAAAAAAATAAGGTTAGTAATATTAAAAAAGATATCAATGTTGTGTTAGAATAGTTTGTAATAATGATTGGTTACTGCGTTTCCAAAGTACAAAATATTTAAACTGAGTGTTTTTTCTGTGTCACACCCGTCCCAAAAAAGGCTATAGTTTTCCTAAGATGCAACATGGGCTTATGATAAGAATGAAACTTTCCTAAAGTAAGGATGTTGATGTTTTACATAAATTTGTTAACTTTTTTCATTCAATAAATTATTTGTATTCTTCATTTCCGTTACAAGAAGTTGGTCACACCCGGAACGGTTTTCAAAATTTTTTTCTAATAATAAAATTTTTGCAAGTATATGAATAAATTCTTTGATTAAAACAAGTTTTGTAAATTCATGTATAGCGAAATCATTTGTATAGGTATTAATTTGATCAAAAATTCATGCGAAAAATTTTTTGCAAAAAAATATTTTTTTTTTTTAAATATATTAAAAACTTGAAATTATTTGAATAGGTATTAATTTGATAAAAATTTCATGCAAAAAAATTTTTTGCAAAAAAATATTTTTTTTATTAAAATTAATACATTAATTAAAAACACATTTTTTTGATTTAAGTGTCAAAAATATGTGAAAGTAATTATACCAATTAAATTCTAATATATAATTCCCACATCATTCGCACTAGTCACACCCGGGACAATCTTATGTCACACCCGTCCCATTTAAAAGTTTAAAAAAGAATGGTTATCGCCATTTTTTCAAAATATTTTTCACTATTATTCAACAGAAAATATATTAAATTTGAATATATGCAAGTTAAATATGGTCTCATTGTGGCATATGGACTGAATTTCAATGTTAAACTCAGAATTTTTTGTTTTTAAACTTGTGCTCTTCACACCCGTCCCAGGTGTTTAAGCGAATGTAACTATTAAACTGGTATAAATAATTGCATTTTGTTTTACCATTTCGAAACCTTGGGGCATCTTCTAAAATACCCTATAGTAAATTGCTAAAATTTAAACTGGTTAATACCATTTTCAGCACGATAAAGTAGTCAAAACGTCACACTCGTCTGTATGGAATGAGCCCGTAGGAAAATACAATCAGTATTCTTAACGTTCCATGTATTTTTATTGACCTTAAAGCATTTTTATTTTTCAAGGTTTGCCTTTTTCTGGATTTGCCGAAATGCATTTCAATAAAACAAAAATTTTATTATAAACAGTAACAAATTTAAAAAAAACAAAAAAAAGGTAAGTTTACAAATTGCCTTAAGTCCAACATTAATTAATATAAAACAATTGTGTTCAAATACCAATTGTTTGATATCGACTAAACATTACAAAAAATTACAACAACAAAATTACAACACAATTTTCTTATGAAAAATTGATGACATCGTGTGTGGTTTTGTAAGAGCTTTCGTTTGGTACCAAATTTGTAAATGTTTCCATGGAAAATAGCGAAATAAAAGCAACAAAAAGGAATTTTTGCTAATTTTTGAACGCGAGTTTGAAACCCTTAACCATCGATTGAGCACGTAAAAAAAAAACCCGTCAACCTTAGATTTTTGTCTACTTTCACATATCCGAAAATCATTCAAATCGGAGACTGTCACCTGGGGACCTTCCCTTGTTAGTCTAAACATTTTCGCTTTTACTAAAAAAAGTCAGCCGGATACTAGTCGGTATCCGGCTGACTTTTTTTTCATCTTACAAAATTGGATCAATAGTTTAGGCTTAGTATGTAAATATCTGAACACTATTTTTGAATATTGCACCACATTGTCACATATCTAATAAACTTCTTAATAATTTCACAAATCATCGATAAGTAAAGTTATTAATTTGGTATTTCAAGATTTGTGTTAATCAAATGAGTAGATAAAGCAGAAATAGAATATATGATAAATTGGGCGCTATCACTCACTTTAAAATGAGAAACTATTAAATATCACTGGGTAGTTGTGACAACAATATTAGAGCAAAAACTTTCTTCATCCGGCCCTAATGTTCTTATGTCGCTTTACTTGATTTATTTATTTTTTTAAAGAAAAACTCAATTTTTCATACTTAGAAAGAAAAAACAAAGTCAGCCCATCATATGTTGTTAGGACGGAAAAGTTCACTGTTTCAACTTTGCACACGTTTCTAAAAAAAAAACCGAAACTATGGAACTTTTCGCTTAAAATAATATATATTTCTATGGAAAAAGAAAGAATGTAATTTACACCATCCAGGATTTCCGGTTCAGCAAAGGTTTGTCCAAGTAAGCTTTAGTAAAACAATTATATTAGAAATAATAACTTGGCAATAGTTTCAGCTTAATCGCAAATATTATTTTTGTTTTTTTTTCTTTTTCATTTGCAATTTATTTATTGCCAGTCATTTATCTAGCTAGTAGCCAGGGAAAACTTTGATCCTTAGTCGCATGTTGCTATTTTTATATATTTTTACACTTTTATAACGTATTACTAAGCATTGATTACATGGAATCAAAAGTTGTTTTATATGCAGGCACTTGCAACTAAAATAACAAACAACAACAAAATCAACTAGCCTTCAAAGTTCATTAAATTGCTGATTGTGGTGATGATGACGATTTTTGTGACTTGACTGGCTGAGTCATAAATTTATGGCTGAACTTTTTCCTAAAACAGTTTTAAATTATTTAAATTAGTTTGAAATATGAAAACCAAAATCAAAATCTAAGCAAATATTATTAAGAAATGACGCTTAAAAATTTCATTTCAACATTGATGAGCTGTTTATATAACGGTTAAGAAACTAAAATTTAGCGCTGAAGACCTTTGCTTTCCAGAGAATTTGACAAAAATTCCAAGAAAGGATTCGAAAGTTGTCGTCAGAATTCGTCACGCAAACTAAAGTTGTTAGAACAAAATGTGTTGGTAGTGCGAAATATTGCGCAAGTTTTGTGAAATTCATTGTTTTTGTTCACTGTGCTAAATTAACAGTACTCTAGAGAGCCATGTTCAAAGACACGTACAACATCAAGTGTTTTTTTGTTTTTATAGTTTTTATTTTTGTTTTGTTTTTTTATTGGGCAGAGATTAAACTGTATTGAATGTGCTATTTTTAATTTTTTTATCATTTCAAGTTGTTTATTTTAAAAACAAAAATAAAATGAAAATTAATGGTTAAATTATATAAAAATAAACAATTCAATAAAAATAATCAGAATCAACATAAATATGGGCCATTCAACTCCAGAACCAGTGAAGGCCGCAAATGTGGTCTTATGTCAGAAAGGCGGACTAAATAATTTCTAAAACTTTTAAATAATATTTCAAGAATGCTGTTTGAAAATAACTTCATTTCGACATATTTTATATTTTTTAGAAATTTTCAAGCTTCTCATTAAAACGCTTCAAAGCATTCCAACTAATCTGTTTGACAATAAACTCGGCATATTTATATATCGCACATTATAATCAATTCAGAAGGCTTGATTCTGATTCCTATTTATTTTGAAATACCTACCTAGAATATTTCTTCTTTTTTTTCGAACTAATTACCAGCCTGACCTTTGCTTATTTTAGGCAAATAAAATATTTGTTGTTTTCGTTGTGAATTTATTGTGTGTTTGTTCTTTTTTTTTTTTATTTTTATGTTTTTTTTTTTTTTCTATTTTAAAATGCATATGAATATGTATGAATTTTTCGTAGCGCGCTGATAAGTGAACTGTTGCCGCGTGCGATCAACACACGATCGTTTCAAAGCGACATGCTTCAGACTTCATCATCCGTATCCGTAAAAGCAGTAGACATCGTTGAGGCACGAGCAGCACTGGGGCCTGTCGATAAGAATCTCGTGCGTCACTGAGAACTTTAGTCGTTGTCATTTGCTTGTTTGATATATGTAGGTATGTATGTTTGTTTGTTTTTAATTTGATTAAATATTTATATATGAGCTTTATTCTCATGGTGTTGTTTTTTCATATTGCTATTTTTCTTTTTTGTCTCGTTTTTTTGTTTTCTTGTCATTATAAATGCTTGACATTTTTATCCAGTCACTTGAGGAATTTGAAATGGTAAAAGACAGGTTACAAGTGGTCGAGGGTTATTAAAAAGATTATCACAGCTCTTTCTAAGATGCTTTTATAGCTGAGCCCTCTTTAATTTGGATTAAGCTAAGCAGGTTGTAGACCTTACAAATATATGTGAAATAAATAAATTTGTTTATTTTTTGCCTAACCGTTAGGACCGCTGGGAGCACTTGAGGGTCGGTAAAAAAATGTTTTAAGGATTTACGGTTTCTTTTATAACTTCGGTTATGTGATAGCACTCAAGCGTGATTCGTAACATTATAAAATTATTAAAAACTAGTAAGCTATAACTTCGACTTGGCCGAAGTAAAAATACCCCCACGGCCGATTCTTAAGGTTGGAAGAATCTTAAATTGGAGAGCTTTTTGGCCTTTTTATAAAGTTTTAAATTTTGGGGTTGTATGGGAGGTGGGCGTGTTAGATTGTGTATGACGTCCATTTTTCTAGCATACCTCAGTTTCGACATAGAATTATAGATTTATAGATTTTTCAATTTTGGGGTTGTATGGGAGGTGGGCGTGTTAATTGGTGGATGACTCCCATTTTTATAACACACCTCAGTTTTGACATTGAAAACACAAATACCGAGTTTCCATCTTGTAACTTTAATATTAGCCTCTTTATAGATTGTTCAATTTTGGGGTTGTATGGGAGGTGGGCGTGTTAGTGGGTGGATGACGCCCATTTTTCTTACACACCTCATTTTTGACATTGAAAACACAAATACCGAGTTTCCGTCTTGTAACTTTAATATTAGCCTCTTTATAGATATTTCAATTTTGGGGTTGTATGGGAGGTGGGCGTGTTAGTGGGTGGATAACGCCCATTTTTCTATGACATCTTAGTTTTGACATAGAATATACATATACCAAATTTCAGTATTGTAGCTTTAATATTAGCTTCTTTGCAGAGTTTTCAATTTTGGGGTTGCATGGGAGGTAGGCGTGGTTTTCATCCGATTTAGCCCATTCTCGAACTTGACCTTAGTTTTTTAAAAAAAGCTTAAATATCGAATTTCATTACGATATCTTCAAAATTACGGCTGTAATCGTGGCGACAGACAGACGGACAGACAGACGGACATGGCTAAATCAACTCAGGTGGTGATGCTGATCAAGAATATATATGCTTTTCCATACCTACCACGCCTCCTTTTGGGTGTTACACACGTCGTGACAAAATTAATATACCCCTTACGCAGTACGCGTGGGGGTATAAAAATATTTTAAGTTTATTATGTAACTAGTTATTTCCCGTCAAAAATGTTAGTCTGGTTAATATTAATGAAAAATATACACTGAGAAAAAAACACATACCTTGCTCCGGTAAAAAATCTCTCTATTTCTTTTCTCTTTTTCAAATAAAATTTTCTTCAATTAGAATAAATTTTCACATTTTCGTAGAAATATTTCTTTACTTCTAGGAAATGGAAACATTTCAATGTCTCTAATAATGATAAGTATTTTTCTCGCACAAAAAATTTCTCATTTATAGAGAAATTTTATTGAAAATGAAAAACTTTTCTTATATTTTGATAAAAAATTCACTATGAGAAGTATTTTCTACAATAAAAACAAATATTTTCTAAAAAAAAAAAGTATTTTTCTCTAAAAATGATATATTTTCTATTTCATGGTAGCTTTTTATCATTTTTAGAGAATTTTTAGTATCGCAATTAGAGAATAGCATTCTCTGGAGCAAAGTCTATACCATTTTTCTCTAAATATGATGCCTTTTTTATCATATTTCGAGACACTTTTTTCTGAGTGTAGGTTAGCTCATATACCAGAATGTATATAAATATATACAAAAATGTTAAAATGTTATTATAAAGTAGGGGCATTCCACGAAAAGCGGTATATTTTAGCAAAAAAAAAAAAAAGCAAAATTTCTAATTTTTAACAACAGGGCAGTGAACCTACATGAGTTAAGTCCCTAATGGTACAATATCTTTTTTCTGGCTCATCACTGCAATAATAAATATATATATACATACTTATGATATCGTCAAAGAGATAAATGCTAAAAGGAACTCAACGTTTTTCTCAATTTTTTCTTTTATTTACGTAACTAATTGTTATGTAATTGATTTTATTCAATACCGCATATCGTGTTGTTACTATCACAACCTTCATTTCTCCAAGGAATTGTTTCATTTGATTAAAATCGATAACATTATAATTGGTAAATCGATGTCGTGTACGTCACGCCAAAAAGATTTATATTGTCATCACTAGAGTAAGAGTGAAGGTGGAATTTTTTCACATCACTACTAAACAGACAAAGTGTCAACAATTGTAAAACTACTGAATGTCCAGTAGTTTTTCATTTTTAATGTATTTAAAATTAGCAGTTAATTATTTGTCGCGTACGTCACACAGTTAATGGAAGTTTTTGCGTAAAGACAGTATGGAAAAACAACAAAAGTTGCAGAATAAAGTGCTATCAATTCTAGATGAATTATAAACGCAGATTTTAAAAATGGTATTCGTTTTTCATCATCAGTTCGAATTTAGGAGTTATAGGCAAAAATCCGAAAATTTTTATTTTTTCAATAATTGCACTATATCTTTTAAATGCGGGGACGGATTTCGATCGTATTTAAATTTTTTATATTTAATATATAAGTTATTTCAATTTGTGAACCCAAAGTTTAATTATCTTCTTTAGTTTGCGAAATATACTCCTTGAAAGCTGAAAAATATTAAAATTTTAACATATTTTGAGACTGTAACTTTTTATCCTCTCTTAAATTTTAAAAATTGTTTTTTATATGGTGTAAAACTCTTTATAAAAACTTTACAGAAAACTTTTTATCAAAAATATATATTTTTTATCTCACTCTTTGGCAGTTTTAGAGATATTTTGAAAAATGTTTCAATGTACCAAATAGCTATCCTTGAAACAATATAAACCAACTTACAGAGTTTTTCTAATAGTGACACGCCCCCATGTGAGTCCCACTAACTTTCTTAATCGTGATTTGTAAAAATTCTACCACACCTTTACCGAATTTCAGTACCCTAGTATGAATATTAATCAAAAAAAATAATTTTTTAAAAGTGCCACGCCCTATGTATAATTCATCCCACTTTTTCATCGTGCGTTGTACTGAATCTCCCTACCCCCATATCATTTCAATTTCAGTACCATAGTGTCAATATTAACCGAGATACGGAGTTTTTGTAATAGTGACAGGCCAATGAGAAATCCCCATGGATGCCTATGCAACCCCTCTCCGACATATAAACTTTCGCATTCTGCAGTACATTGGAGACGAAATTCACACTCAAGAATACAACATGAATGCGGAAACACCAATATTCAAAGTAGAAAACACCAATAAAGTAGTTTAAATTCGTACGTGTCGCTTACGTCACACAGTATGTCGTATACGTCACACATTTTCTTCATTTCAAAATTTTCACATTTTCTTTAAATTTAATTTCTGAATTTGAATTTGTATAGTTATCTTCAAAATGCATATTTTTATTATTATATCCATATTTTGTTTTTGCATTTCCGGTTTAGCTGAATTTTCGTGATAAATCGTTATAACATTAAAACTGGTTGATTCATTGTCGTGTACGTCACCCAACATTTGATCATTTTTTTCTTTTAACCATCAAGAGAAATTTGCTTAAACTTATTTCTAAAAGTGTAAGAGGTCTTAAATTATTAATATAATGCAAAAGAATAATGAATAATTACTTGAACATTTAGCAAGCTCCTTTAAAACATAGAAAAAGTCGTACAAATGTCGTGTACGTCACGATGGAATGCCCCAGTAGCGGATGTAAAACGGTGTTACTCAGAGTTGTGCCTCGAACACAGAAAAAGGAAGATTTTTTAAACTGCTCCCATTTTAACATTTTTAAAATTATCTATTAGATTTTTAAATTATCGTTTTTTGGGGTTTTGCTCCCTCCCTCCGGCGAAAGTGTTTAGTCAAACTTCCGTTAAACTGTACCTGACGGACATGATTGCAAAAAAAAAAAATTATATCTTCAACGTCTCGATCTGACGTCTGGTTTCTGAGGAAAATGGTCACCTAGTTTGAAAGAAGTAATTTCGAGAAAAATGCGTTTATCTCAAAAAAACTCAAATTATAAAAACTCAAATACAAATGCTTACCAAGTTTCATCAAAATCGGTGCATCTGTTTTGACGTGAATGAGCCAGGCATCAAGGTTTAAATTGCTTTCAGCAGAATAGCAAAACCAACGAAATTTTTACTGACAGTTTTTAAAAACATTGTTATGCTTTCATTTTGCTTTGCTGTGTGAATTTTGAAAAGCAAAGCAAAAGCAGCAACATTAAAAAGAATTTATTTTACTGCGTAGTGCTACGAAAGCAAAATTAATTATTTTATTGCTTTGCTTTTCATTTTGCTTTTCTTATTTGTCACAGCACTACGACAGCAGCAGTTGTTAAGCAGCTAAGTTTCGCTTTGCTTTCGGATGTTGTGTATTCGCTTGGATGCTGGAGTCGAGAAATCAACTTACAACCTTTTTTAAACACGCCAACTTTAACGACCTCTAGAAAATAAATAATAAGTACCAAAACAAAAAAAAAGCATTTTTTTATATCTTCAACTTTAACTGTACATAAGGTGTTGTTTTCAATTGCTTCACACTGTAATAGTACCTTAAGAGAAAAAGATTTTGAAAGGCCAAAACAATTGAGTTGTATGCAATTACTTTACCGGAATATATTCGCTTTTAAAAACGTTTATGGGTACATAAGAATCAAAAAGCGGAACTGGGATTATCGGGAAATGCACTAATTCAAAAATGGTACTTCTGGACTAAGCTTGAAAGGCGTTGCTAAAGTCGTAGCTGCCTTCATACATCAAAAAGCTTTCTCAGGGTTATCAACGACATGGTTGGCACTATAGGATGTGTCTCTGTTTAACGTATTTCTATGTGTTTTGCACTGAAATCTATAAAAATTAAGTAACTACCTATAAAGATCTGGGTTGCGTACTTTACTTCAGGAAAAAATGTTGCTAAGGAAATACTGATCATGGAAATTAGCTATGAAAATAGATCAAATATTCAGAGAAGCTTATCTAAATGCTTTTTTGTGTAGCGCTTTTTCGACTTATAGTTTTCGGCACAAACTTCCGCCCGCTATCGTTATCGTTTATCGTTCATCGATAACAGTTTTGAGCGCACACTTGTTAAATATCTGATAAACGAGCGATGTGTGAATTGTTGTTGTTAAACATTTATAAATAACTTAATTAAACAATGTCCCTCTTGTTGGTTGCCATAAGCGTGCACTTGTTGCTGTTGTTGTTAGTACTATAAGGTTCCGCACGAGTGTTCTCATTTATTGCGAATGCTTTTCTCTAGCCCCATTTAATTGTTTCATTTTCTTTGAGCTGGAGCCGAAAACGACACGTGCTTTGCTATGCATTCAATCTCCACGCAATGCAATAACTTGCTGCAACTTTGGACTCATTTAATCAAGGCATGTGTTGCTAATAATATTTGCATGCTTCCTGATTTGTGTGATTTTTGTTGTGGCAAAAATTACACAAATTTTCAAGTTATTCAAAAACTGGTATCAATAAATATGATATCTTTAAGCTTGATCGATTCAGCTGTAGGCAAATCATAATTCTTAGGAATTATTAAAAATCTAACTTGATCTTTGTTCTCAGTACTTAAAATATGTGTGGTTTTTAACCTGTGTGGTTTATTGTTTTTTGTTGACTTGCCGCATTTTTAATAAAATTAATAACTCAAAAATATTTAATAAAATATAAAAAAAAAATTAAAAAAAAAAAAAACAATAAAGCACACACATTATAAACACATTTGATGGATTAAGTTTGTATTTTAACTAAAATTGAGTTGTGGTGTAGAACTCATTTTGTGCTAAGTAACAGCTTTTATGGGGAATCTTTATATTATTTTTTAATATGCCATTAATTGAGCAGATAACTGTTATTTTCCATATTAATTTAAACAATAGATGTACATATGTTGAAGTGTGTATCATGACAGCAGAACAGTTAATTTGAAAAACACGACGTCACAAGTAACCTTGATCGTTATAGATATTGTACAGGTTTTTCGTGATTAAATATTCAAGACAGCAACTCATACATTGTAAAGAGAATCTTCTGGAAATCTACTTGTACATATATATGTATATTTCATAGTATTTGTTGGTATTGATTTTAATGCAATCCATTCAAACGTATGGCGACATTCTTGCTTACATGTTTTCAATGCCGCGTTACAACGGCTAACAGTTCATGTGGAGCTGTTGTAATCTAGTTGATTACACTGTGCGACAATTTAAGGCCCAATTGGAATAACCTCAAATATCGCAATGGTTTATAATAGTGCATGGTCTATAGATTATGCCCTCATACTCAGTTTTATCGGATTAGGTCAAATAAGAGAGAAATTCAAGGTCAAATTTCACCTTTAAGTCACAAATTTTTTCTTATAACTCTTAAACTAAATTCAAATCCTGTGTAGTAACTGTCTCTAAGTATTTGCAATGGATGGTTTTTTACATTTTGAGACCATTTTTTGCTCAAAGAGTTAAGCAAGGGGGGTATTATTTCTTCGAAAACAGGCCTTTTATAATAAAAAACAAAATTTTCAATAGTTCAGTTACTTTGTATTTGTCTTCAAAAACAATCAGATTTTCCTGAATTTTTGCACACACCGTAGGTAAAATAAAATAAACCACCTCTGAAAAGAACAGAACAATTACATGTGCGCATCCAAAGATATTCGGATTCAAAGATTACCGAAGATGGTAACTTCGTTAATGTAAGGCCTAGAGTAAAATCATTCAGATGAAAATTATAGAGCCAACAATTTTCTTCAAAACTGTTCTTAACATCTTTACCGAAAGAGTTACCGTTTTAAAGATATGAGCGTAAATATGTAATTTCAACATACATGAAAATTAAAAATTATTTTTATTTCTATTTCTTCCCAAGATCAAAATTTTTCATACATGTTGTTATTACATATTTATCTTTAAAACGGTAACTCTTTCGGTAAAGATGTTAAGAACAGTTTTGAAGAAAATTGTTGGCTCTATAATTTTCATCTGAATGATTTTACTCTAGGCCTTACATTAACGAAGTTACCATCTTCGGTAATCTTTGAATCCGAATATCTTTGGATGCGCACATGTAATTGTTCTGTTCTTTTCAGAGGTGGATAACTTTATTTTACTTTAGGTGTATGCAAAAATTCAGCAAAATCTGATTATTTTTGAAGACAAGTACAAAGTAACTGAACTATTGAACATTTTTTTATTTTAAAAAAGCCCTGTTTTTGAAGAAAAAATTAACCCCATTACGAAACCTTTTGAGTAAAAAATGGTCTCAAAATGTTAAGAACCATCCATTGTAAATATTTAGACGCAGTTACTACACAGGATTTGAATTTAGTTTAAGAGTTATAAGAAAAAATTTGTGACTTAAAGGTGAAATTTGACCTTGAATTTCTCTCTTATTTGACCTAATCCGATAAAACTGAGTATGAGGGCATACTATATAGACCATGCACTACTAGAAACCATTGAGATATTTGAAGTTATTTTTTCGTGTCGCACTGTGTTATCATACTTTTGCATGAGACTTTCTAAGGGTGGTTCTTCACCAACTACATAAATTTTTCAAAAACAAAAACCAAAAGGTTTAAAAAAACACCTGTAGACGGTTTTAAAAAGATTTTACAGAAAAACAACCTAACCACACAAACGCGCTAACCACAGCACAAATCTTATCTTATCAGGAGTTATTTTAATACTCGACCAAATTTACACGAAAAACAAAAACGAATAAAGAAGGTCACCATGCCAAATGTTGGCTATACTGACGAGCCCGACGATAACAAAACTGGGGAACCTTGAATTGATTTGAGTGTTAAAAAAATAACTCTACATTGCCATGTAATATAATATTATCAGGGAGGGAACAACAACATGATCAAAAAGTTCTTAAACCGATTTAAAGGTATGTGAAATATGATATATGAAATATGAAATATGAAATATGAAATATGAAATATGAAATATGAAATATGAAATATGAAATATGAAATATGAAATATGAAATATGAAATATGAAATATGAAATATGAAATATGAAATATGAAATATGAAATATGAAATATGAAATATGAAATATGAAATATGAAATATGAAATATGAAATATGAAATATGAAATATGAAATATGAAATATGAAATATGAAATATGAAATATGAAATATGAAATATGAAATATGAAATATGAAATATGAAATATGAAATATGAAATATGAAATATGAAATATGAAATATGAAATATGAAATATGAAATATGAAATATGAAATATGAAATATGAAATATGAAATATGAAATATGAAATATGAAATATGAAATATGAAATATGAAATATGAAATATGAAATATGAAATATGAAATATGAAATATGAAATATGAAATATGAAATATGAAATATGAAATATGAAATATGAAATATGAAATATGAAATATGAAATATGAAATATGAAATATGAAATATGAAATATGAAATATGAAATATGAAATATGAAATATGAAATATGAAATATGAAATATGAAATATGAAATATGAAATATGAAATATGAAATATGAAATATGAAATATGAAATATGAAATATGAAATATGAAATATGAAATATGAAATATGAAATATGAAATATGAAATATGAAATATGAAATATGAAATATGAAATATGAAATATGAAATATGAAATATGAAATATGAAATATGAAATATGAAATATGAAATATGAAATATGAAATATGAAATATGAAATATGAAATATGAAATATGAAATATGAAATATGAAATATGAAATATGAAATATGAAATATGAAATATGAAATATGAAATATGAAATATGAAATATGAAATATGAAATATGAAATATGAAATATGAAATATGAAACTTGAACTTTGAAATTTGAAGTTTGAAATATGAAATATGAAATATGAAATATGAAATATGAAATATGAAATATGAAATATGAAATATGAAATATGAAATATGAAATATGAAATATGAAATATGAAATATGAAATATGAAATATGAAATATGAAATATGAAATATGAAATATGAAATATGAAATATGAAACTTGAACTTTGAAATTTGAAGTTTGAAATTTGAAATTTGAAATTTGAAATATGAAATATGAAATATGAAATATGAAATATGAAATATGAAATATGAAATATGAGATATGAAATATGAGATATGAAATATGAAATATGAAATATGAAATATGAAATATGAAATATGAAATATGAAATATGAAATATGAAATATGAAATATGAAATATGAAATATGAAATATGAAATATGAAATATGAAATATGAAATATGAAATATGAAATATGAAATATGAAATATGAAATATGAAATATGAAATATGAAATATGAAATATGAAATATGAAATATGAAATATGAAATATGAAATATGAAATATGAAATATGAAATATGAAATATGAAATATGAAATATGAAATATGAAATATGAAATATGAAATATGAAATATGAAATATGAAATATGAAATATGAAATATGAAATATGAAATATGAAATATGAAATATGAAATATGAAATATGAAATATGAAATATGAAATATGAAATATGAAATATGAAATATGAAATATGAAATATGAAATATGAAATATGAAATGTGAAATTTTATATTCGAAATATGATATTTCAAATGTGAAATATGAAATGAGAAATATGAAACGTGAATTTTCAAATGTAAAATTTGAAATATGAAAAAAATTATCTGAAGTATGATATTATTTTCCTTACATCTAAAATTTCAATTAAAATTAGTTCAATAATACTTTTAATTAGTTCGGTATTATGAGAATACATCAATATTTATTCTTTCTGACTTAATTTTTTTTTTTTAATATATTTCTTCTTTCAATTTTGTTCAAATTTCAGGTGTCCGGATTGGCCAACATGGACCTGCACAAACGTTTCCACACACTAAATTTGTTCGCTCCACTCTTAGTTTGAAGGTCGTTAAAACAAAAAACAACAGAACTATAAAAAACTTATAACTCAATTTTTGTTTCCCCGCCCTCTTCCACAACAATTCAGCCCTTTACACAAAGATAAAGCAAGTGATATCAATATAACGATCAAATATACAACTTGAATATTGCTGACCTTGAGAGCAGCAATCTTTATAAAAACAAAATTCTCAACAAATTTACAACAAAATCAAATACATAACCGTAGACAAACATTAGGGAATTCTTACGAACGTACAATTTACAGAAGCTGTTCATTGTTGTCAACAAAACAGCTGATCGTATTTCCCGTTTATCACGTAGGCACCGCCAACCACAGCCCAAAGAGCACAAGAGCAATCGTATTTTTAAGCGATGCACGCCCTTTCTGATACCAGCGGCAGAGGTTTTAGTAGAAGATAAGAAAATGTTGTGCCTAACCGATTATCTTGGGGTGGTAACAGTCGCCTCAACATATGTACTTATATAGTTTTGTTGTGCATGAATAAACATTTGCTTAAACGACCTACATACATGTTCCTCATACCTAAACAGTAGCGTTTGCGATGTCAAGCGGCCGCAAAGTGCCCTTATGTGCACAAACAAGCCCCTTCGTTAATAACGCCCCTTTTATTTTTGACACTTGTATACCTTATCTAAACTTATGACTGCATTATAAATTATCTTTATATTTAATTATTAACTCCAAGCATATTAAACGGTTTTGTCTAAATTTCATTGTCAAATACTCATGGATCTTGCATATATTTCTGAGAAATGTGGGTTCAATTGTTTTTATACTATTCCGCTTTTATTGCGCCTCATTCAAGCCCACTTACCCACCACCGTTTGTTTCTACGATCCATTCACACTTAACGCTTGTTGCCGTCTCAGATAAGAGCTCATAAACGTCTCGACAAACAATTCATGGAAAATTTTTTGAACAACAAAATAAATTTATTAAAACAAAAAAAAAAACAAAATAAATAAAAACAATAAGAAAACTGGAAAAATAACAGCCGCTATGGCACACGCAAAACATTCTAGATAAAAACGCAAAAATTCATACGAGTCCGAGTACATGCCAAATGACAACAATACCAACAAACCAACAACAATGCGATAAGGTGGCAACGACATTTCAACGTCAATGAGTACCGAGCAAGTTGAAATTTGCTGGTGTTGCTTGCAAAGATTACAGTGTGGTTGGCACACTTGTTCCAAATAACAAAAAAAAGAACAGAAATGTTAGACTTTTGATTGGGTCAAAGACCATTGCCGAAAAACATTTTTATTTTCTTATCGTTTTAGAAGATTCTCATGATTTTTGAGATAAAAACTTATAGCTAAACTTGTAAGTGGTTATTTCTGAATATAACATGAGTTCTTGTCAGCAACCCATTCCAGTTCTAAAATCCTAGTTCTGAATTTATGAAGTGTGAGTGCCTACAAAGGTTTCTGCAACCCATCCCAGTTCTGAAATTCCAGTTCTGAAGATATGAAGTTATGACTCAAATCAAATTTGTATCCTACTGAATAGACTCTTAATTTATATGTCAAAATTAACTATTACTCTCAAACCCAACGACCCAGAGAAACTACCTTTACTTACAAATCGTGCTGAATACATATATCAAACAATACACCTTTTTCGTATTACATTTCTGTTTCTATAAAACTAATTTTCTATTAGTTTGTTGGACTTTTACACACCCACGGACACCCATTCCTCCCATACAACGACGACATTGAAATAACTTCACAGAGGCTTGTATTTAAGGTATTAAAATAAAATTTGATACATGTACTTTATCCGCTATCTGTAATTCGTAAAGCCACGAACACGCCCACGTCCCATTCAACCCACAATAGTGAAAGCTTTATAGAGTGGTTTATATGTGAGGTACAGGAATTAAACTTAGTAAATGTTACATCAAAACGGAAATGTGTTCAAATGATGATCTTCATCCACACACGGACACACCTACCTCCCATACAACCTGCAAAAGTGAAAACTCAATAGATGGGTTCATGTTTGAGCAACAGATTTCAAACTTTATACATATATCGGAGCTTATATTTGATCCTGTCTATTTACAGCAATAAAACTTAGTACGTGTGTAGCATATCCAAATAAACGATTCGAGCTGTATGGTAGATACCACGCCACTTTCTAGAATGTCCATAATTTTTTTCAGTAAGATGATGTTAGCACTGCCATTTATACTTAAAGAGAAATGTCATATATAAAATTCGGGTTGTATTGGTGGTGCCACGCCCTTCAAAGGAGTTTTAACAAAGCTGCCCTTCAAAGGAGTTTGAATAAAATGTTGCTTAAACAAAGCTTTCTATAGCCTTTAATTGATTCGAGTTCTTAATAATTATTGGATTCTATTGTATGGAAAATCAAATAGGTTTTGCAGTTGCATGATTAATTTTCGTCTGGTTTCGACGGGAACACAAATTTCGCAGTCATTCTCAAATCCTCAATGCATAGTAGGCTTTACTTATACAAGAGTTTATGTGGTTCTCACTAGACAGAGAAGTATTTCTATAAAAACCAAGATTGGAAGCCATACTAACAGCTATCAATTTGACATAGTTGAGATGAATAAGAGGAAGATCAAGATTAGAAGGGAAAGTTTTAATAATAATAAAAATAATTCATTTTTAAACCTAACTAACTCCTTAAAAAACAGACTTTAAAAAAATGCTTTTGTTTCTATGTAAAAGTATTCGCTATTTTAAGCAATTTCTTCGTTTATTTCAAATGCGTTTCTTTGTAACATTGTAGAAATGAATAAAAATCAGTGTTTAACTTTCAATTCAAGCAGCAAGCAGTTTGAATAAGTACGGAGATATTGGCCTTCGTTGTTACGTCTGGGCTTATTCACATTCACATACACATTAATATCTAGACTAAGCTCAGTCTGCACAAACTTTTCAATCTGCAATCTGGGTAATATTGCCCCAACCCTCCTTTAAAGAGACATCTATGCTGACTTATATGCCTTAAAGTGAAAAAGAAAATTATGTTTGTCATTGGATGACATACTTCTATTGTAGGACGCTCCGATGAGAGCCATGCCTATAGTATCTGTCAGTACACCACAATCTTTCAAGCGAAAATTCTGTCCATAAGCAGATGTATTACACTAAACATTCTAAATCATGTGCATGATCATGTGCATCATGGGAAGAGAAAACTCTGTAACGAAAAAGTCATGATAGGATATCCTACTAATATCCAGAAAATATCTAAAAATTAACTATTTTAAACAAATATGTATGGCTGAATAGGCATCAATAGAACCCGCAGTATCAGAACTATCACAGCTGTCCGCAAATCATATCTATCTTAGAAGCCACTTCGAAATTTAATGTTTTATGCTGGGATGTTGTTGTCCCATCGATTTCGGGATGGTATAACTACGATATACCATATTACGAACTATGCATATTCCTTGCTTTGATTCTGTCTTGACATGAGGATTATTGAAAATTATATTCGTGTTTCATAAGGCAACACCACAAGCTTAATGATACCATATCGACGTATATTTTATAGAACTTTGCATTCTATAGGTTTCTAAAATGAATCCCTTTATAATATATGAGTCAAAGAGAACTAAAAATAACTTAATTTAAAACGCATATTCAACATTTATGAGTAGAGAACTGAGATCAGAGTTGGAAAAAAATACCCCTTTCATATTTCTTTCACTACCAAGAATTATATCCACAAAAGCAGCAAATCAGAGCAACAGGGATTAATTAATAACATCCGGCCAATGGCGCTAAAAATTATACCAAAAATCTGCGCTGCAGAAAATAATTTTGGTACAATCTTCAGCACAAAACAAAATATACAAAGATCAAAAACAACAACAACAACAAAAGCTATGTTGCTGTCGTACATGCTGCTTAATTACTTGATTCAGTCCATTCAGCTGCGGCGGTAGCCAACATGTCTTAGTCTTAAACTGGGGCCACACTCTATGAACGAGCGCCGGGTATGAAAGCTCTGGTGGTCTTCCTGTGAGAGCAGCACCAGTTAATATGGGCATGTTTGCTTGCTTGTGTGTTTATCGGAGCAACATTAAAAATGCCAAAATCTGAATCTCGATTTAAAAATTGAGCAATTTGAAATTCAATCAGTAGCCCCCGAAAAAGGCAAATTACAGTAATTGAGTGCAGAGCGGCTGCGGGCAACGTCTGCGGTAGATGGCGACAGCAACCAACACACACACACACACATAGTACATACTCACCATTCTACCACCAGCCGACCCTTGATGGGATCAGCATGTAGCAAGAAGATTCTGGGTGAGATTCTGAACGACACTGCGATATGGAAATAAAAATAATAATAAAAATAAATAACTAATAAATAAATGTTGCTGCTACCCGACGATGACCAACGGCCACCGACGGCGTAAATAATTAATAAATGCCGCTTCAAAGAGCTGAGGAGGCCAGGGGTGGCCTAACCACAAAAACGCGACCACAACGATTGGCAGTGTTGTTGTAGCAGTAGTAGTAGCAGTTGTTATTGTTTTTTTTGTTGTTTGTTTTTGAATTAGACTTACTTGATCGTGTCTCAGCCCACGTTGCTATTGCCGATGAGCACATTACCCCCGCTTGCAACGTACATCACAGACAAGCTTAGGGTTGGGCTCGGATGATGTCGATTCACTGCTGGCTACAGCGAAAAATTATGAATTGCTTTATAAATGCATATGAAGTCGTTTCATAAGCCGATCCAATCGTTCGTCACAAGTTACCGACGCATGGACAAGTGCTGTCAAAGTATGGCTTCATGTGAGTCAAGTGAGCGCACGCGCATTCAGTTGCGTTCCATGGAAAGATTGTGCAGCGGGCACAGGTGGTGGTCTTAAAGTTTTCCAGTTATAGACATTTACTGAACGAATATCAAGCCTTCGTCACTCGAGCACGCAATAACAAATAAAATATATATATATATTTGATACACAAAAATGAGGGCGTGTCGTGGTGTGAATTTGAATAATTTTTTAGTGCAATCAAATTCTTCTGGATCAACACCTTTTTTACGTTAGCTATTTTAACGTACCGAATATTATCATGACTTCAGACTTTGACTATCAGTATCTGTACGTGTACTTGTTTGAAAAACTCGATAAACTCGAAAGATGGTTTTGAAAAGTACAGCCCTGGCATTTGGCAGTTGTCAAATGTTCATGTCAGCCAAATTGCTTTTTGTGTAGTAATTGGTTTTGTCATTTTACACTATAAAGGTCTGATGCCCACGGACTACGCATTATATACGCCGATTGGATACTGGAACAACAACCTTTAAATGCTGGTTTTCAAATTTTGAATGCAAATTTTCTTCAGCAATGAGCTTGTCATACATAAGACTCTGAAAATCCTAAAGATATTGTAGAAAAGCGATTATATACGCAAAACTGCCTACCTCATGGACAATATGATCTAATATGTGTCATTGATCAATATTTTTTTTTATGACGATCAAGGAGCAAACGTTACAGTTTATCCATATCGCTATAATAGCAAATTAACAAGTTTTTTTAAACTAAATTGGCAAAATAGGTCTGGAAGATATGTTCTTGAACAAAATGTGTTCACAAGCCACACAACAGTACCAATTAAGGCAGAAACAGAACGACTTACTTCAAGATTTGATGACATGAATAGGACCTCCGATATCGTGAAATTTAAAGCCTCTGAACTTTTTTTTTGGATCGTTCCCGACTTCCTCAAAAGAATTCCCAGAAAAATTTAACGAGGAGGATTTTTGATTTATGCTGTATTCCACGCACTTTAGGAAAGTCCTAGCGTTATAACAAAATAAAAATAGTTTTTTTATAAAAATCTGACTTTTAACAGCATTTTTAGACTTTACTTACTTTCTGAAGGAAAGGGAAAAATTTTATAAGAAGTTCTATTTTCACTAGTTAACATGTTCATCCACCTACGTGTTCAATCCACCTACGGACGCACCAACCTAACGTACAATCTACCAATTGAAAACTCTTTAAAGACTCTTTAAATGAACTCTTTAATTTAAAAAATAAATTTCTTTACAGGAAAAAATAAATAAATAAAATAAATAAAAATTTAAGTCTTTCATTAGACATCTATGAACTAGAGATTGTCCAAGTCATAAGTATAATAAAAAAAAACAGGGGAATTCTTAAGCACTTCTACTAATGCTGCAAAATACCATTTTAAGTTTCAGAAAGATAAATTTCAAGATTCAGAAAAGGAAGATAGCTCATCAATAATGGTTTTTGGTCTAAAGAAAATCCTACACTTCTGTTGAAAATCAATATTAAATATAATAACATGTAATAAGAAATATTAAAATATGTTGAAAATTTTTCGCCAGGTTGTCTTCACAAGTTCAAAAAGCGTTATAGAGTAAGATAACTGAAAAGAATTATAACTGTAGAGTTATATCTTTTTATTTAGGAATAAGAAGATAACTGAAAATTTAATTGTAGTCGGACAAAAACTTCCGGGGACTCCATTCATAAATAAATGAATGGCTGATGATGGCATGCACGAGTTCAAACTTTCGCGTGAAGTAGTATTCAATACGGATGAAATTGGCCTCTTTTGGAAGAAGGTTGCCGAACAAGACCTGTGCCCATTCAGGTGAAAAAAGTACACCTGGTCATTCAAAGTATCAAAAGAAGTATTAAAACTTGTTTTTTTTTTTTTTTTTTTTTTTTTTAGCTTTGAACCAAGGATTTCAGGTCTCAAACCTATTCAGTCAAGTCTGCCTTGGTTCGGAAATGGGAAGATAGATAAGTAGGAGGGCAAGTGAAATCAAGAGAAACAAGTGTAGAATGTTGTATGTGTGGCAGAGCACTATATCAACATGCGAATTTGAATCTGAGGCAAGTGTTATGCCTTTACCTCAGTCAATTCGAGTTTTTAAGCAATCTTATTCCACAAACATCTCTACCACCAACTACAACTTTTAAAGTCGTATATATTGATGAATTTTCAATTTCAGTTGATAAGAAATAAGGAAATAATTGAAGAAAGGTGAAAGCGTAGGACCATGGCTAAACCGGGATTCGAACACGGAACCTCTGGGTTGGCAGTCAAGCACGCTAACCATTCAACTACCGAGGCCCCAAGTCATCTATCTGCCAAGAGTTGGTTAAAGAGATAAAATATTAGGAAATTTGGGTATTGGGTTTTGGAAAAAGTATTCTACGTTTGCAAGGTCGCTTGATTTCAAAGTGTCATAACATTTATAAGCTCATAACGATAAGCTGCATCTGCAGCCGCGTACCGTGGGGGGGGCGAGGGGGGCGGTCCGCCCCGGGCGGCATTATTTTAGGGGCGGCACTGAAGCTAAATTAAGCGTTTTGAATAACTGGTGTTTTCGAGTAACTCGAAATTTTTCGAGTAACTCGAAGTTTTTCGAGTTTTTGAATGCTTTAACTTATCAGTGGAAGTACCCAGTAGTGGAATTTTCATTTGATTATGGCGAATTGTAAGTTCAGAGTGCATATTAAAAATTAAGACTTATGCGTACAATTTTAAGTCGTATCTATTATAATTTTGTGTGAATTTGAAGGGATTTTACTGTTTTAATAAAATCACTTTGGAGGGGAGTTAGGTTGGTCTATACTGATTTGGGTCATTTTCAAATTTAATAATTTAATTATTAATTTTGGAGAAATAATTTTGAGAAATGACCACAAGGTTTCAGCAGCTTCATGCTCTTGCTGAACAATACGCAGTTCTTACTCCTTTGATTTTCCTGAATGATAAGTTGGAATGTAAACTGAATGAACTCTGTCACGAAGATATTGACAAGGAAGAGTTTCTCGTTGAGAGAAAAATACTTCAGAATTTTGTTTCTATTGCGCACAAAGAAACTGATTCTTGTATGAAAGCTCCACTTGAACTTTCACAATTTATTTTTAAATTAAGTCTAGAAAACGCAGTTCCAAACATTGTTATACTTTTACGCATCTTTCTTACCATTGCTATTGGCGTTGCCACTTGTGAGAGGAGCTTCTCAAGTTAAAACTCATAAAAACCTACATTAGAACTATAATGAGTACGTCGCGCCTACAAAAACTTGCCATATTATCTATAGAATACAAGTTAAGTAATGAAATAGACTTTGACAATGTAATTAACGCTAATGAAAACGCAAGAAAAATAACAATTTAATAAAATATTAAATAAAAAAAGATTGTATTTGTATGAATTTCTTTTTGGTGTCATTTAAGACTAAACTTTTTTTATCGTTGGCCTAATTCTAATATGACGTAAGTCAACATTTGGCATAATAGCGATTATTAACGTTTAAGATAGATTGATCAAAACCACATTTTTGTCTTTTTTTAATTTTCAACGCTTTTAATGCTTGAATACATATTTAAATACATTTGAAATTCGTTTTCTTTGCCTCATCAACATTAGATAATTTTGACTTACGTCGCACGTTGGGAAAAATCAGGCAAAACGCGCGCATTGCGATGATATCACGACTTTTTTTCTTGGTTTTTTACAATGATTTAATGATTTTGGATATGTTGAATGAAATCCATTTTTTTAAGGCCTTACCACTTTTTTTTAATGACCTCCAAAGTCATGCCTAACTTCAAAAATATTTAATCAAAAATTTCACTTAACGTATCACCTTACAAAAATGCTCATAAAAACTTCAAACTAAAGTCAAAATAAATTAAATTTTCAACAATAAATCACAAAAAACTAGACTTTAAATTTGTATCCCTAAAAGTTTGGTCCTGTGACAAAAGAAGCAGATGTACTTCCTTGAAATGGCATAAATTTTAAGGAAATATAAAAAAATAATAAATTTTCTTTCAAATGCAACTTCAAATGCAACACGAAAATATAAAGATTTATAAAAAATGTCACAAAGTCTGTTTGCTTCTCGTTTCAACACCTTTTTTATTATTTTTATTACAGATTTAACCAATAAAGCTATCCGAATTCTTAAACTAAAGTTTAAAAACTGTTGCACAGTTTAGAGATCTTTGGCAATTATAATATATATGAGAGATCTTATTTTACTTTCATGGATAATCTGTTTCAAAAATTTGACTTACATGGGCGAAGCCACGCACAGTCTTCCGATGTTCGTTCCAGTTTTCCAGTATTAAAACTTGATCAATTATTTATTCCATACTGAGTTTTGTTATCATCCGACATTTTGTTCCAAAACTTTTTTATATGAATATTTTTTATTGTATGGGCGGTGACACGCCCCTCTGACCACGGATTGCTCACTTTTGCCAGTCAAAGGACACGATAAATAGTATGGGGCTTAAAGTTTCTTTGATGTGTACATACCTATAGTTCTAAATTCATACCTAAAATTTGAACTGATCAAAAGTGACACACCTCTTGTATAAAGCTTACAAAATGTTACCAATGGAGCGGCACGTGTAAATTGAGATTAAATTCCTTGTTATGAGATTGTACGACCTGTAATTTCAAAGCCAAGCGGTATTGCAAATTGGGTTACATAGGAGGTACCACGCCTCTTAAGTGTAACGATATCTTTGTAATTCTATGTTTTTTTTTTTATTGTACTGCATTTTAAATTATTTGTTCACCATTTAATATATCATAAATAAATTTTATATTCAACTGTAGAGTATAAGTGTAGAGTATATGCAATGACAAAATTTTTTTATGCCAGGTTATTCCTTGAAAAATACTTGTTCAGGTGTCAATATATCGCACACTAAATACAAAACAGTCACAACTAAAAAAATATAAGTTTTCAGGAGAAGCGAAAAATAAAACTCTTTGGTCGAAACTGCCGAAGAAAAACAATTTTTATTTAAGCCCACAAACTTTATTCTTCCAGTTACTGAAGAAAATAATGAAAAATATAGTAAGATATGTGTTTTGAGAATTTCCATAAAGAAAAATTTTGAGTTGTCACTGTTTTGTATTTAGTGTGCGATATCAGCTTTTTATTTTAGTATTTATAGAAATGAGAGCAAAAATAGGCTCATGCGCGCGTTTTGCTCCATTTTTTCCCAACGTGCGTCTTCTTAGAAATAGCTCGATGATATGTATATTAGAATTTTTTTTTTATATAATTGAGAACAATGAAAGTTCACATTCTAAAGTGAAAACTATGCATACAAAACCCTTTATTAATATCAAAGATGTTTTTTGTATTACATATGAGAGGGGCGGCAAATTTGGAATCCGCACCGGGCGGCTTAGCCTCTCGGTACGCCACTGTGCATCTGGCAACTCTATTTATTCTTCTCAACAGAAGACAAATGTTGGGCAAATCAGCTGATTATTTGTTATCATTTTACTGATATTGATACTGATATTTACTGATATTTTACTGATAAAGATGAGTGAAATTTCAAAAAAATACGTTTTATTTAACAATTTTGACGTAGAATTACGTCTTACAGCGCGGTTTGTGTGGGGTCGTTTTAACAGATTTTTTCAAGGTCATTAGGCAACTTTTTTGGCGAATACTTAAGGGTATACTTACAGCCTTTAGTACTCTTCGTTCAAAGATAATATATATACTAAACTTTCAGATATATCCTGCGCTGAATGAATATCTAATTTTGGATTTTGTCACTATTATATTAAAGTCACAAAATAGTAAAATATAAGAAGAAAAATGCATGTTTTTATATAAGAAAATCAATCATCAGCTGCTTATGTGCCTGCTGCTTTCTTTGTTTTTCTTTCGTTGTTTATGCTTGTATGCTTTGGTTTTGCACGAACTGATTGGTTTGCTTTGGCAGCACTGTAAGCATTAGTTCGCATTGGGTTTATGTATGCACTACTGTTCTAGTATACTATTTTGAAACCAGAGGTCATGAACCTCTTTTCAACTCAGTCATTGAACTCAAACTGTCAAATTTAACGAAATGGGTCTGTGATCCGGTTAGATTTAACTCTTATGAAAAAACGATTTGAATCATATTTCGTTTAATGCTTTTACCCAATAGATGGCGTAAAATTTTAATTTTTGTTTTTAATGCAAATTAATTTGGATTTCACATCCCACTAGCACTAGCGAGTGTAGTCCGCAAACTATACATCGAACAGAGACAAAAGTGTAGCTCGCAAACTAAATATCATACAGAGACGAGAGGAAAGGACATGTGCTCAGAGTGAAATATAGTAACCATAAGATTTTTTAAAAATCGGAGTCTTAATTTTAATTTTAAGTTAGTAGTTAAACTGACTGTAGCTCGCAAACTATATATCGGGCAGAGACGAAAGTGGCACCAATGGAAAGTGCATTTGCTTCGCCTTCTTTTCAACTAAGTCAATGAACTCAACCTGTCGAACTTAACCAAATGATCGAAAAAATTTGAAATTTTGCTTGTTTCTTTTTGCTTGCTCATTTTATCATACTTACTTTTTAATTGTTAATTTATTATGTTAGTAATAATTATTATGTTTTATTACGTTAATTTATTATGTTATGTTACATTTATTTGTTAATTTTTGGAAGATCAATAAAAGTACGTGCAAAATGAACAAAATTATTGGACCAAAGAGACAAAGTAGAAGAGGTTACAACTTAAACGGAACTCTACGTCTACACTTGCGATACTATCGAAACTGTTTCTTTTTTCTACGATAAATGTAAAAATGCGTCACAGGCATGTGAAAAGATGCGTTTATGGTGAAGGTATTTTATCCTAACCAACTGGCAGGAAATGGTTCACTCGATTTCGTTATGGAAATTTTGAAGTAAAAAATTAAGTAATCTTCACTCTGGGTGACCCATCACCGAAAAAGTCAATGAGCAATCACGACATTGCTTAGTCTCGGTTTATATTGTCAGGAGTAGACAGTCAATTCATGCATTTGTGGAGGAGAGATGCGGTCATCAACGTGAGAGAGGGAAAGTTCGAAAAAGAATAGCAAAGAATTAACCAATTTTTGACAATTCTTGACAAGTATAAACCGGGACTAAGGAACTAAAAATCGACCACAAAACAGTTTTAACCATTTGAATAAAGTTGTTTTAAAAAATAAGCTTGATGTTTGAGTGCCTCATGAACTTAGTGCAAAAAATTTAATGGACCGAATTTCTATCTAATCGAGCTATTTTGAAACATATGGTAACAGGTGATGAAAAGTGAATCACATACGATAATATTGTTTGAAAATGGTCTAGATCGAAAATAGGTGAAACTCCAAGAACTATGTCAAAGCCGGGATTGACGACAAGGAAGATGATGCTGTGCGTTTGGTGGGACTATCATACATTATCAGCTTCTTATCATACATTATCATCTTCTACCGCCTGGCCAAACAATTGATTCGAGTCTTTACTGCCAGCAATTAATACGATTGAAGCAAGAAATTGAAAAAAGGGTCAGAAGAAATTGATCAACAGGAAAGATATTGTGTTTCATCATGACAACGGTCACATCTTAATTGACCCGGTTAAAACTAAGAGAATTTTGGACCGCAGTTCTATTTTGTTAAACGAACGCAATCACCACATTTGGGGTTTCTCTGCATGGCAATTCAATTTTCATACGAAGTCAAACAGACTCTCTCTCTCTCTCTATCTCTCTCTCTCTAGCTGACATATTCTAAGAAAATATACTGCCAGACAAAAAAAACCCAAAGTGTGGTGATTGCGTTTGTTTTACAAAATATGGCCATAAAATAGCAAGGCACAGTAAACAAACAAAACATTTCGAATTTAAATAATAAATCTTTAAAAAATATACCCAAAAATAGTTGTTTTTTATGTATGTATATCAAAATTTCAAGTACTTCCTTATCAATTATTGCAAAGCAAAAATTTTCGAAAACAAACCTGTTATCAATAATCACGGGCAATGTTTGAAAAATACGCTGAAAAATAACCAAATCGTGTTATGTGGGTCAAGTTTACAATCGTGTTACTGAAATGCGTTATCAGCCAGCCACATAGGCGGACAGGCAGACATTAAATTTATGAGTTCATCAATGTTCATGAATAAATCTCTTCAAGCGAATATATTATTTTATTCTTTCAATTATGAACTTATTTAAAAACGGTATTTATACCCTAAACCTGAAAGGTCAGGGTATATTAACTTTGTGCAAACGTTTGTAACGCATAGAACGAAGCGAGTCCGGTATAGAAAAGTATATATATTCTTGATCAGCGTCACCACGTGAGTCGAACTATCCATGTCCGTCCGTCCGTCCGTCCGTCTGTCCGTCTGTGTGTTGTCCGTATACACAGGATAAGAAGAAGGAGTTGAGATAATTGAAGGAAACTTGGTACACATGATCACATGCACCCAAGGATCTGCACTATTGAATATTTTTGGAATCCGCCCACGGACACGCCTACCTCCAATACAACGCAAAAATTGAAAACTGCATAACTCAGCTCATGATTAACCTACAACAATAAAATTTGGTATGTATGTGTTTTGTATCAACACAAAGATGTTTTTGAAAAATGGGTGTCATCCACTCACGGACACGCCCACCTCCCATACAACCCAAAAATTGAAAACGCAATAAATAAGCATCTGTTTAACCTACGGAGCTAAAATTTGACACATATATTTTTTATAACAAAACAAAGATGGTTTTAAAAAATGGATATCATCCGCCCACGGACACGCCTACCTCCCATACAACGCGAAAATTGAAAACTGCATAACTCAGCTCATAATTAGCCTACAACAATAAAATTTGATATGTATGTGTTTTATACAAACACAAAGATGTCTTCGAAAAATGGACGTCATCCCTTCACGGACACGCCCACCTCCCATACAACCCCAATATTGAAAACGCAATTAATAACCCTCTGTTTAACCTACAGAGCTAAAATTTGGCACGAATGTTTTTTATGACAAGACAAAGATGGTTTTGAAAAATGGACGTCATCCGCATACGGACACGCCTACCACCCATACAACCCAAAAAGTTTAAAATTCAATAAATGAGGTTATGTTTGTCATAGAGGAATTAAATTTGCTATGTATGTATTTTATACCAAAACTAAGGTGTGTTCAAAAATTGGGAGTAATCCGTCCATGAACACGCCCACCTCCCATAGCGAAAGCACAATAAAGGCATTAACTGTGAGCTACAGGAATAAAACTTGGTATTTGTAAATTTTTCATCACCATTTAAATGCAATTAAAATATAGGCTTCATCCGCCCACGAAGACGCCCATTTACAATAAAAATTTTTTTGTTTTTGAACAGTGGGTTTAGGGTATTTCATAGTCGGCCTAGACCGACTTTAGACTTTCTTTACTTGTTTTATTTTAATATCATAAGATTGAAAATCAAAAAAAAATTCACTTAAAGTAAGAAAAATCTGGTTTTTTCAAAAAAAACTTTACTAGTTCTTCTGAACAAGCTATTTCAGATGGTAAATGGGATTCATGCAGGGGACTTCTTTCAAAAAGCAAAGCTTATTTGTGTAATAAATATTACTTACGACAAACAAAAATCAAAAAATCGGGTGTGTAATGCCAAGTTCAAGTTTGGCAGATGGTAGCAACGATGCATTTTTAAACAACCTGTTACTTCATGAATAATTTGGCATATAGCTCAAAATATAATTCTTAAAGAAGACTTTTTTAAGAATTATAAAATAAAATTAACAAATTTGTATTAAGTTAAATCAAAAGCAGAGAAATTCTCATCAAATCAATTTAATTCAAAATAAAACTTTGTAAAAACATCGTATTCCTGTAAGTTTGAATGAATAACGTCTGTTGAATTTTTTCTTATATTTTAAAACAGAAATAAAGTTCAAAATTCTTAGTATTTAGAATTGTTATGAATCATATTTTAACTGTGTCTCAGCCATTTTCTGCTTAGCTTACTTCATTTTAAAATCTAGCCAAGGTTATTTAGGTAGAAGTTTTCATAGTACAAAAAACGGAAATTAAATTCACTTTTTATAGAAGTGTAAGTGTTAATATTGTCACATTATAACAATATCCACTAAGACTTAAATTGCACTGAACGCCTTTAAAATTCAATTAAAACGCAACTCTTACGAGACCCTCTTATCTCATCTTATCAATTAACTCATTCATAAATTATAATAATTATTAACCTCTTTTTTGTCGAAATCAATTTCTTGCTACTCCGCCCAAGTGATTTCAAATTTATTACAACATAAATTTGCAACGTAATTGATATCTGCAGCAATATTAATTATCTGGTAATTTAGTGGCAGAAGATGTCCGGCCGTTTCTGTAGCTATTTTGTCTTTCTCCACCTTGTACGGCCAAACGTCTTTCTTGTTGCACAATTATGGCACACACGCGTTCTATAGTCGGTTAGCCACACAAATCATTGGCTAACACTTTTTTTTTTAATTCTGCTTCATTCTGGGGCACAGACGATGATATTTCGCTGGTATACGTAATAATAAGAGAGGGAATCGCTGCTAAGATGCCTAAACGATGGAGTACTTAATATGCGTACTTTAAATGTCACACAAATGCTCGTTATTAGAGCAGCTGGCGAGCATGATAGTAGATTATTTTGAATTAATTAAAGAGTGCAAGAATTCAGCGGTTATTTAAACTAAATGCAAGAATCTCAGCAACTTCCAGTAGTAATTGGTCTGGTGCATAATTCTGAAGAGTTCTTGCTGGATTATCTCAAATTGATTTCATAATTTCTTTATAATACAATAAGATTATAAGTTTATATTTAATTATGTATATTTATTTCAATTTTATTTATTAACAGTATAAAATTTTGTGTTCAGCTAATAAAAAAGTAGTGGCAAATTCTTTGGCCTACAAAATTAAGCAAAAAATCTATTGGAATTCGGAAAAGATCAACTGAAATTAAGAAAAGATCAAAAAATTTCATTTCAAATTCAGAGAAGATCAATTGAAATTCAGAATTTCCATTTGAAATTCAGAAAAAATCATTAGCATTTCAGAAAACAACACTTAAAATTCAGAAACATCAATTGAAATTTAGAATAGAGCAATTATTTTAAAATCTATTTGAAATTCAGAAAAGAGGACATAAAATTAAAATAAAATCATTTGAAATTCAGATTTAATCAATTGAAAATGAATCTCAAGATCAAATGAAATTCAGAAAAAATAAACTGAAATTTTTAAATTCTTTTTAACTTCAGACAAAATCATTTAGAATTCAGAAGAGATTAATTGAAAATCAGAAAACATCAATTGAAATTCAAAACAGATCAATTTTAATTCAGAAATTACTTTTGAAATTCAGGAAAGATCAATTAAAATTTAGAATTTCTATTTGAAAATTGTTAAAGAACGATTAAAATTAAGAAAAACACTCTGGTTAAGAAAAGCTCAATTAAAACTAAAGAAACATCGATTGAAATTAAAAAATCGAATGAAATTCAGAAATTCTATATTAAATGTAAACAAGACCAATTTTAATTCAGTAATTCCTTTTGAACTTCAGAAAGGATCAGTGAAATTAGAAATTCCATTTAAAATTCAGAAAAAAAAAATTATATATTTTTCTAGACTGGAGCAATGCTCAAAGGATGCCTCTATGAATGCTTATGTAAGCATTGTGTTAGTTCGGTAGAAAAGTAAAATATAAGTGGGTAGAGTGGAGGGTGGTAAAAAAGATAAGTTTCGGTAAAGATTTGTTTTAAATTTCCACAGCTCGAAACTTTCTGGGAAAACACCAGCAGGGAGATTATTCCACAATTTTACTGAGCGACTGAAGAACGAATTGTCTTGGTCTCAATGTCTCCCTACACTCAGAAAATAAAACCTATCTCTCCCATTGCAATTTCTCCCATAAAAATTTCTCTATTTTCGATAATAGCAATTTTCTGTTTTTCAAAAAAAATTTTGAAAATTTAATTTTTCAATAAGAATAAATTTTCACATTTTCGAAAAAATTTTTCTTCACTTGTGGTTAGCGGAAATATTTCATGTCTCTTATAATGATATTTTTTTTTTCTCGCACAAAAAAAATTTAAATTAATAGAGAAGAATTTATTGCAACTGAAAAATGGTTCTATATTTTGGTAAAAAATTCACTATGCGAAGTATTTTTTCTCAAAAATAAAAAAGTTTTCTCCTCTAAAAAATATATATATTTATACGCCACACGTACTGCGTCAGGGGTATATTAATTTTGTAACGACGTGTGTAACGCCCATACCAAAATTGAAAACTTTATAAAAAGTCATACATTTAAGATGGGAAAACAACTTGATATGTAGTATAATCTAATATATAAAAATCTCGTGTCACGGTGTTAGTGTATGAACTCCTCCGAACCGGCTGGACCGATTTTAATGAAATTTTTTTTGTATATTAAGTAGGTATGAGAATAGGTTATAAGGTATTTTTTATCTTTCTACCCACGAGGGGCGTAGCAGTTTTTCAAGAAAACAAATTTTCGGTTTTACTTTCGTTCAACATCGCACATAAATGAAAATCGGTACGAATTTACTGTTGACACGCGCCCTTCGACTGTCAAATTTGAGCGATCTTTGAAAAGGGGGGCATGGCACCGCCTACACAATTAAACTTTTTAATTGACTTTTAATTTTTAAAACAGTAAAGCACAGTTTGAAATAACTGATTGGTCAGGTCTTTCAATTATAAAAAGACACGGGCATTGGAAAACGGAGCGTGGCTACGCTCATATAACTCGAATTTTCGATACAGAATAGCTATGGAAGTAAAATTCACATAACATTTTAAATTAGAATGAAGTTACTATTTGGTGGTGTACTGCTACTGGAAGACTAGAATGGGCATTGTACAGGGAGTGTGGCTCCACCGATATAAGACACATTTTTTAAATTGAATCGCTTTGGAAATAACACTCACAGATCAAATAAACTCGGTTTGGAGTAACCATTTGGTAATATCCTACTACTCGAATATACTAGCAAACTAAAACGGATGGCTCCACCCATAAAATTATTTTTTTATTTAATAGCTTTGAAAATAATGGTCAAAGAATATTGAAACTTAGAGTGGAGTTTGTCTATTGACAATCTGGAACAGGCATTGGACAAGGACGGCAGCAACGCGCCGGGTACCAGCTAGTATCTAATAATAATATCGCTCTAATTTTAATTTTTTACCATTTTTTACCCTTACGACTAGACCGTGGGGGTATTTTAACTTCGACCAAGTCGAAGATAAACCTTACTTGTTTTATATATTACTCTTTTTCATGAAAAAATGGTTAATTTTTGGGATTTTTAAAGATAACGGTTAGAGAAAAGCATTCTCTGGAGAAAAGTCTATACCATTATTGACACAGATACAGATACAGATACAGATTCGGATAGACCCTGTTATTCAGTAAAAATCAAAGATTCTCAATCCAATTGAGATCGGGGCTTTGCGGCGGCCACTTCATGGTATTAATATTATTGGTTTTTAGAACGCTTTCATATGTTTTGCCATATTTTTGGGATCGTTGATTTGCATCAATCTATAATTTTTCGAGTGAAGGAAAATATAAGTCTTCATCTTGCCTTCAATCAAAATTAATTTTCAGACAACATTTCTGTTAGAACAGCCTCAGAATTAAATTGTTCCTCCATAAAATAAAACGGTAGGAAAAATATCTCGATCAGTTATCCTTTTGGATGGCTTTTTCTAAATATACCAAATTCCGTCAGATCCGTACATGCTTATTTTGCTTTCGTCAGTCCAAATCATGGATTAAATACCTTCAAAATAAATTTCTTTTAATTTTTTAAAATCCCTATAAGTTGAATAAAAAATAAGATATAATTTTGAAAAATTAAATATATATTGTTTTAGTAAAAAAATTACATAAAAAAGATAACTTTTGATTTTTTTATTTACTAATTATTGGCAACTGGAATTATTTAAAAAAAAAAACACCAAAAAACCATGGCGGGCGTGATTACAACTCACTGGGACATCGGAAAAAACACAAAACGGGGTTTTTATCAGCATCAAAAGCGCCATGCAATGAACTAGAAATAACAATTTTGGTTGAAAAATATCAAAATGCCGGCGTTTTTTCGAAAGTTGTCAAGTTCTTTTGGACAAAATCGGCCAAAAACTCAAAAATATAAAACCGATTTTTCTGTCCGTAGTTCATTCTATGCATCGACAAAGGTAAAACAACATATTTAAATTTCAGTACGATCGGTCGAGTAGTTTTTGTTTTATCACGCCCGCCATGATTTTTTTAATGATTTTTTAAAAAATTCCAGTTGCAATATATGTGATTAAAATAATAAAAAAAAATTTGTTTTTACGAAATTTTTTTACAAAACATATTTAATTTTTCAAAATGATATCTTATTTTTTATTCAACTTAAAAAATGTTTGAAGGTGTCACGTCTCCACGTGTAGAGATTTCTTGATCTTCCACCGTGCCTTGTATCCATCCCATTTTTATTAGCTCTCGATTAATAGTCGTTCTTGAAACTTGTATCCACAAGTTATTATTGAGCTACTTTTGAACGTCAGTGCCCGATTTTGCTGTTTCTGTAATAATTGAAAGGCTTATAGCTCTCCGATCAAGGTCATTTAAAATGTACGTCGACCAGCACGCTGCTTGGGAGCCCATATTTCAGTATTATAAGCAATTTTCTTCACAGAGCCGTATGAAATACCAACAGATGCACTACAAGACGATATGACAGGCACTCACTTAGTTTTTATTTCGAAGAAGAAAGTCTTCATTTGACTAAATGAAAAATTTTCAAATCGGCATGTAAAAATAACAATAAATAAATTTTTTCTAAATTATGTTACATACAGTATATCGCCAATACATCACAATTTGAATGCACCAAATATATTTTGTGTAAAAAACACACGTGCCAAATTTTATCTCTGTAGGTTAAACAGAGGCTTATTTATTGAGTTTTCATTTGTTGGGTTGTATGGGAGGTGGGTGTGACCGTTGGCGGATGACATCCATTTTACGAAGACATCTTTGTGTTGATACAGAACACATACACACCAAATTTTATTGTTATAGACTAATTATGAGCTTATTTATGCAGTTTCAATTTTTGCGTTGTACGGGTGGTAGGCGTGTCCGTGGGCGGATTGCAAAAATATTTAATAGCGCAGATCCTTGGGCTCATGCGACCATGTGTACCAAGTTTCATCCAATTATCTCAACTCCTTCTTCTTATCTTATTTTGTGTATACGGACAACATACAGACGGACAGACGGACGGACGGACGGACATGGATAGCTCAACTTACGTGGTGACGCTGCACTGTGGTGCCTTTTCCCTAAAAGCGTTGCAAAAATCAAAAATTTGACAGAAGAATATGATAAAATGAATAATTATATCTGATAGAAAACTTCTCACTGATTAAGAATCCAAAAAAAATTTTGAAATCGGATAAAAATTATGAATTCTAGAATCAATCAAAGTTGACAATTTTTCGGACTTACAAAAAATGTTTAAATTAAAAAATAACATCTTTTGAATTGAATTTCAGGCAAACTATGCAACTGATCATTAATTTTTTGGTGTCGGATGAAAGGTATGTTAATTCCAATGAGACGATGTAGAAAAAGGGTTATTCGGTCGAATATTTTTTTTTTCAGGCGCAATTTTGCAAACACATGATATTTGGGTCTTTTTTCACACTTAATAGAATAGAACAAAAAAAGTGACGGTTTGCGACGGGAACTATTAAACAGAGGTTGTTAAGTATTTAATACTCTAACTTATTTTCTTCAAATTGGGTGCCTATACTTGCCCTCGTACATGAAAACAATAAAACTGTAACAACTTTTACTACAAAAAGATACATTTAATTGTAGTGCCATCTCTGATGACACGCAACCCTGCAATAACTCTGCACTACTTATCTACTACGATTATTTACAACTGTTAGAAAGTCTTGTTAAGTATTAAGTAAAGAGGAATGACAATAAAGATTCATTCGTTCTGATCGGCAACCTAGGGCCTGACATAATAAAGAGAACAAAGCAAAAACAATAAAATATTGTGAAAAGTTTAACATTATTAATATATAAATTCTAAATTATTTATCCATAAATAAGCACAATGTCTTTACAAAATTTAAAATTGTTTGAATTATTTAGAAGCTCGGAAGATGAAAGTGCATTTATATTGGCTGTTATAAAAGAATTAAAAGATTTATCAGAATATGAAAAAAGCGATGGTGTTGAATCCAAACTTCACAGCACAACGAAAAACTTCAAGAAAAAGAATTCTCCCTGGCTAAATGAATTAACAATATTTAAAAACTCACAAAAAGCTCATACATCTGCTGACCGAATCAGAGGAAGACCATCAAAATCTTTGGAAGAGTGTTCATCGTTCACAAGAAAACGGAAGTTTCAGGGTGTTACAGATGTAATATCTACCGCACATTTGTCGGAAGCGTTATCCATTAAGTATTCTAAAGACCAAGAAAAGGTAAGATCTGACATTACAAAAGTAGTAGCGATTGCAAGCCCATTACGATTGCACAGAATAAAAGAGAGTATTCCAACGCCACCAAATGATTCACCAACAAATTATACCATGAAAGAAGCCTTAGCGTTGTTTATGGACTTGGGATTGTCAAAGGAAAAGTATAATATTTTACGAACCTCTTTAAAGCATCATTATGTAAATATTCTTCCTGGATACAAAAAAGTAACATCTGCCAAAAAAGAAGCAGTGCCATCTAATGTAAAGGTAACCGAAGTATCGGTAGAGGTAAAACTTCAAGAAGAGAACTAACTAATAAAAATCTTATACTACCTTAAAAAAATACACAAAATTTTTCATTAGACTTAATATGTATAGCATTAATATTGTAGTACTTAAAAATTTAAAAAATATGTAACTATAATAAAAATAAAAAATTTAACATTACATTGAAAAAAGAAAGTTTGTAAAATTTTATAATTTTTTTTTTATTAGAGTTGCATTTTTTTTTTTTATACTTAATAACTTAATATTTATACTTAATAACTTATAATATATATATTTCAAAATTGTGTAACTATAATAAAAATAAAAAATTTAACATTATTTTCACTCAAAATCAAAATTTTTTTTTAAATTGTGAGCAATATTTTACAAAAAATTTTAAAATAATTTAAAAAAAAAACATTTTTTTGTAAATCTTTTCTGGAATAATTTTAAATCATAAAAGCCTTTAAAAAGAAACATAAAACATTAAAAATGTTAAAAAACATTTTATTATACATCCCATAAAATTGATTTTTCCACAAATTTCAACTTTGCTAACCCATAAGTAGACACCTAAAAGGCGTAGAACCCCTATCATATGCCTTTTAAATTTTTTGATTATCTCATTTGGTTCAAAAGTTATGATTTTTGCAACGAAAAAACTCAAATGGCGCCACTGGGCGCTGATCAAGAATATATATACTTTTCTATACCGGACTCGCTTCGTTCTATGCGTTACAAACGTATGCACAAAGTTAATATACCCTCACTTTTCAGGTTTAGGGTATAAAAAAGCACTGAAGGACACACCAAATCGTATTCGTCATACGAAATACGTACCGGCAAGAGTTTTGTCATCAGGTGAAGAAGAAGTTGACTTTTGCATCATTTGCAGGTCAAACGTGCCAAAAAGTTTGGATGGACGAAAACAAAACTGTTCATCTGCAGTGTGCCAAAATGAAAACCGGTTATTTTTACTGTGGTCGCTGCGAATTAGCCAAATCAGATGAAAGCGAATAATTTTCTTGTCTGTATTTTTATTTTTCATATTTCAATACATATTTTTAAACAAAAAATGGAATTTTTTATATTTATAGTAGATTTTTTAAAATCCAAAAATCCCATCTTTTTTTCAGGCTTCAAGAAAATTTTTAAAATTTTAAAATTTTAAAAAATTTGATCGCAGAATTTTTAATTGAATAAGCTAAATAAAAAATGTTTTCAGAAAAAAAAATATTAACTTTTAAAGAAGTTATCGTCCAAAAACGAAACCTGTCTCACAACACCCCACTCTCCCCTACTACTTAGAAATGAGTGCTCTATTTTAACACAAGATGTCAATCACAACCTCTTTTCAACTCAGTCAATGAACTCAAGCTGTCAAACTTAACGAAATGGGTGATCCGGTGTGATCCGGTTGGATTTAACTCTTATGAAAAAAGCAAGTTGGATCATATTTTGTTTTCTGCTTTTGCCCAATAGATGGTGTACAATTATAATTTTTTGTTTCTTATACAAAATAAATTAATTCCACATTCCATTAGCACTAGCGAGTGTAGCTCGCAAAATATACATCGGACAGAGACGAAAGTGGCACTTATGGAAAGGATATGTGCTCAGCGTGAGATATAGTCACCATAAGATTTTTTTAAAATCGGGGTCTTAATTTTATTTTGAAATTAGTAGTTGAACTGCCTCTAGCTCGCAAACTATATATCGGACAGAGACGAAAATGGCACCAATTGAAAGTGGATTTGTTTCGCCTTCTTTTCAACTAAGTCAATGAACTCAATCTGTCAAACTTAACGAAATGATTGAAAAATTTGGCATTTTGTTTGATTTTTTTGCTTGCTCATTTTATCAGGCTTACTTTTAACGTTTTCTTTGTTTTGGTTTCGATAAGAAGTCCATAATTGAGTGTTATTAATTTATTTGTTAATTTTCGAAAGATCAATAAAAAATACGTGCAAAATGGACAAAAAAAATCGCACCAAGGAGACAAGGTAGAAGAGGTTACAACTCAAATGAGATTCTACGTCTACACTTACGATATTATCGAAACTGTTTCTTTTTTAAAATATTTTAATCAAAAAGAAAAAACTTATTTATAAAAAAAAAAAAACTCATTGCAACAGTTTATCTTGAACAAATTTTTAACATTGCGTTGTTTTCACGTGCTTATTTAGTACCAACCACACGTGTTTCTGTTGTGAATTTAACACAAAATTTAGTGAAAGCGTCACAGAGTCTTTAACCAACTCATGCTATGATGGCAGACGAAAAAATATATGGCTAACTATCGGCAAACTGATAAGGATACAAGCACAAACTTCCACCTAAAAACAACAAATAAATTTTAAACAAAACACTTTTGAATGGAAAATAACCGCAAAAGAATAATAATCTTAGGTATGCGTACACAAACATAAATTCAAGATAATAAAACTATGTCGCTATAAAGATACACAAACACATACATACATATATGCAAACATACATGCGTTTGTATGTCAGCAAAATAACATATTGCGTGACGTTCTTTTTAGCAAATCTTCACAAACATAAAAACATAGAACAAACAATAAATAATCTGTTGACTTTGAAACTCTTTTTGAGTTTGTCGCTCTTTTGCGAACCGGAAAATGCGGAAGTATTTTTTGACGTAGAATTACGTCTTACAGCGCGGTTTGTATGGGGTCGTTTTAACAGATTTTTTGAAGGTCATGCAACGTTTTTGGCGAATACTTTAGGGTATACCTACAGCCTTTAATACTTATCGTTCAAAGATAATATATATACTTAAATATCAGATATATCCTACGCTGAATGAATATCTAATTTTGGATTTTGTCACTATTATATGAAAGTCAGAAAATAGTAAAATATAAGAAGAAAAATGCATGTTTTTATATAAGAAAATCAATCATCAGCTGCTTATGTGCCTGCTGCTTTCTTTGTTTTTGTTTCGTTGTTTATAATTGTATTGTTTTAATTTTGCACGAACTGATTGGTTCGTATTCGTATGGGTTCCATGGAACATTTGGACCAAAATGGATGATTCTATGGCCAATCGGATGCAGTGGGATTATCTGAGGTCACAGGTTGGTCTTTGGCACATTTATGGGTTCCATGGAACATTTGGACCAAAATGGATGATTCTATGGCCAATCGGATGCAGTGGGATTATCTGAGGTCACAGGCGGGTCATTGGTACTTTGATGGTTTCCATGGAACATTTGGACCAAAATGGATGATTCTATGGCCAATCGGATGCAGTGGGATTATCTGAGGTCACAGGTGGGTCATTGGCACATTTATGGGTTCCATGGAACATTTGGATCAAAATGGATGATTCTATGGCCAATCGGATGCAGTGGGATTATCTGAGGTCACAGGTGGGTCATTGACACATTTATGGGTTCCATGGAACATTTGGACCAAAATGGATGATTCTATGGCCAATCGGATGCAGTGGGATTATCTGAGGTCACAGGCGAGTCATTGGTACTTTGATGGTTTCCATGGAACATTTGGACCAAAATGGATGATTCTATGACCAATCGGATGCAGTGGGATTATCTGAGGTCACTGGTGGGTCATTCGCACATTTATGTTTTCCATGGAACATTTGGACCAAAATGGATGATTCTATGGCCAATCGGATGCAGTGGGATTATCTGAGGTCACAGGTGGGTCATGAGCACATTTAATGGTTCCATGGAACATTTGGACCAACATGGATGATTCTATGGCCAATCGGATGCAGTGGGATTATCTGAGGTCACTGGTGGGTCATTCGCACATTTATGTTTTCCATGGAACATTTGGACCAAAATGGATGATTCTATGGCCAATCGGATGCAGTGGGATTATCTGAGGTCACAGGTTGGTCTTTGGCACATTTATGGGTTCCATGGAACATTTGGACCAAAATGGATGATTCTATGGCCAATCGGATGCAGTGGGATTATCTGAGGTCACTGGTGGCTCATTCGCAAATTTATGGGTTCCATGGAACATTTGGACCAAAATGGATGATTCTATGGCCAATCGGATGCAGTGGGATTATCTGAGGTCACAGGCGGGTCATTGGCACATTTATGGGTTCCATGGAAAATTTGGACCAAAATGGATGATTCTATGGCCAATCGGATGCAGTGGGATTATCTGAGGTCACAGGCGGGTCATTGGTACTTTGATGGTTTCCATGGAACATTTGGACCAAAATGGATGATTCTATGACCAATCGGATGCAGTGGGATTATCTGAGGTCACTGGTGGGTCATTCGCACATTTATGGGTTCCATGGAACATTTGGACCAAAATGGATGATTCTATGGCCAATCGGATGCAGTGGGATTATCTGAGGTTACAGGCGGGTCATTGGTACTTTGATGGGTTCCATGGAACATTTGGACCAAAATGGATGATTCTATGGCCAATCGGATGCAGTGGGATTATCTGAGGTCACAGGCGGGTCATTGGTACTTTGATGGTTTCCATGGAACATTTGGACCAAAATGGATGATTCTATGGCCAATCGGATGCAGTCGGATTATCTGAGGTCACAGGTGGGTCATTGGTACTTTGATGGTTTCCATGGAACATTTGGACCAAAATGGATGATTCTATGACCAATCGGATGCAGTGGGATTATCTGAGGTCACTGGTGGGTCATTCGCACATTTATGTTTTCCATGGAACATTTGGACCAAAATGGATGATTCTATGGCCAATCGGATGCAGTGGGATTATCTGAGGTCACAGGTGGGTCATGAGCACATTTAATGGTTCCATGGAACATTTGGACCAACATGGATGATTCTATGGCCAATCGGATGCAGTGGGATTATCTGAGGTCACTGGTGGGTCATTCGCACATTTATGTTTTCCATGGAACATTTGGACCAAAATGGATGATTCTATGGCCAATCGGATGCAGTGGGATTATCTGAGGTCACAGGTTGGTCTTTGGCACATTTATGGGTTCCATGGAACATTTGGACCAAAATGGATGATTCTATGGCCAATCGGATGCAGTGGGATTATCTGAGGTCACTGGTGGCTCATTCGCAAATTTATGGGTTCCATGGAACATTTGGACCAAAATGGATGATTCTATGGCCAATCGGATGCAGTGGGATTATCTGAGGTCACAGGCGGGTCATTGGTACTTTGATGGTTTCCATGGAACATTTGGACCAAAATGGATGATTCTATGGCCAATCGGATGCAGTGGGATTATCTGAGGTCACAGGTGGGTCATTGGCACATTTATGGGTTCCATGGAACATTTGGATCAAAATGGATGACTCTATGGCCAATCGGATGCAGTGGGATTATCTGAGGTCACAGGTGGGTCATTGACACATTTATGGGTTCCATGGAACATTTGGACCAAAATGGATGAATCTATGGCCAATCGGATGCAGTGGGATTATCTGAGGTCACAGGCGAGTCATTGGTACTTTGATGGTTTCTATGGAACATTTGGACCAAAATGGATGATTCTATGACCAATCGGATGCAGTGGGATTATCTGAGGTCACTGGTGGGTCATTCGCACATTTATGTTTTGCATGGAACATTTGGACCAAAATGGATGATTCTATGGCCAATCGGATGCAGTGGGATTATCTGAGGTCACAGGTGGGTCATTGGCACATTTATGGGTTCCATGGAAAATTTGGACCAAAATGGATGATTCTATGGCCAATCGGATGCAGTGGGATTATCTGAGGTCACAGGCGGGTCATTGGTACTTTGATGGTTTCCATGGAACATTTGGACCAAAATGGATGATTCTATGACCAATCGGATGCAGTGGGATTATCTGAGGTCACTGGTGGGTCATTCGCACATTTATGGGTTCCATGGAACATTTGGACCAAAATGGATGATTCTATGGCCAATCGGATGCAGTGGGATTATCTGAGGTTACAGGCGGGTCATTGGTACTTTGATGGGTTCCATGGAACATTTGGACCAAAATGGATGATTCTATGGCCAATCGGATGCAGTCGGATTATCTGAGGTCACAGGTGGGTCATTGGTACTTTGATGGGTTCCATGGAACATTTGGACCAAAATGGATGATTCTATGGCCAATCGGATGCAGTGGGATTATCTGAGGTCACAGGTGGGTCATTGGCACATTTATGGGTTCCATGGAACATTTGGACCAAAATGGATGATTCTATAGCCAATCGGATGCAGTGGGATTATCTGAGGTCACAGGCGGGTCATTGGTACTTTGTTGGGTTCCATGGAACATTTGGACCAAAATGGTTGATTCTATGGCCAATCGGATGCAGTGGGATTATCTGAGGTTACAGGCGGGTCATTGGTACTTTGATGGGTTCCATGGAACATTTGGACCAAAATGGATGATTCTATGGCCAATCGGATGCAGTGGGATTATCTGAGGTCACAGGTGGGTCATTGGTACTTTGATGGGTTCCGTGGAACATTTGGACCAAAATGGATGATTCTATGGCCAATCGGATGCAGTCGGATTATCTGAGGTCACAGGTGGGTCATTGGCACATTTATGGGTTCCATGGAGCATTTGGACCAAAATGGATGATTCTATAGCCAATCGGATGCAGTGGGATTATCTGAGGTCACAGGTGGGTCATTGGCACATTTATGGGTTCCATGGAACATTTGGACCAAAATGGATGATTCTATGGCCAATCGGATGCAGTGGGATTACCTGAGGTCACAGGTGGGTCATTGGTACTTTGATGGGTTCCATGGAACATTTGGACCAAAATGGATGATTCTATGGCCAATCGGATGCAGTGGGATTATCTGAGGTCACAGGTGGGTCATTGACACATTTATGGGTTCCATGGAACATTTGGACCAAAATGGATGATTCTATGGCCAATCGGATGCAGTGGGATTACCTGAGGTCACAGGTTGGTCTTTGGCACATCTATGGGTTCCATGGAACATTTGGACCAAAATGGATGATTCTATGGCCAATCGGATGCAGTGGGATTATCTGAGGTCACAGGTGAGTCAGTGGCACTTTTATAGTTTCCATGGAACTTTTGGACCAAAATGGATGATTCTGTGGCCAATCGGATGCAGTAGGATTTTCTGAGGTCACAAGTGGGTCATTGGCACTTTTACGTGAATACGAACTTCACGTGTTGTTCGTGAGTAAAAGACACGTGTAGTTGAGTTTTGTGTTTTTACTTGATTTTTTTAAAAACACGTGAACACGTGCTTACGTGAAACTGGAAGTTCTAGTTCGTATTGGTAGCATTGTAAGCATTTGTTCGCATTGGGTGTATTTACGCACTTCTGTTCTAGTTTACTAAGTGCTCTATTTTGAAACCAGAGGTCATGAATCTCTTTTCAACTCAGTCAATGAACTCGAACTGTTAAATTTAACGAAATGGGTCTGTGATTTGGTTAGATTTATTTCTTATGAAAAAAAACGAGTTGGATCATATTTCGTTTTATGCTTTTACCCAATAGATGGCGTATATTTTAATTTTTGTTTTATGTGTTTAATTTTTATACAGTGTAGTTCGCAAACTATACATCGAACAGAGAGGAAAGGGTAGCTCGCAAACCAAATATCGGACGAGAGTGGCACTAATTGAAAAGGCATGTGCTCAGCGTGAAATATAGTTACCATACAATTTTTAAAAATCGGGATTTTAATTTTAATTTGAAATTAGTAGTTAAACTGACTGTAGCTCGCAAACTAAATATATATCGGGCAGAGACGAAAGTGGCACCAATGGAAAGTGCATTTGCTTCGCCTTCTTTTCAACTAAGTCAATGAACTCAACCTATCAAACTTAACGAAATGATCGAAAAAATTTGAAATTTTGCTTGTTTCTTTTTGCTTGCTCATTTAATCATACTTACTTTTTAACTTTTTCTTTGTTTTGGCCTCGATAAGTAGTCCATAATTGAGTGTTATTACTTAATCTGTTAATTTTTGTAAGATCAATAAAAATACGTGCAAAATGAACAAAACAATCGGACCAAAGAGACAAAGTAGAAGAGGTTACATCTTAAACGGAATTCTACGTCTACACTTACGATACTATCGAAACTGTTTCTTTTTTTTTTTCTAGGTTATTATGACATTTTATATATATATTCAATATAGTATATACTATACACTGTCTGCTGTATGTGCTGTTGTTAATATTTTCGGCGTGTATTTAAATAATAGTAAATATTTTCACGCCATGTTGATAACAAAAATTCTAATGAATTCATGGTGTGTATTTTGCTAATTTGTTTACAAGTTGTTGTTTCCTTTTTTTTCAAGTCAGGTGAGCATGTTTTTTTTTATGATGAATATGTAAGAAAAATTTTTATTATTATGTTTATTATATTTTTGTTTTGAACGAACAATTTTAAATTGTTGTCGATTAGAATAGAAGACTCTGGGGCACATAAAGAAATAAATTTGAAAACAAAATTAGCATTAATCAAATGTAATATAATTTGACACCGAGAAGATTAAGCTTTCAGATAAAGTTTAATGTAGGTTACTTTAACCAAAAAACAAAACAAAAAACCACGACCTTGTACTTTAAATAAGTACGTACAAAAACCATATCAAACACTACTATCAAAAATGAATGGCTAGATTTTAAATTTCTAAAACGATTTGTAGGAAACTTACTTTCGGTAGATGAAATATTTTTTAAATATTAATACAAGTTTTTGGTAGAAACCCAAACCTTAAAGATTAATATATGTATGAATGTATTATGATAATTAAATCGTACATTTATATTTTCCCCATGAAAGTTTGTGAAGTCTTTTGCGGGAATATTGCTGCATCATATTTTAGAAAAAAAAGGATGGCAAGACTTTAAATTGGTTATTATTCGTTTTTCCACGAAACGCTGATTACCAAATTAAGCTGGTATCAAGTCGGTACTCTTTCACCCGGAATATAAGGCGGCGTTTAGTTGAAAAAAAACTCTCTTTGAAAGATCATCGCTCAAATTCCAATGCTAACTGAAAGAAAAAGCCTAGTTAAATTAAACAATTAAGCATTGTTGTACAAATGTACCGATGTAATCACAGAAGTAATTGTGGATAATTAATTCGAAATTATCATGTGGGTGAAGTTCAGAGTCCGTTCGCAGGTTCTTCATTTTTGCTACGTCTATAGCACTGTTGCCAGATTGAGGTAAATTTCCCTAAATGAGGTAATTTTTGACTCATTTTTTGGGCAGAGATAAAAAAGGTTATTTTTGACTAAAAGTGGTAAATTTTTGCAATATAATTTTTTTTTTAGATTTCCAAATATTTTACGTTTTTTGCACTTTTGTTAACCTCTCTGAACGTACTCACAAGCACTCCTTTATTATTGGGAGTCCCCTTTTGTACCAAAAAATAACAAATGCAGGATTGTTTCAACTTTTGATTTGATAAGAAGTAATCAAATGTTTTGAAATTGCATTCAATATTGCTTAAAAGAATATCGGTTAAAGAAAGCAATGACCAGTTCCTACAAAAAAAAGGTAAAGGAATAGTGAATAAAAGAAGTCCCTTGCACATCGTGAATTGGAAAAGTTGTTGGCAATAGGAAGAAACGAATTGCTTAAGGCTAGCAAAGAAATGTTTTATTATGGAAGTAGTGAAGTGAGTTATAACGATTGTTAATCATTTAAAATTTTGTTTTTGGAAAAAGGGAAATTTTCTCAGAAAGTGGTAAGTTTTTCCCAAATATTGGTAAATTTCAGTTCGGCTCTCTGCCAACACTGGTCTATAGAGGGAGCCCACTTTCAACAAACTAGACTCTCTCTCTGATTCAATTACGTACATTAGCAGGCGATTTCAATGTACACCATCCTGCTAGGCTATGTCATTCGGAGCCCTTGATACCTGAATGTCATTTTTTTGTGCTTTTTACTGAACCAACTGATTCAATTAGTGAAACAGCCAACTTAGCAATTAGTGAAGCGCTTAAAAATCGTTGACCTTTTTCTGACGTCGCACGTTGGGAAAAAATCAGGCAAAACGCGCGCATAGCGATGACATATCAACTTTTATTTATTGGTTTTTTGCAATGATTTTATGATTTGGGATATATTAAATGATAGAAATCCATTTTTTTTAAGTTCATAGGCCTTACCACTTTTTTTTATGGACCTCCAAAGTCATGCCTAACTTCAAAAATATTTAATTAAAAATTTCACTAATCATATCATCTTACTAAAATGTTCATAAAAACTTCAAACTAAAGTGAAACTTAATGAAATTTTCAACAATGAATCACAAAAAAATATACTTTAAATTTGTATACCTTAAACTTTGGTCCTGTGACAAAATAAGGAGATGTACTTCCTTGAAATACCATAAATTTTAAGAAAATATTAAAAAAAAATCAATTTTCTTTCAAATGCAACTTCCACAGGTAATCGCGGGAAATTATCAAAACAATGGACATGAAAATATAAAGCTTTATAAACAAATGATACAAAATCTGCTTGCTACTTCTTGCAATCTTGTTTGTTATTCTGTGTACAATAAAAGCCTTAAAATGCTTTTTATTTTTTTTTTTATTTTTTTTTAATTTGTTTTTTAATTGGTTTTAATAAGTTATATCAAATAAAATATTGATAACCAAAACATCAGAATTCTTAATTTCATGACTTAAATATATAAGCATCAACACTCAAAACTTTAAAATGCTTGCGCTGCACAGTGGACTGTTTAGCCTGTGTAGACGGAATAGCCTGTAACTGGAGTTTGAGTCCACGGAATGATTTGAAATTTGGAATTTTAACTATTGAGTGGCACATCTTTGTTACAAGTAAATTTCATACAGATATACCATATGGTACCAAAGTTACAAAAATTTGTATGGGGAAATTTGCCATTTCGGTTCCCTACATCACAATTTTCCATTTTTCTGTTAATAACATAAATTCTTAACGAAGAACGTCACAGAAAAGTAGACCAATTCCGGAGCAGTTATTCAAGAAGAACAAATAGGACAACAAATATGACTGACATATTTTATAGATTTATGATCACTTCGGATCCATTCATTACTTACTTGCGATCACCAAATACACTTAAAAAAAAAGAAAAAGAATTGCCTGCAGAGGTCAAAGACTATATAACAACAATATTTAATATTTAACCTATTGAACAATATTTTAATTGAAAACTAAAAACTACATAAAACACAAGAAAAGAAAAAATTGTCTAAAAGAAAATATTTTTTCAGTGTACAAAACTTTTTCTACTGCCAGCAGACCGATTCTGCTTTGAAATAAAGTTGAGTAATATGCTGGTTGTTTATGAAGTTAAATATGGAGATAAATATTAAAAATTTTTTTTTTAAGTGTACCTATTTTCAAAAAAAGGCATACATAACTATAAAACGCAATGAGCAAACATGAATTTTTCATAATTTTATGGTATTTTGCTAATATTGTATACGTTTTAATTTTCCTTCCATTTTAAACGGACATTTTAAATATTTTTTTTAAACTGTAGGGTATAAGTGTAGGGTGCAATAAAAAAAAAACAACAAAAACATACTGGCTGCTCCTTAGTAAATTCTTCTTTACATGTGCAAATAACAGCATTGTAAGTCATTAAATGTAGAAACGGCAGCAAATAATAAGCCATGCGCGCGTTTTGCTCCATTTTTTCCCAACGTGTGTCGCACCAAAAAAAATGTGATAAGAGTTTCAATACACAAACTTCTGAAAATTTGACCATTGTGCTAAATTTAGTTTGATTCATAAGGGGTATCCCTTGAGCGTTGATTTAAGCTAAACAAAAGACATACAAAAATAATTTCCTATTATTCCTCGTACATGAAGTGCGAGACAAAAAACCCCGGCAGACCGAGTTCAATCATCTCATATGAGAGAAATTTTTTCCGATAAAATATAATTTTCAAAGAATCAGAAAAAAATTTCCGGATCAAACGTTATTAAGTTCTTCAAAAGGAAGCAATTTTTGGTCCCGTGGAGTTGGATTCTTCAAATCACACAGTCGCTGATAAACTATATATACAAATAATTTTTCTTATCAGCCAATAGACAAAAGCATTCCTCAGACAGTAAGAAAAAGTTGCAGGTTAAGTTTTTTGAGAACACGAAAATTAACCGTTCGGAGTTGCCAGATAACATGCAGGTCCAGTTCTCGATCATTCACATTTCTTTCAATGGCTGAAATGGCCAATTCGATTTGTATACCCTAAACCTGAAAGGTCAGCGTATATTAACTTTGTGCAAACGTTTGTTACGCATCGAACGAAGTAAGTCCGGTATAGGAAAGTGTATATATTCTTGATCAGCGTCACTTTGTGAGTCGAGCTATATATGTCCGTCCGTCCGTCCATCCATCCATCTGTGTGTTGTACGTAAGCACAGAATAAGAAGAAGAATTTGAGATAATTACATAAAACTTAGAACACATGTTCACATGGACCCAAAGATTTACACTATTTAATATTTTTGGAATCCGCCCACGGACGCCTACCTCCCACACGACCATAAAATAAAAATCGTTGCGTAGAGGGTTGTTTATAAGCTTCACAAATAACATGTGACATGTATATATTATTTATCAAAACGCAGATGTACACAAAAAATGGGCGTGATCTGCCCATTGACACGCCCACTTCCCATGCAACCCACAAAGGGTGCATTTTAAAAGGTGCATTTTTGACCTAGAGAGATAAGACTTGGCATGGAAGCATTTTATATCAAAACTGAGGTGTGCGCAAAAAATAAGCGTAATCTGTACAACACGCCCACCTACCATATTAACCAGATTAGTTAATTCTATATTAATTCTATACAGAAAGGCGAATGCATGTACATAAAGGGAATGCATGACTTTTGATAGGTTGCCTATTTGTTTTAGTATTTTAAGATGTATTTAAATATTATAGGAAGTTTAGGGTATTCCATAATCCGGTTAGACCGACTTTAGACCAAGCCACATTTTTGCCTCTCTGAGAAGTGACGTCGCAGACAAAAAGTTGCACTGTAAAATAAAAAGCACTGTAGTAGCAATAACGAACAGTTTGAGCGATATAAGGTGCGAAACAGGATGATTCTCTTTAATGCATTAAAATAATTATTTATACCTTGCACATAGTTCTCGCGACTTAAACAAAAATCGAAATTTATCAAAAAAAAAAACATATTTCTGCAAAACAATCCAGCTCACAAATCAATCGAAATCATGGCCAAATTGCACGAGTTACGAACTGCTCCTCATCTTCCATATTGATATTGATAATGATATTTTAAAACATATTTCATAAAAATCATTTACATTTTATTACATTTTAAGAGTGTAGCTAACTTTTCCATCTGGCTGAGTGGATGGCACCAGACTGAAAAATTTTGTACTTTGGTTACTTTTTTTCAAGAAAGAAAGCAATCAGTTTAAGTATTTTTATAAAGTCATGTCTAGTAGAATTAAATTTATTCTTAAGTTCATCCTTTATGCAATTTAATATATTACTAGTAAACCTGTTGCCCGAATTCGAGCAATTCAATAAAAATTAAGTGTTAAAAACATTATAGACGTTTAATATATGATATTCTATTCAAGAAGTTATTATACTCAATAACGATATAATCAGTCTCAATAATGATATAAAAGATCATTATCTGAATGGTTTAACTTGAAACGTATGATCTGACACTAAATTTTTTAATGTAACTACTAAGACAAACATTACTACTATTCGAAAACATTGAAGCTTAACTCTTCCAGCTATAAAACATAACTAATTTAAAAAAAAAACGCAGTAAAAAATAGATTTAAGACATAATCCTAAGATATATTTCAGAAATAAATAAAAGGTACTTACAGAACTCTCACAACATCGATTTATAACACCTTTAGATGAAAAAACACCAAAAAACCCAAAAAAAAATTTTTTTTTGAAAACCAATGAAATTTGACTGAGTTGTTTGCTCGGAAAGTGTAATTTTTGATTTTGGAACTGCATTTTTCGGACAATTGACATTTGAGGAATGCATAAAAGATAATTTTGGTTAAAAATTTGTAGTTTAAAAAAAAAACTCAAATTCGATCAATTCATAAGCTCTTCTCAAACTAAATTTCAAATCGATAAAATAACGGATTTTTGTACAAAAATTTTATTTCTGTTTTAAAAGGTTGGGAACCCCCTGAAGTGAAATCACAATTTTTAAAAGTGGTTTGCACATATACAGGTTAAACCTAATTTAATGACATCTAAATCGATAGAATCAGTCCATTGGTCTGGGAGGAGTTGAAGTCACAAAAAAAACCTTAGCCTATTAATTATTATATAGATAAGCAGGATGATTAAAACAGATTCGTGGCTATAACTTTTAATTGGTTGCAGCTATAATGAAATTTTTTTCAAATATATTGTTTTTGAAGCTTGTTGAAGATTTTAAAAATATAAGAACAACATTTAAAAAAATGTTTCGAAATGTTTCCTTGTTTTTTCGATGACTCATAGTATTTATTAATTTTTCTGTAAAACGAAAATAAATTCGTCTTAAATAAACTATATATAATGAAAGAAAATCAAAAATGAAAATTTAAATTTTTTTTATTTTTACAACAAAAATAATTTTTAATACATTTTTTGAGAAAACATTCATTTTGTTGGACTCTTCTTAAAGGCAATGATTAAAATATAAATAATAAAGTAACGGTAAAAACTTTGTAATTATTTTAAAGTCAATTAATTGCATTTAATACCAAAAAAAAAATAAATGAAATTTTTTAAAAAGTGGCAGAGATATTCGCTTCCACATATAGAACTTTAAATTTCAGACAGTTTTTTTCTCTGCCTTCGCGTTTGATAGAAATACACGTTAAACAACTAAAGTCAATTTTTAGAAAATTCATTAAAAATGCATTTGGTAAGATAATTACTGTAATTGTCAACACATTTTTAAGAAAATTGAACAAAAATTTAGAAAAACAAAAAAATTTTGAAAACCGTTGAAATTTGACTGAGTTGTTTGCTCGGAAAGTGGAATTTTTGATTTTGGAACTGCATTTTTCGGACAATTGACATTTGAGGAATGCATAAAAGATAATTTTGGTTAAAAATTTTTAGTTTTAAAAAAAATTCAAACTCGATCAATTCATAAGCTCTTCTCAAACTAAATTTCAAATCGATAAAATTACGGGTTTTTGTAAAAAAATTTTATTTCTGTTTTAAAAGGTTGGGAACCCCCTGAAGTGAAATCACAATTTTTAAAAGTGGTTTGCACATCTACAGCCTAAACCTGATTTAATGACATCTAAATCGATAGAATCGGTTCATTGGTCTGGGAGGAGTTGAAGTCACAAAAAAAACCTTAGCCTATTAATTATATAGATTTAAAATTATATCTGAAAAAATACACAAACAGAAAGATCACAAGACAAGATCAATCGAAAATTTGTCACCATGTCTGAGTCCAAATTGTTACATAACTCTCTCTCTCTCTCTCTCAATATTTATGGTTTATATTTTTGAAAACATGTGTTAAAATCAGGGACCATGAGCAATATTGAAAAAATTAAGAAATAATAATTATTTTAGGATCTTTATTTTTTTGCTCAGATATAAAAATCGTTTTCTGATTTTTATTTTTTAAATCAAAAATAAAAATTATTTTTAAGTTTTATTTTTTTACTCAAGTATAAAAATCATTTTTGATTTTTATTTTTTTTACTCAAACAAAAAAATTATTTTTGATTTTTATTTTTTTTTACTCAAACAAAAAAATCATTTTTGATTTTTATCTTTTTAACTCAAACAAAAAATTTATTTTTGATTTTTATTTTTTTACTCAAACAAAAAAAAAACATTTTTGATTTTTATTATTGAGACAAAAAATAAAAATCAAAAAATGATTTTTATGGGTTTTTTTTTTTTTTGTGTCAGAAATAGAAAGAATTTTTTGATTTTTATTACTTCGCTTAATAATTAAAATTAGTTCTTCGTTTTTATTTGTTTTGTTCAGACATTTAAATCGCTTAAGGATTTTTGTTATTTTGCTCGTAACTTAAAAATCGATTACACGAGCTTTCTTCTTGTTAGACATTCTTAATAGTTATGTTTTTTTATCTCTTCAAAATTTGAAAAGAAACTAAGATGATATTAAATTTGAAGTTTATTTAATTGAGAATTATTAAAATATAAAGCAAGAACAAAATTTTTTCCAAATATTTCTGATGACAAATTACATCTTTGGTTCCACACTTACTTGTGTAGCTGGAACACTGTGAACAATTTTCGCCAGAGACCACAGGAATGGATATTTAAACCGTTTTTCATTCCAGTAGCCCATTATATCATCCCCTAAAATTTAGGGCCTAAATGAATGGCTTTGCTGAAAAATTTTCAATTTTCTTGAAAGCTCTTTAATTTTTACATCCCTTGATTCGTCTTCGGACTCTTCATCAGATGGAGAGACCTGAATCGAATTTAAAAGATTGCCAAGTATAGAGGTTGAACTTTAGGTTTGTGTTTCCGGTTCAAAAAAATCCGAATCCTGCTCAATTGCATTGAGCGTAACAAAGGTAGTACAAGAAATTAGGAAAAATATTTGTATCCAACAACAATAATACACAAGAACAAATTCTGTTCACACTAAATAACGGAATAGCGAAGCTCGTGCATCAGTTAAAAACAAACATAATTTGTTACGCAATGGTTTTAGAACATGTAAAGAAAGTAAAGAAAGTCCAAAGCTCGACTCTGACATACCCTTAACGTACTTTTTCATAAAGACTAATAGTCCATATTTTCTACAGATTTCAATTTTTATGAAAAATTTACACATGCCCAAGTTTTAGTCCTTTTAAATAATGAGTTTTAATTTTGAGCAAAATAAATAAAAAATCGACATATAACTTTTATTTTTGAACAAAATAAATAAAAATCTAAAATAATTTTTATTTCTGAGCCAAAAAAATAAAAATCAGAAATAATTTTTATTTCAGAGGAAAATAAATACAAATTCAAAATAATTTTTATTTCTGAGCAAAATAAATAAAAATCAAAAATGAATTTTATTTCTGAGCAAATAAATAAAAATCAAAAATAATTTTTATTTCTGAGCAAAAAAAAAAATAACAATCAAAAAAATATTTTTTTTTTCTGAACAAAAAAATAAAAATAATTTTACAAAAATTATTTTTAATTTTTATGCTTAACGCTTAAAAAATAAAAATCATTATTTAGTCTAAGAGGCAACACAAACTCCAACATTTCGGTACACTCAAAAGTTTTTTCCGACGCTTACAATTGGGTTGAAAATTTTTTTCATTAAAATTTGAAAAATAATCATTATTTTCGGTCCCTGCTTTTTATAAAAACAAGATAATTTAATGCAGTACGCATAAAATTAAGTGTTACAAACAATTTTCTTCCACTGGAGTTAGAATATTTTCGGTACGCGAAATATTCCGGTAGTCATCCCATTTATTTCCAGAGCATGGTGGACATATGACTATCATAATTTTCTCACAATAAGGCGAATTCACTTTCGGTCTGGACTATAGTCAGACAAAGAAAATTAACCTAATGTGAATCATATTTGCAGTCCGAACAAGTAATTTAATAACGTTTTTTTTTAGATATTTGATCAACAATGTCAATGATAAAACGTCATCACGTCAGATTTTCAGCACAAATGTGTGCCTGAACGTTGACTCGCTTGATTTGTCTCGGGTTGCTCGTGTAGCCAAGCATCATCTGCATTACAATGAAACGCCCCGCAATGACGCACCTTGTTTACAGCAAAAACAAACAAACGAACAAACTGACAAGTAAATGAAAAAAGTAAACCACGCGATAAGCTTCAGCGACGCGTGCTCGTGTTGTGATAAAAATATTTAACATTTATTAAGATAACTTATATATGACAAACATGTTTTTGCATTACTTTAACAATGACTTAACCAGCCCAGCACTTTAACAATGAGTGTCAGTCAATAGTTATATTTGTTGTGCGAATGGAAAATAAGTGCTGCGAGCGATGTGCGCAACTGCGTCATAAGTTCAACCCAGGCGTGCTCTGGTTAATATGTCACAGTTGACAAGAATGTATGCAGTCGAGCTAAATTTAATGCAGGCAATACTTTAAGACCCTCATATCTACTCTTATTTCGCTCTTGAAATGGTAACCTAATCAATGCCACATCAAAAACTTAATTGAAATAAACATTATTAATTCTTGGGCAGATCAGTGTGTTCATGATCACTGTCAGCACAAAGTTAGCATTGACTGTTATCATGCCACAGCATCAGTTAAATGTCTTTTCACTAAATGCCTCACCAACGAAAACAGAGACAGTGACAGAGACAACGACGACATTTCCTACTTGTCATGCACACTAATGATGACATCTTCAATAAGCACGAGTATTTCGCTTTCATCAACTGGCGAGCAGTTATTGCTTGGACCCTCAACACTATAGGTGGTCTCACCATGCCTTTATGACCTGTTGTTGCTGCCTTGCCACTGCGGCCAAAATGCTCATGGACGACAATCTTGTCAACTGATCGTCGTAGCTGATTGTTGCTGGCTGGCTGTAGATGCTGTTGATGTTTATACATTTTCCGAGATGTAGCATGTTCTGAAACAAATGTGACAGAGAGCGAAATCAACAAGTAGACAGCAGGCAGCAAACGAATTTTTATTTTTTTTTTTACTTTCTTGATTTATGATGATTATTTCTGACCTTTACCATTGTGTGAGTACCTTAAATTTGATGTGACTGCGTATTTAGCAGTGCTGGTAATGATATTGGTTTGGGTTGAAAAAGAAAAGGTTTTTCAACATTATTTTTTTTTTGTTTTTTCTGTTCATTGCAGCTAAACAAATGCATTAATTGCATTGATTGCTGAATACTATGCAAGAGTATAAAAAAAATAAAAAAAATTGCTGAAGTATTTTGTTTTTATTTTGGTTCAAGCACTGCCTTTGCTGTGGGGGAAAAAGCCGGTTACACACTCTAACGATTTCGATCATGTGGCGTAAATATTTGTTTCTTTTGGTTGATTTTTTATTATGGACACGGTACGTACACCAACATCATTTTTCGTACATGCACGGTCAGTCGTGTGCGGCGTTAAGCAACCGAATGTATCCGAATGCAACCGACCGATATCATTGAGTTTCAAATTGTTATAATGTAACAGCAAAACAATAGCGCAAAACACAAGGTGAGTTTTGAGAATATGTTGGAAATAAATCTTAAATTATTTTCGGTCAGTTAATTTTAATGTCATCAGAATTCAACACCGGGTAAAAAATGTCAAATTTGATTGATCGAGACCGTTAGCGAATTGCTGAAAAGCGCCACATTTTTTAAAATTTCTCAACTCATATGAAACCCAGCTGGTGAATATTGTTAATTTTGTTATAGAGCAGACACCCTGTATGCAGTGAAATGCGTCACATTTATCGCACAGGTTAATTTACATATTGTGTGTTCTTGCAAATATGAATTATTTTTCTTTTTTAATTTTTATGAAAGACTGTTTCACTATTGCCTGACGGCAAACGCGCTTATATCAAAAATAACAAAAAACAAAAAAAAAACAACTAAAACTTGCCAAATGAAATAAAACAATAACGTGCCGAAACGCTTATTCAGTGCTATGGGCGACGGAGCATGCCGCCTGGGGTTTGGTCAGCCAGAGATGATGGCGATGGAGTCATGAGTGCGCTCACTTGCAACGCTACTCGCAATTAGTTCCACTTATGCGAAAAATGCGCGTGGAACACAGAGAACAGGACAGCGTCCACTCAAACAGACGGACTCGAACAGAAACCAACCCAACAATCAAAGTTATTTTTAAGCAGCAGCAGAGCTTTAGGCACATCTGTCTTCTGAAAACATTTGGAGCTGACGATGATCTTTGTTTAATTTTTTTTTTCTTCATTTTTTTCATTTCAGCTCCAAAATATTTTTTGGCAATTTTGTGCCGCTGGACCACCCAAGTCGTCGATCGGCTAAGCCGCAGTTAAGCCGAATTAACTGAATAAATGCTTAAATACAGTGACCAACAAAAATCAACAGCTGGCATTAAAACAAATAATAATAAAGTGGAGTGTCATGGCATTAACGACAGTTCAGAGTTTGTTTAACGGTTGGAGTGTAGAGTAGGACACTTGAGTGAGTTTTAGCAAAATAACGGTAAATTTTTCAAAAAAATTTACATCTGCATTAATTGTCTCATATCTTATTCATATGATATCATGAAGCTAACTTTAACTCAGTCATTGAACTGAGTTCGGATAAAGTCCTTCAACCTAAAACTTCAACCTAAATTCAGTTTTTCCAACTAACAATTATTATGTCAAAAACCCTGTCAGTATTGGAAGTGCTAACCAGCTTATAGCATTGCCAATTTAATCATTAGAGAAGTGTGAAATAAGAGATATTTTTGTCTTTCGTCACAACAAACTATCAGTGCTCACAGAACACTTAGCTATTCCACTTCAAGAATTGTACAGAAACCTCGTAACAAGAGCCAAGCAAGAAGTGAGTCGTAGATTGAAAAATACGGTAACATGCAAAATCTCGAGAATCATGTGTGATCATGTGTATCATGTGGAAAATGGACTTCGTTTATGGACTGATCCTCTCCCGAAGGTACAGCAAGACGCTGTTGAGTATCCTCACGGGCCACTGCTTGTTGGTGACCTACGCTAAAAGGCTGAATATAACTGGATTATCCAGCTGGAAAGAAAGCCGAATAAGTATACGAATGACAGCTGCAGGAAGTGCAAGGAACCAGATATCCAAGAAACCCTAGAGCACTTTCTTAGCACTTGCACCGCCTTACTTAGATCATGACTTGAAACACTTAACGTCACTCACCGAAATTATCGTCATAAAAATATATAGCCAAAATTCCTTTAGAATCCCTCCTAAGATTGCCGAATGCCACGCAAATCTTTGAGGATTTTCACAAACTTAGTTCCTTCTTTCCGGCTTTCAGCAACCGGCAACTAAGGACCGTATAGTATATGTGAGACTCTAAAGAGAGACAACTTGATTAACCTCACCGAACCTAACAATTGACCTTCAAAGAGGTTTCATTTTCATTTAAAGGTTTCCACTTCAATATCACGTTTAAGAAGCTTGCGAAGGCAGGTTCGATATGTTCTCCCTCAATTATATTTCGAAGGTACATGTAAAGGCAAGTTTCAAATTTTTGAGAGCGAGCTTGCCTAGCGTGCTTCAAAATAAGATCATGCCAAGCAATTCTTCAAGGTATTAAGGATATAAGTATAAGCTTCGTTAATACTTCAGGGGAGAAGCTGAGGTGCCGCTCTTAGCTTGTAAGCAAAAAATTATTCACTCTCCAAGATACTTTGAAGCTACTATAAAAGGCAAATTTGAAATGTTTGTATGCGAGCTTGTTTGACGTGCTTAAACATATCTCTTTCGAAGTAATTTCGAAGGTCTTAAGAATTTAGCCTCATAAAGTGGAGACAAGCGGATAACCTTCACATGGCACTTGTCTGACTGCCTCAACTTGTTGTTAGCAGCATTATCCTTGGTGAAGTTGTCTCGACTCGACTAAAACATCCACGTGGTGTCTCCTGTAAGGGGCAAACTAACAACGGCTAAGTTGACGGCTTATTTGATGGGTCCCTTTGGTCTTCAAGCAAAGGTTGTACGTTTGATTTGAAGCCCACCATAGAACAAACAATTTCAATGAAACATTTAAGTATAAAAGAGGAATTATATCCAAATCTGATAACGACTGCTACCAACAAAAAACTTAAAAGGATTTATGGATATGAAGCTGGAATCTTAAAATCATAAATTGGAATGGTACCTCTATCCATCTGATTGATATCTTGCAAATATATCCCGCGAAACAATTTGTGTTCGTACCAAAGTGCTCCGGCACAAAAGTTCCAAGTATCAGACTCAATTCCATTTTTAAAAGCTATGAGTAGTAACGTAAGACTATGAAGACATTGAAAAAAAATTAATTGCACATTGATGTTACACCAAATGCAAACGAGCTTTAGAGAACAAGACCCGAGAAAAAATGCATATATTTTACCGAAGATAATATGGTAACTGGATTGAGTTTTCATTATAATGCCCAACCTTGAAAGACGCCTGATATAGTACCGTAGTTAGTCTGTATTAAGTTCATAAAGGGTCAAAAACTATATTAACACAATAAGCCCACGAGTGTCCGATTCGGCCTTCGTGCCTGCCCAAAGTGTTCCAGAAGTAGCACTTCTTTTGGTGCAGAGATCAGAAATTCACCGATACGGGCACCGGACATATATCGGCTACTTTATTAACACAAAATATGAAATTATTTTTTGGGTATAAAGCTGATTCACAGCAATCGAAGAACTGCGATTTGATATGAAAAAATATATGCGATTTTTTGACCATTTGATAATTCCGTGAAAAATTAAATAAGGAATGATTTTTACGACAAAAAAAACGTTTAAATTTTTCAATATAGTCTCCTTTTAGCTCGATACACTTCGTCCAAGGTTCTTACAATTTTTTCATCCTATACAAAAAATACGTTTTCAGAAGGTTCACAAAATAGGCCTCTGTTTCAGTGATGAGCTCCTCTCTGGTAGTAAATTTCTTTCCACCGTGACATTTCTTCATGTTTGGAAACAGAAAATAGCCGCTGGGGGTCAAATCTGGAAAATATGCTGGATGAGGAAGCAATATGTACTTCAATTCATGAAATTTCGCCACGGAGGAAGGGCATGTGTGAAGGCGAAAATTGTCATGATGAAAGAACACTTTTTTTTCCTCGCCAAATGGGGAAATTTCTCTTTCAAAGCGTCGTTGAAACGTTCTAATTCGGCTGCATAGTATTCGCCATTGATCGTTTTTTTTGGTGGAAGGTAATCAAAGAAAAAATTAATCATAATTCTGAAATTCATAAAAAATAATTTGAAATTTATGAAATATCAATTAACATGCAGAAAGCATCAATTGAAATTCAGATAAGAACTAAAATTAATAAAATCTATTTAAATTCAGAAAACATTTGAAATTCAGAAAAAATTAAATGAAATATTGAATATTTCGAAATTATCGAAATTTAGGAAACATTAATTATAATTCAGAATAGATCAAGAAATTCGTTTTGAAACTTAAAAATTTAAAGATCAATTGAAATTTAGAAAGTCTTTCTGAATTCTAGAGAAAATCTTTTGGAATTCAGAAAATATTAATCGAAATTCAGATAAAAGCAATTGAAATTCAGAAAGAATCAAATAAAATTCAGAAATTCTTTTGGGAATACAGAAAATATCAATTGACACTCAGAAAAAATTAATCCAAATTCCAAAAACATCAATTGAAATTCAGAAAAGATCAATTGACATTTAGAAAACAGAATTTATCAATTAATATTAAGAAATTCTATTTGAAATTCATTAAACATCAATTCAATATCAGTAAGGATCAATTGGAATTCAGTAAAGATTAAATGAAATTTAGAAATTTCAGTTTTCCATTTGAAATTAAGAATAAATCAATTGGTATTCAAAAAAAATCTATCAAAATTATGGATTCGAAATGATGGTATGTTGAGGGTATGACCTTCTCTGAATTTCGAACTGAATTTCTTAATTTCAATTGACTTTTTCTGAATTTTTATTGATTTTTCTAAAAACATTCAAAAGCTGTTAAATAATAATAACTTGTCTTAGCATCAGATGTATTGAGTTCACTTTGTCTTGTTTTTCTATTGCCGAATTCGTTTTAAATTCTACCTTTATTTGACTCCCAAAAACTAGTCTGGAAATTCTTTCTTTTCAATCTTTCGTATTTTGTAAGGCTCTGTCTGTTGACTTATGTCAGTTAATTAATAATGTTTTTGAATTAGCACTTCACTACCGCTTGCCTAACCCATCAGACACGTTTACTTTCGCTTCAAATGTACTGACTTTCATTTATTGTTTCCTGGATATGGCTGAACTTGCCACACGTCTATACCACTTACTTTTTTTTCTCATCAGTTTGTTGTTTTTTTTTCCCCTTTGATTAATGAACTCTTGCGTTGACTGGCAACGTGTGAGTTCCACGACATTTTAACAGTTTTCCATTTATGTTTTTTTTTTCTTGCCCCTCTTACTCTTCTTTCATCTTAATTTTTGAAAAAAAATTATCTAAACGAATGATACTTCTGTGGTGCCACCCAGAAGAGTTTTGACGTTTGTATCGTTGTGAGCAGTGATTTTTCGGCTGCAGGTACGTGTACGTGCTCTAAGATCGATGGACTTCACACGTCGCAACAGCCTCATTTGTTTAACTGATGATCCAAGCTTCAGTTGTTAAGCATAATAAAACAGATGATGATCAACATGTTCCTTATTGTATGGCGCAAGAGATACACTTGTTGCCAAGGTTTTAGCATACAATATGGTTTGCCTGCTAAGGATGACTTTTGAGCTAGACATAAAAAAAAATGTGTGTTGAATGAACCAACGAACATCACTGGCAACATGACACTAATCAAGTTTTGTGGTTTGTTGAGGCCACATTTGAAATGCTTGAAGTTTGCCGACTTGGCTTTTTTACCTAAACTTATGCCATCTCTTTGCAGATAAAGAAAAAAACAAAACAATTCTGATAAAAATGACGGTCGCTTACATAGCTGCTGAGCTGCAGTTAAAAAATAATTCTGTTTTATTACTTATTTAGCAACGCGATTTCAAAACAATGCAAAATCTGTTGTATCTACGCTGATTCACTCAATTGCAACTGCAAACGCCGTAGACCTTAATTCCTTGTTACGGTCATTTTAATATCCATCAACGCGGATCAGTGAATCGCGCGTTCGTTCGTTTAAGGTTCTATGCTGGGCTGGTTGAGTCGGCGTGACTCCGAAAATTCAAATCGCAGGTTGATGTTTTGGTGGTGGTTGGAGCACGACCCATGAAAATACTGAATTGGCTCACTTAATGATATATAAAAATATGAGAAAAATAAAAGCTAGCGATTTCAACTAAAAGCTATGTAGCTACAGTGATGGGCAAAACTCTGACGATTAGTTTGTTTGGTGAGTATTTTTGTTTTCTGCTCAATGCTACAAAAGCAGATGAAAATGCTTTTAGCAATAAATTTCAAGATAATAATAACTTGGAGCAGTGAATAGCCTTACGACCTTTCACCTCAGCATGAAATGAGAATTAGAACCCGATCTCAGACGATCAATCTTCTGCAATGCGAACTGTTCAAAGAGAGTTCCGAAAGCTTTACATGGCATTATTTACTCTCTGAGGTTTGCCATTGTATTCAGAGAGGTGGTGACCGATCAGACAAATTTTTTATTGAAAAAAACTCGGGTGTAGCAACGTACACGTGGCAGAAGTGAAACTTCTTAAACAGTAAGAAAGTTGAGAAATTTTTGTGTGAAATAGAAAGAGAAAGCATCTGAAAAGAAATTCAATCAATACAAAATGAAATAATAATCTGTTGATTCAATGTTTACATCCAGGGACTGGTTTTTATCGAAAAAGTCGAAAAAGCCGACAAAAATTTAAGTTATTTTGTGCCTAATTTTTTTTTTTTTTGACAAAAATAACAGTTAGTTTTGACTTTTATTTTTAGGTCAAACAAGTATTGTCTGCCGATTATTTTTTCGGTCAAAAATATTAGGCAATTTATATTTTTCAAAGATAATTTTAACGACTTAAAAAACTATTGATACCATTATTTTCATCTCATCGGTGAGACATTTTACACATGGTGTCAACAGTTCAATCTGTCAAGCGGCCTATAAAAAAACACAAATTGCCTGATATTTTTGACTGAAAAAAAAGTAAAAAAATAACTGTTATTTTCGACCTATAAAATAAAAGTCAAAAGTTACCTTTATTTTTCCGCGAAAAACTACAAGGCAAAAAATAACAGTTAACTTTCAACTTTTAAAGAATCAGTCGAAAATCTTAAAGGCACTTAATATTCGTGAGGCATTTGTAACATAATGGTATATTTGAAAAAGTCCTTCGACAATTTTCATTATGTCTTTTTCAATTGAAAGTTGTAAAATAACAGTTATTTTCGGTTCCTGTTTACATCGCATTCAGTTAGTGTTTTGAATGTTGCTTTCGAATGTCTTTTCATTTTTGTCACTTTTTGAATGCTGGATTGCATTTGCATAGCATTCGTTGACAGATACTCCGAAAGCAGAGGCAAAAATCTTGTTGATTATTGCCTTTTGCTTCCTGATCATAATAGTTGTATGTTGATCATGTTGAGTGAGGGCCTAGTACAGCAGCGAACATTGATTGTTGTTTACATCAACTTGGTTGGCTTTAAAATTTTGATGAGATGATGGCTGAGTTCAAAAATGCATTTTTACAAAGCATCAGTGTGTTTTTCTAGGGATTGGTTCTTTGCATGTTTTCAATCATCTGTCAAGTTTTTGATAACAACCAACGTTATGATATGTTCTTTCAAGTTAACCTTTAACCAGTAGAATTTTTTTTAAGCTATTTGAATCTCCACACAAAAAGTGTAGAATTGTATGTCTAATTTCAGTGCATACTTTTTGGATGAAAATTAAAAGACATACTTTGTGTCTGTGATATACTAGATATGGACAACAACAATATGGAATAAGAGACCTTGAAATTTTACTCGCCGCCAAAGAAGTTTCACTTCAAAAATTTTAATTTATGTTGCTCTTTTGCTCACCACTGTACAAGACAACACTATTTAACATACATAGTTCTAAATAAGTTTTCGTTTTTCTTTATTTATATCGGAATGATGTAGCGATTTTTCATAAAACAGTGCCAAACTGCTGCTCATGCGCCTGTGGAAAGTGAACGCACTCTCGCTCGGTCACCCGGTGAACAACGAGCACTGTTGCGTTCGGCATGCTTAGATGAGCCAGCAAGCTGAACATGATGATGATGATGGTGATGATCATGGAGATGAGCACTAGACTGGCTAGTTGAAGGGAAAATTCAACCATTCGATACAAGCTTATTTGTATGTGTATGTGTGTGTGTGTTCATTCATACCATATCGTAACGCCACACGATCGACTGCGCTCAAAATTCTACTTAAATATTTGTAACAAAAATAAAAATAAAAAACTACATACATACCCAGTCGGCAATGGCAGCACTTCGAAGCGCTACTAGCAGGCCTTCATATTGATTTCGAAGTGCTTCCACACTCATATCCAAGTTTACTTTCTTTTTTATATGAAATGGGAAAATTTCGCAAGCCTTCCGCTCCGATAGCTCAAAAGAGGTCTTATGGAAGCACTTCTTAAGAATGGCTAAAAGAAGTCAACAAAAAGTATTGAAAAAAATGTGTTTTTCTTTTAAATCTTTTACTTTTTCTTATAAATTCTATTATTTTATCTTCTCTCCTAGGTTTTTTATGTCAGATTAATTTGAATCTATAAACTTTGATACAGCAGTTTGAGCAGGACCATTATTTTGTCATATTTTTAAACTGATATATGTATATTTTGACTTTATACGATAAAGTTGCCCTGAAGTATATGAAAAGTTGGTCTTTGAAGTGAAAAAATTTTGTTGTGCTGCCTTTTGTGCAGAAAAAGAAGGCCTTCAAAAGTAGCAGTTAATGCAGGCCTTCGTTTGAAGAACGCTGGCTTAATTGCCTATTGGGTAACATGTATGGAGAAGGCGCATGTGTGCCACAACCAACAACGCCAACATTTATTTTTGAGATGCAGATAACTAAATGATCTTAAAATGTTGCTGCTGCTATTCAGCAATGCATGAAGGACGACTGCAAAGTTTTGCATACATTTTCTTAAGTGTTGAAGGAAAAAGTGTTTTGAATCACAATTAACAGCAAAGCAAGAATTTCAGCTGGACCTGCAGCAGCAAAAAATTTCATCAACTCGTTGTTAATTTCAAAAACTATTTCACTAGAACTAATTGAATTTCAAATAGCATGCAAATTAGTTTCAATTATCCTTGGCCAGCTAACAACTATGTAGTTTGATGATGCATCCTGGCAAAGGCATGTTATGTGATTTTCACACTGAACAAAAGTGTGAAATATTTCGTGGAAGTGTTAATTTAATGGAACATGTAATGAAGTTTAAACGTAACGCTTAGAAAATCACACAGATTTTTCACCAAGGAACCGCATAAATACAGTCTTATGTAGCCGATCGAACTATATGAGATCGTCTGTCGGTCTGCTGTTGCTGATGCGCGGCCAAAGATGTTTGCATATTATTATGATAATAATGCATATTTGCAGCCAGATTAAAATTGCTTAATAAAGCATGAGTGTCTGTAGAGCGGCACATTTGGCGAGTTGCTGCTGATCCTCGGCAGATCAGTTGAACAGATAATATTCAAATTCTCACAATGGCTTGGGCAGCAAGAAAAAAAACCAAATTAGCTGCAAGTTGTGAATTTATGCGGCATCCGTGCTGCGCTGAGTAGAGTGTAATTTTTTTTTCATAAGGTTGTGGAATTTGCAATAACTTGGCAACCACACATGTGGCAACATGATCAAAACCACCTCAAAGCAAATCCGCCGACGCCAAGTGCTGTAATATTGTGATGTTGCACAAAGCATGGCGGTATGTTTCTGATAAAGACGGACTTAAGGACAGACAATTGCAAGACTATGGGTTGCATTGCCACAGTCAACTTTCTCACTGAACTTTTTTACCCTTATAATTATAGCATTTTTTTGCTAAATAATTTCACTGCAAAGTTTTGCAGTTACAAAATGGCGACGATTATGCGTTACATGCTTTATAGGCGCGTATAACTGTTCAAGACAAACAACATGTTCATTCCTTTGCATAATAATTTTCGATACACGAAATACCGCCTCTGCTGGTGTTGACTCAATTACAAAATCTGGTCAAACCTATAATTATTGATCGCCATAATGAATCTCGCCCAACAACTGGCACGTAGGTATGCTCATATTTTCGAAATTGCGCAAGTTATGCGCAGTTTTGTAGCAGCTGTTGGTTCAAGCGGCTCCAATGAAAACAACGAACGGACTTAATTTTTTGGGTATGTAAATTTTCCAATCGCTGTTATGTCCAATCGAAGTTGCTCCTTATACGAACCTGTTGATTTGGGTACGATTTGCTTCAACTGTAAGTCTGTTCGAGTGTGTGTAAGATAATTCTGGTCTTTGCTTATGTACACAATATGCAACAACATAATCAAGAAAAAAAGGTAACGTCAGACAGACAGACAGACAGACATCAATTGGACTCACACGTTGTTCCATTGATTGTTATTCGAGGGTTTCTTGACGCTTCAATGCAAACAACAATTACTATGCAAACAGTTCAAATGCATTCGAGATCGTGGTTTGGGGCGTTGCTCTTAGTCGAGCCTTGCTTCTTGCTTTTGTGCGGCAGCGTTCCATAATTCTATATGCTAATTACGAAAGACGTTTACGCTTCAATCCTTTCAGCCACCACACAAGACCGACCTCGGACTTGTTCTATCTGTATATCGAACTGTGCTCGGTCATTGTGTGTCCTTCAGTCAGTGAAGGGGCAACATGATGCAGGATGCTGCCTGCTGTCTGCTCAGTTGCTTATCTTCTTGATTTTTTACTCAAGCTCAACGTTTGTTTGGTCGCATCCAACAAGAAAATGAATCAGAGTAAATATCACACAAGCACAACGCAGCATAACGTTGATCGTGGCTGTCGCCAGCCAACAGCCATTGCAGTTAAAGTCACGCTTGTTGTTTACCAGCGACAATAGTGACGCATGTATTGGAGGTGATTCCAAGATGTTGATCTTGCTGTTGATGTCTGTCTGTCTGTCCTGGATGGTACACATAGTGCGTGTGACTGTGTGCTTATTTATAACTTAATATTGTGCTGGCTGTAACTCTGTTACGTGATCACAACAATAACAACTGGTCAGAAAAACTCCGTCCATTGTTAACTTGAAAAATTCAACGCTAAGACTTTTACAAATGACCATGTTGCCTACAAATAACATTAGATTTTATACGAAAAAATCTATGCTATGAAGTGAATGCAGCCTTTGTCATTCGTTCCTGTCTGTGCTACGCAGGAGCCAAATAGTTCCCTCCATTTTAAGGGCGCCAATTATTTAAATCATTCTGTTCACCATGTCATTTGCGTACGACCAATATGTGTGTGTGTGTGTGTGTGTGTGTGAGTGTGTGGCTCTGACAGACATTCCTACCTTTCATCATCAATTAAGTAATTTAGCTCAATTATAGCACAATTATGCTGAATAATATGTATGTGACCACCTCAATTATGCTGTGACCACCAGCAATCATTGACCACCAAGAAACAAAAAGGAAGCTGAGAGAACGGTAGCTGCTTCTTCTAAATTATGTAAATGGTAAATGATTTATTGTATGGCAGCGAATCACAGTTTTTTTGAAAAATTTTATTCTTTTTATGGTCAAGCTGTGTGATCGATTGATTGAAATGTTTGGTTGATAATCAGGTTGGTGAGTAAATGCAAAAAAAGTACTGGTTGGATGAAGAACGTAATGATAAAGTAATTTCCTTTGAAGTTATAGGTTGCATTTAGATGGATAAATGTAAATAAAACCATAACCATAACCATAACCATAACCATAACCATAACCATAACCATAACCATAACCATAACCATAACCATAATCATAACCATAACCATGACCATAACCATAACAATAACAATAACCATAACCATAACCATAACCATAACCATAACCATAACCATAACCATAACCATAACCATAACCATAACCATAACCATAACCATAACCATAACCATAACCATAACCATAACCATAACCATAACCATAACCATAACCATAACCATAACCATAACCATAACCATAACCATAACCATAACCATAACCATAACCATAACCATAACCATAACCATAACCATAACCATAACCATAACCATAACCATAACCATAACCATAACCATAACCATAACCATAACCATAACCATAACCATAACCATAACCATAACCATAACCATAACCATAACCATAACCATAACCATAACCATAACCATAACCATAACCATAACCATAACCATAACCATAACCATAACCATAACCATAACCATAACCATAACCATAACCATAACCATAACCATAACCATAACCATAACCATAACCATAACCATAACCATAACCATAACCATAACCATAACCATAACCATAACCATAACCATAACCATAACCATAACCATAACCATAACCATAACCATAACCATAACCATAACCATAACCATAACCATAACCATAACCATAACCATAACCATAACCATAACCATAACCATAACCATAACCATAACCATAACCATAACCATAACCATAAGCAAAGCAATAACCCTAACCATAACCATAACCATAACCATAACCATAACCATAACCATAACCATAACCATAACCATAACCATAACCATAACCATAACCATAACCATAACCATAACCATAACCATAACCATAACCATAACCATAACCATAACCATAACCATAACCATAACCATAACCATAACCATAACCATAACCATAACCATAACCGTAACCATAACCATAACCATAACCATAACCATAACCATAACCATAATCATAACCATAACCATAACCATAACCATAACCATAACCATAACCATAACCATAACCATAACCATAACCATAACCATAACCATAACCATAACCATAACCATAACCATAACCATAACCATAACCATAACCATAACCATAACCATAACCATAACCATAACCATAACCATAACCATAACCATAACCATAACCATAACCATAACCATAACCATAACCATAACCATAATCATAACCATAACCATAACCATAACCATAACCATAACCATAATCATAACCATAACCATAACCATAACCATAACCATAACCATAACCATAACCATAACCATAACCATAACCATAATCATAACCATAACCATAACCATAACCATAACCATAACCATAACCATAACCATAATCATAACCATAACCATAACCATAACCATAACCATAACCATAACCATAACCATAACCATAACCATAACCATAACCAAAACCATAACCATAACCCTAACCATAACCATAACCATAACCATAATCATAATCATAACCATAACCATAACCATAACCATAACCGTAACCATAACCATAACCATAACCATAACCATAACCATAACCATAACCATAACCATAACCATAACCATAACCATAACCATAACCATAACCATAACCATAACCATAACCATGACCATAAACATTATCATAAACATTATCATAAACATAACCATAATATAGAAATATTGCGAAAGAGATGTCTTAATGAAGTTCAACTCTTGCGTCAAATCATCTTCATCAACCAGCAAACAATCGCAAATGATAATGCTCTGCTGAATTCTCCTCTCCCTAATTCACTGTGGCTCAAAGAAGAACCTTCTTAGGTAATAAGAAGCATATGATTTATTTTTAAAGCAGTCATCTAAGTATGCATTTAAGTTAAGAAACTATAGACTTAAATAATTTTTGCTCTCGTGGATTTTAGTTTTTTTTTTTTTTGGTTTTTTTTTGCTTTTTGTTTTTCAGACTTGATCGGTGATGCGTATAAATGTGGAAATTGCAAAATAATAAAACCGACTTCAACGCCATTTCCAGCTGATGAACACATATCTACTCGTATGTAAAAATAAATGAGCCCGGTTATAGTTGAGAGCATCGCGTTTATGTGTAACACGCGCATGATACAAGTCCAATGATACGCCGCCATACGTCAGGCACATAGACAGTCAGAGCAAAGCAAAAAAACACCAAGTATCAGATTCTTGAGTAACAAATTTGCAGATACATAAATTTGCCAGAAATCATCAAATTATTTTTTTTTAAGCCTCGCTTATGGGCTCAAGCGATAAGACACAAAATTTAACGCATTGTTGGCGTCTGAAGAGTTAATGTATTGGATACCCTACTGAGGTGATGTCAGATTGTTGATATTGATGGGGGTATTGGCGGTTAAAACCAAGGGAAAATGGGGGAGTTATAGTTGTGACTATTATGATGCGATCGGAGTTACTTAAACTTAGTCGATAGTACTGTTCTAGTGAGGAGACGTCTGTACTTTTTTATTGAAATTGGCAGAATTGTGTTAAGGGGGGTTGAACTTAATATCACCCTTATATTGACATTTAGTTCTGAGCTGTGTTAAAATTTGTGTTTGACCCAAGAACTAGCCCGAACTTTACATCACTTATCCATAGAAATATTCAAAACTTTTAGAGGTTATGATCTTTAATCGAGTTATGCCACACCCAGACAATTTGTGGCAATCTCATTGTCCTGTATTGCCACCCATATCTCACTAGCTTGTGCCTTTTTATTTTAATTAATTTTATTTTAATCCAAATTTGTGAACTTTTAAGAATTAACTTTATCGAAAGCAAATTCTGCTTAAATTGAAAATCTTTTTGATAAAATTTCGAAGAACAGCTGAAGATAGGTTTTCAATTTCATTGCTATACCTTGTGGTTACATGCCACCATGACAAGCACGTGCTATATAGAAGAAATCTGTTATTTTTTCCAACTGGATACATTTTTTTCCATATGTTGTCTGGCGTGCGTTATCGAGCGGAAACTTATTCAATTCAGTAGCAATTCTGTTATTTTCAGTTGATTAGCAAGCAACCGATTATAAACGGTGATCAAGAGTGGGAGAGCGTTGAGATTGAGGCAGTCTGTAGAATCGACACAGCCAGACGCATCCTCAACATTGTTTTAGGGCAGGCAAGTGTCAGCACCCTCCCAAACAGTTAAGCTCGAATTTCTGAAGTTGGACATATTATCATAAGCAGCGCTTATTTCTCCTTTTTTTTATACAAAGCGACAGTTGCTGGTTTGAAAAAGTATCAAATTGCAGCAACGCATGGCTTGTTCTGTATTTGCGAAGACTTGAAATTCGAACTGACTGACTTTTAATGGCGCTCTCAGCGGTTTTGCTGATTTTTCGGTTATGATTCGAGATGAGTTGGCAATTTAAAGGACTTGGCAAAGAAACGGAAGATCTTAAATTTGTCGTTGCGTTTTTAGAGTCGTTAACTTGGTGACTCTAGATTTGTATTAAAAGAAACAAGATTTTGCTATTAAAAATAACATCTTATACCGCAAACTGTACAACATTCGTGTTGCCATTGAAGGTCAAATGCCTGGGGCACATTCCTCGGCAGCCTAATTTTATGGTGCGTGAATGTGCGACCTGAAGAGTGCGGACAGAATCGCACTTGGTTTCTTTGTTGTGCACCGATCGTGGTAATAAAAGTTGATCGATTGACGATCAAAGTGCAGCAATGCAAAGAGCAATTAAATCAATCAACTCACCGATACACAAGTAGCTAAAGAATATCTTAATTCAGTTATTCATTTTCCATTTTATCAAGCAGCTTTATTTGGCAAATTCTCAAATCGATTGAAATCAAACCCATCTGTGTAAAAAACTCGCGTGTAGCAACGTACACGTGGCAGAAGTGAAACTTCTTAAACAGTAAGAAGTAAGAGAGATTTAAGTGTGAAATAGAGAGAGTAAGTATCTGAAAAGAAATTCAATCAATACGAAATGGAATAATAATCTGTTGATTCAATATTAACATCCAGGGACCGTACCGGTTATGGTTTTTATCGAAAGTGTCACATATTAACTGTTATCTTTTAACTTTCATTTTTTCCGACACAAATAAAAGTTATTTGTGCTAACAGTTACTTTTGACTTTTATTTTATCGGTCAAAAATAACAGTTATTTTCTGTCGTTTATTTTTCGGTCAAAAATATCAGGTAATTTATATATTTTCAAAAGTCATTTTGTCGACCAAAAAAACTTTTGATACCATTATTTTCATCTCATCGGTGAGACATTTTACACATGGTGCCAACAGTTTAATCTGTCAAGCGGCCTTTAAAAAAACACAAATTGCTTGATATTTTTGACCGAAAAAATTTAAGTCACAAAATAACTGCTATTTTTGACTGATAAAATAAAAGTCAAAAGTAAACTTTATTTTTCCTCGAAAAAACTTTTAAAGAATCAGTCGAAAATTTAAAAGGCCCTTAATATTCGTAAGGCTGGAGACATTTGTAATAAAATGGTATATTTGAAAAAGTCTTTCAACAATTTTTTTATTTGAAAATTGTAAAATAACAATTATTTTCGGTCCCTGTTTTCATTGCGAATGTCTTCTCAACTTTGTCACTTCTTGAATGCTAAACTGCATTTGCATAGTACTCGTTGAAGGAGCCTCCGAAAGCAGAGGAAAATCTTGTTGGTTATTGCCTTTTGTTTCCTGATCGATTGATCCGATTGTTGAGTGTATCAACTTGGTTGGCTATAAAATTTTGTTGAAATGATGGCTGAGTTCAAAAATGCATTTTTACAAAGCATCAGTGTGTTGTTCTAGGGATTGGTTCTTTGCATGTTTTCAATCATCTGTCAAATTTTTGATAACAACCAACGTTATGATATGTTCTTTCAAATTAACCTTTAACCAGTAGATTTTTTTTAAGCTATTTGAATCTCCACACAAAAAGTGTAGAATTGTATGTCTAATTTCCGTGCATACTTTTTGGATGAAAATTAAAAGACATACTTTGTGTCTGTGATATACTAGATATGGACAACAACCCGTTCAATATTAATTCATTTTATTTGTTCGTTCATCATGTGACTATTATGCCATGTTCACACAGAGAGTTTAGTTTGCGTTTCGTTTGAGTTTAAATGCAGCTGTTCACACAGAGATGCGTCGGCAGAATTGAGTTTACGGTGGATTGTAATGATAGCCAATTTTTGGAATTTCGCTCAAAACTCAGCTTTTTTCGGCCCATACTGACTGACTGATGAGAAACCCTCATCTTCTAAACTTTCCCAAGTTATTTTATTAGTTTTTTGGCTTATTTTTGTTAATAATAAAATACAAATAGAAACATGCACAATTGAGAATCAGCTGTTGTTGGCATTTTTTATCGTTCAATCGAATCGAACACAGCTAAAATCTAACTGAACGAATGTTTTTATCAAAACACTAGCATACTTGTAGGCATGTGTCAAATTGAGTTTTGGTAAACGTAGAAAACAAGTTGTGTTTAGTTGCGTTTTCTCCAGCAAAATTGTACTGGAAACGCCAGCGTTTAAATTGAGTTTAAGGGCAAAACGCAACTTTGTACTGGAAACGCAAACTAAACTCTCTGTGTGAACATGGCATTAAACTTAGAGGTAGAGTTTCCGACTTTTATTTCTGGGAAGTCTGGGTTCAAATCCAGTTTGCGGCAATAATTTTTTGAAAATTTTCATATGAATTGAAAACGTTAGACTAGCGTCACGAATAAGAGACCTTGAAATTTCACTCGCCGCCAAAAAAGTTTCACTTCAAAACTTTCATGCAACATATTATTTCATTAAAAATTTCAAACTTACTTTACTGTACTAGTTTACAGTACTACCTCAAAACTTGACTTGACTTGACTTGTCTTTTGACTTGTCTATTGACTTGTCTATTGACTTGTCTCTTGACTTGTCTATTGACTTGTCTATTTAGTGTATGGTCCTTTGTTCATAATTTTACATAAAAAATCATACACAAAAGTTCCGCGGTATCATTTTTTTTTTTTTTTTGATAAACGTCAAAAAGTATCGGTCAAATCGGTTTTTTATAAATATCTCGTAATGGTATTTCTCAAAAATTTTGAAAAATTTTTTTCGAGGTATACAAGATAAACGTTCGGTTAATTCCGGTTTTTGCCAAATATTTCGTAGACAGTATTTTTTTTTAAATTTAGCCAAGAGACCAAGACAAGAGAAAAAAAATTCCGTAAAATCAATGATTTACAAAAATAAGGACCACCAATGGTCTGTTAATACGGTTTTAAAAAAAAAACAAGAAAAAAAGTCTAAAGTCGGTCTAGGCCGACTATAAAATACCCTAAACCTACTTTCCCAAAAAAAAAATGTTATTGAAAATGGGCGTGTCCGCGGGCGGATGAAGCCTATATTTTATATGCTCTTAAATGTTGAAGAAAAATTTACACATACCAAGTTTTATTCCTGTAGCTCACAGTAAATGCCTTTATTATGCTTTCGCTATGGGAGGTGGGCGTGTTCATGGACGGATTACTCCCAATTTTTTAATACACCTTAGTTTTGGTATAAAATACATACATACCAAATTTGATCTCTCTATGACAAACATAATCTTATTTATTCAGTTTTAAACTTTTTGGGTTATGTGGGAGGTAGGCGTGTCCGTTGGCGGATGACGTCCATTTTTCAAAACCATCTTTGTCTTGTCATAAAAAACATATGTGTCAAATTTTAGCTCTGTAGGTTAAACAGAGGCTTATTTATTGCGTTTTCAATTTTTGGGTTGTATGGGAGGTGGGCGTGTCCGTGAACGGATGACGTCCATTTTTCTAAGACATCTTTGTGTTTGTATAAAACACATACATATCAAATTTTATTGTTGTAGGCTAGATATGAGCTGAGTCCGTGGGCGGATGATGTCCATTTTTCAAAACCATCTTTGTTTTGTTGAAAAAAATATATGTGTCAAATTTTACCTCTGTAGGTTAGACAGAGGCTTATTTATTCCGTTTTAAATTTTTGGGTTGTATGGGAGGTGGGCGTGTCCTTAAGCGAATGACACCCGAAGACAACTTTGTGTTGATACAACACACATACACATCAAATTTTATTGGTGTAGGTTAATTATGAGCTGAGTTATGCAGTTTTCAATTTTTGCGTTGTATGGAAGATAGGCGTGTCCGTGGGCGGATTCCAAAAATATTCAATAGGCAGATCCTTGGGTCTAGGTGACCATGTGTGCCAAGTTTCATTCAATTATCTCAACTCCTTCTTCTTATCCTGTGTATACGGACAACACACAGACGGACGGACGGACGGACGGACATGGATAGCTCGACTCACGTGGTGACGATGATCAAGAATATATACTTTTCTATACCGGACTTGCTTCGTTCTATGCTTTACAAACGTTTGCACAAAGCTAATATACCCTGACCTTTGAAAAATTTTAACTAAAGAAGCTTTTGTTTACTAGATAACTTCTGTAGAAACATTTGTTTTCGAGATAAACAATCGAAAAAGGTCGGTTACAACGGTTTTTTTCTAAATAACTCGTAAACCTGATTCGAAAATGTGGGTCAAATGGGCTCTTCTTGTCTGAAAACGGTTAGAACCCATGAAAATTCCTCTGACTCATTTGAAAGATCGTCTTTACCCTATTTTCATTCTTGCCAGTCATTGGTATGTATGGCTTATGAACAGCATCATGGGCATCTATCGTCTCATTAAGGTAAGTAAGACATAGGGTCGCGTTCTTAGACGAGTGCGCCTTTCCTAACTTTGCTAAAAGCAATATAAAAAGCGCACGTAAGCCAAAATATTGAAAGTATGTACGTTTATGCTAGTTATAGTCGAATTTTCGTATGGAACTGTCAAAACTCGCAGTTTTCAAACGCAACAAATTATAAAGTAACCTTTTTTAAAAATCTCCAGGGAGCCTAAGCCTTTATTACTTAAGTAGTAATGCATCCCGAAATTGTTTCGTAGAGGTTATTAAAATGAGCCACGGAATGTTTTTAACTAGCTAATCAGACTTCTTTTGCGTGAAGACCGACCCTTCCTATTGTTCATTAGTATATATATATTTTTTTTTAATATTAGAAATGTTTTTTTTTTCAAGCTTTTTTTGGAAGTGGGTGGTTCGGGTGGAGTATATTTGAGATTTTTTTAAATTTTTTTGGAAAAGGCTTAGAGGTCGCGCTAGTCAGAGTTTCAGTAAAAATCAGGTTTTTCGGAGAATTTTCAAATTTCAAAGATAAGTTGTTCAATAACAGACATTTTCTTAGTCTTTGAGTAACTTTTTAAAAAAAACACATTTGTTCAAACTTTACTTTAATATATATAACTAAGTCTTCTGACTGAATTTCGTGAAATTTCCATAAACTTTTCAAAAAACGCTTGATAATTTTTAAAAATTCCAAAAAAATTTTGCAAATAATACGTTAATACATAACTTTTCAAACAAAGACTATAGGTTATATGAATTTTGGTCATTAAATGCATAAAATAGTTGACACTTTCATTGTTGAAGTAGATAAGTTTTATGAATATTTTTCTCTTATCTTATAATCAATTCTTGCTGCCCTTATATTTGTACATGGATTATATGAATTTCCATCACTAAACTCATAAAGAGTTCACGTTTCCCTTGTATATGTATGTATATGAAAATCATGTATTTTTATCACTTATCTCATGAACTGTTCTTGTTCTGATTGTATTTGTACATGAATTTTATTCACAAAAATTACACGGTACAACGAAATTGACATTTAAAAAAGGTCAAGAGGTTTGATAACCAACCTTAATTCTTTATTGATTATTGAAGAACGATAAACTAGATGGCGTTTCCAGATTTTTTCCATCCCGTCTAAATATCATGAAAAAACATTTTGGTATAAAAAATATTTTATATAATGTTAGAATATAAAGAATTTATTTTTATTTTGTATTTGACAATTTTCAATAATCAACTGTGTATAACAGAGAATTTTAACGTGATAGGGGAAAAAGTACACAACCATGTTTAGCATAGTCTGGTTATATGAAAATCGTGCTTACATTTTCGAGCAGTAAGTATAATAAAACTTTGTTATACCAAAAATTATGGAATTTTTTTGTCATTGTAAGATTGACATTTCAACCTCTTGAACTTTTTTGGCCGTTGTACCCTGTTATGATTGATTCATGTGTTCTCTTGTACTTTTTCATGGCATTTACGAAATTTTTTATTGGTTCGTGTGTCGTCTTGTTCACACATTTTATGAACTTTAAGCACTAGGCTTATGAAATATTCATTTTCACTTGTTTTTTTCTATTGATATCGGTTTCTGGTGTCACGAAGAGTTCATGTGATTTATGTAGATCATAAAAATTTACAATTATCATGTATATTTTTGTTTGGAAATATCCTCAAAACTATTGTCCTTATAAAATAGATGATTTGGAATGCCACTAGATGTCCTCTTCATATTTATAAAGTATCACTTAAATCGACTATTCTCTTAAAGCTTGTTTTCAATTGGTAAGGCATAAGATTTAGCATGAAATTTATTTAAATTATTGAATTCATTAGAACAATTTAAATGAAGCAGTTTCAGTTGTTATTTACACTTCGAAATTCTAAGCCCTTTATATGCTTTGTTAAATTTACTACACCCAGGGAAAAATGAGGCAAAATTTTTCAACACGGCTCCTGTCAATCTAACATGATAATTTTTACTGGCAAAACAACAACAATTTTTAAAGATTAACACTGTATTATGCAGTGTTAAAAAATAACATGAGTAAAGTGTTGATTTGCTCATTGCATCAAAAGAAGAGTCAGTGCGAATAATGTTGCTGTTGAGCGAATTAAGTGACAAAATGCCCTTTTTCTGAATGTTCTGTTCAGCAGAAGCCATTTTATGTGATTTTGCGCTCTGCACAAACATTCATTTAACAGACTTGAATTATTATGTAAAGTGTTAATTATTAACATGACTGATCGTGTTGAATTTCAATAACATGATTTAGTGTTAAAAAAGTGTTATTTTTACACGATTTTTTTTCTGGGTGTACGATATGGTAAATGCTAATATGGTATGGCCCGTCCTATGACGGCATGGAACCAATGTCGTCACTGATGAGAATTAGACAAATTTTCTACGCATACTTTCAAGCTTCGATGATAAGTACTTATTAAATTTTCAGTGCATATTTATGGTGAACTCTTTCTGATAAGTACTAAAAAAATTTTCATTGCATACTTAAGGCTGAACAGACTCAGAAAGAACTGTATACTTTCTTAGCTTATATATTCTTTAGGTTTTGGTTCAGCTGTTGGATAGGACTTGTTGTTGGATAGGACTTAAGAAGCACTGTAGTCTCCATGTACTAAGATTTCTAATGCAAAATTTTAGAACAGGTTGTGATGCAGGCTGAACAGAACTTAAATGGCTTAGCAATAAACAATTATGAACAGTTTGAGTGAAACAGGTTTTAGTTCAGGCTGAACAGATTTTAAAAAGCATAGCAATAACAATTATGAACTCTTTTAGCGATTTAGGGCACGTAGCACGACGCTTGTCTTTTATTTATTAAGATGTCTTAAACATTCTTTTAATGCTAAAATTATTAGAAAATTAGACACCACTATTGTGGTTTTTGAGCTGTAAGCCAAGATTTATTTCTGAACAAATTTTGTGTATTTTTGTAACGAAAATTATGCTGAAAACAAATATTTTTATACCCCCACGCGTACTGCTTAAGGGGTATATTAATTTTGTCACGACGTGTGTAACGCCCATAAGGAGGCGTGTTAGGTATAGAAAAGTATATATATTCTTGATCAGCATGACCACCTGAGTTGATTTAGCCATGTCCGTCTGTCTGTCCGTCTGTCCGTCTGTCTGTCTGTGGACACGATTACAGCCGTAATTTTGAAGCTATAGTGCTGAAATTCGATATTTGAGCTTTTTTCTAAAAAACTAAGATCAAGTTCGAGAATGGGCTAAATCGCATGAAAACCACGCCTACCTCCCATATAACCCCAATATTGAAAACTCTGTAAAGAGGCTAATATTACAGCTTCAATACTGAAACTCGGTATTTGTATATTCTATGTCAAAAATAAGGTGTGTACGAAAAATGAGCAACATCCACCCACAAACACGCCCACCTCCCATACAACCCCAAAATTGAAAAATCTTTAAAGAGGATAATATTAAAGGTACAAGACGGAAACTCGGTAATTAAGTATTCTATATCAAAACTGAGGTGTGTTAGAAAAATGGGCGTCATCCACCTACTAACACGCTCCCCTCCCATACAACCCCAAAATTGAAAACCCTATAAAGAGGCTAATATTAAAGGTACAAAACGGAAACTCGATATTCGTGTATTCCATGACAAAACTGAGGTGTGTTAGAAAAATGGGCGTGATACACAAACTAACACGCCCACCTCCCATACAACCCCAAAATTGAAAACGTTATAAAATGACTTATATTTAAGCTGTAGGAAAACAATTTGATATGTATGTATTTTAGACACATAAAAATAATAAAATCTCTCAAAATCTCATAAAAAAAGCTCTCCAATTTAAGATTATTTTACCTTTAAGAATCGGCCGTGGGGGTATTTTAACTTCGGCCCAGTCGAAGATATACCTTACTAGTTTTAAATTCTTTTAGTTTTGAAACTTTTTATATTTTAAATTCCATCCCTGGTTAACAGTTCTTTGTCTCATAGATGAGTGGGCGTTGACAGTGCTCATGTTACAATTCCTTTCTGTTTTCACTTTCCTCATACATTTTGATTTGAAAATTTTGCTGCTTTGTTGTGCTGGTGATCAACGCCATTTTTCTTTAAGGAGGGATATGACATTGGCCGTTTTTTAAATCGACTTTTTTTATAATTTTGTATTTAAGTAAATATTATTAATATTCTAAGAAAAAAAAATGGAAAAATCCTACGGGTTTAAAACTTACAGCCGGTTTAGTGAGAGCGCATTTTTCTTTTTCAACCTTTTTTTTCTTTGTTCGCAAACTTTGAACGCGTTTATCTCGAAACTATGTTTTTCGTACAGGTTGCGACACTAGCGAGTTCATTTTTTGACGAAATTTTTTTTTGTATTTTTTTAATTTTGATTCGCTATCGTATTTTTTTCGATTTTTTATGAATTTTTAAAGTCAATATTTCAAAAGTCAAATTTGGAACATCACCAAAAATTGAAAAAAGCTCCTGTCATACGATTACCAATTTTGTTAAGATTTAAAAAAGTCATTTTTTTCCAGATCGGACAATTTTTGCGACTCCCAGCGCTGCAACCCCGAGGCCTCGTTTTTTTCTCTGCCGCCAGTTTGGACATCTATAAAACCATGTTTGAGTGAAAAATATATTTTTTGGAATTTTTTTCTTGTAATTTGTTCAATTCTCTACAATAATAAAAAACTTTTGGAAAAATGTTTTGTTTTGACTGAGTTATGAATTTTTAAAAATAGGTCTTTTTTCTCTGCCGCGAATGTTATGTCCCACCTTAAATGTATTCATAAATTTCTACTCAATTTCAATTAATTGTTCATAACTTGATGGTTGCTGAGGCTAAGATCGCTTGCATCCTGGGTCATGTCAATTTTTTGTTATTATTTCTTTTTTCCTGCACATCAAAAATTGATTTAGAAACATGTCGATGTTGGCCATCGACACCATGCATCATTAACTTTTTTATACTGCACTTTTTTTTTCTTACCTCAACAATGTCGGTAAGAAAGTCGCCAACGATAAAATAAGCCAACGGTTTTGGAAATTGTTGTATTTGTTGTGGCACATTAAATTTAAGCACGCTATTAACACTCTTGTATTTTTTTTTGGGCAAAGAGTGAAATGCAAGTGGTTGTTGTTGTTGTTGCAAGTTGTTTTATGTATGTACAACACACTTTACAGCAACACTTTACTTTGGTCCATTTAATTAGACGGCGCATCAACAAGGTGCTAACTGGCGAGCACTTAGTTAGTTGCTCAAACTGTGCTGATGGCAGCCTCTGGCCATTCGTCGCTCGCTGGCTTGTTCACAAAGCAAACCCTTTCTTTGTTTGTGGCTGATCATAACGTGATAATTGCTGGCACCATCAGCAATACAGCACCAACAACACCAGTAACATGAGCAACATGCTCCAGTACCGTGATTTATTTGCGAGCTTTAACGATGTGTTAAAATAAATTGCAAGCGTTCAAAATATGTCCTTAAAAGACGCACGCACACATTCACTAGCGCTTTTAAATTGCTGACCTTATAATTTTGGCAATCGATGGAAGCAGCACTGCAGGCGAGAAACATATTAAAATGTTTGTAAAGGAAGCAAGCTGTTGGTTACACAATTTAATTGATTGCTGCTCTTAAATTACAGTCAGGCAAACATTTTGAACGCTGCAGTCCTTTAAGCCAAAAACTTTCGAATATTTGCTCAACACTTTTTTTCAACAAAATTTTGCAACTCATTGTTAGTCCTAAAAAAATAATTTTATTTATTTTTGGCCCTAAGAGTTTTTATTGGAGATAGAAACTACAAAAATTCTATGCAGAAGGTATTGATTACACAGCTGAGCACAAGAGCGGCTACGTTTAGAAAATCTTTAATCCTTTTAAATCAAGCTATAGTAGAAGAAGTATCAAAATACAAAATAAGTCTCTAAGCCTGACAGGCAGCAATAAATATCCAAGAAACTGTCCAACAGCATTAGTCAAAATCAGCACGGAAATAGGTCAACCTCTAGCAGAAGATCAAAGCCGAACTTAACTCAATCTATGATGATGGTTATGGCGTTAATCGAGATGGCAATAAAAGACAAATTATCATGAATGGAATTGTTTCGAGAAGGAGCAGCAGGACCGCGAGACTCATTAGCTAATTGTATTCATTGGTTTTTCTACATGCAAACTTCTGCTGAACTCCTAAAAGTCGGGTTCGAAAAAGTGAACTTCACAGATGGCGACTGGCGCCCGGTGGCTCAATGGTGGTCGATGCGGCTTTTGCAAAATGATCAAAGATGTCTTTTTTGTGTCTTTCTAGGAACTGCGCGGGTTGAGCCAGAAAATTGCGCAGGTGGCACGACACGCAAGCATTAAGGCATTAGATGTTCTTAGGTGGCCTTCGAAATCGACGTTATGAATTCGCTAGATAACTAATTTAATTCAGTGAGCATGAAAGCAATCAACGACAAACATATGAGAGAAGAGAGCTTTAAGTTGAGTGGAATGAGGCGGCTCATGAGCGGTACACGACAATGATATATGCGAGAAATAAAACTGTGCAATCAAGGCCATAACTCGACCACACTATGTCATGGCGACCTTAGTAAGTAATCTAGAGAAAAATTTTGCTCCTAGGTAAGTCATAGAAATTTTTGTGATTAATATGGGTTCCTTGGACAAGAACTTTATTCTATAGGAAATAGAAAATAGATCCAACTTGAATGATTTGTGAAAATATACAACGTAAACGACAGAAACGGTGTTTTCCGAATATTCGACCAAAACGAATCGGGTTTTTTCAAAAATCGGGATTCGGAAAAATCTCGTAAACGGGATTTTTTAAAATTTGGGTTAAAAGGTTTGATTTTTGCTTACTTCATAATTCTGCATAAAAATTTCCAACTCTTAATTAACGTAGGATACTTGGATAAAATGGATTTTTTTCAAATATCTCGTAAGCGGGATTTTTGAAAAATTTGTCAAAAGACCTTTGGATAATTTTTTTTTCGAGACATGAGATCAAAAAGGGACGATTAGACCGAATTTTTCCAAATATCTCGTAAACGAGATTTTTCAAAAATTTGTCAGTAGAACTCCTTCAGAAGATAGTTTTTTATAAAAATTTAATTTAATACAATTTATCCGCAGCATCATTTTTTGCGAGACATACGACCCAAAAAGATTGATTGAATTGGTTTTTCCAGATATCGTAAGTCAGATTCTGCACAAATAGACCAAAAGTAATTTTCGTTGGTTAATTTTCGGTTAAAAAATGAGATATAATAATTTTTTCGAGATATACAACATAAAAGTTTGGATAAATCCTTTTTTTTTCAAACATTAAGCAAATGGGATTTTTAGAAAATTTGGACCGATTGGTTTTTTGCTCATCAGTTAGTTAGTGCTGCATAGAAATGTAATCAAACAGGATCGGTTTAAGCGGATTTTTTCAAATATCTCGTAAACGGGATTTTTAAAAAATTTCTCAAAAGATTTATCTTTCATAAGATAATTTTATACAAAAATTACATTTTTAAAAAATGTATCCTTAGAATCATTTTTTTAAATATATGACCAAAGAGGATGATTGAATTGGTTTTTCTAAGTATCGTAAATTGGATTTTTCAAAAATAGACCAAAAGTACTTTTTTGTAGTTCATTTAAGGTTAAAAAATTACGTATAATAATTTTTTTCGAGATATACAACAAAAAAGCTTGATTAAATATTTTTGCAAACATCACGTAAACGGAATTTTAAAAACATTTGGGCAGATTGGTTTTTTGCGATCAAACAGGATCGGTTAAGGGGTATTTTCCAAAAATTTGTCAAAATAGTTTTTTCCTAAGATAGTTTTATTTAAAAATTAAAATTTATACAAATTTATACGTAGGATCATTTTTTGAGATATACGCCCAAAAAGGATTTATGTGGGTTCCTTGGACGGGAAAGTTTTTCTACAGGAAATAGAAAATAGGTCCAATTTGAATGATATGTGAAAATATTACAATTTTAATAACAAAAACGGGCAAATATACGACCAACACGAGTCGAATAAATCGGTTTTTTAAAAAATCTCGTAAATGGGATTTTTCACAAATTTGGGTCAAAAGGTTAAATTTTTGCTAACTTAATCATTCTGCACAAAAACTTCATATTTTAAATTAATGTAAGATCATTTTTTTCGAGATATGCGATCGAAAAGATTCGTTTAAAGCGGATTTTTTCCGAAATATCTCGTAATTTTTAAAAAAATTGTCAATAGGGCTTTTATCATAAAATAGTGTTACATAAAATGAAATTTTATGGAAATTTATCATTTTTTTGAGAAAATTTGGCCTAATTTGGGATTTTTAACTTGATAGCTTAACATAATAATAAAAATTCATACAATTTTTTTCTTAAGATCATTTTTTTCGAAATATACGTCCAAAAGATTTTGATTAAATTGCTTTATCCAAGTATCGTAAAAGGGATTTTTCAAATATGAACCAAAAGTGTTAATGTTCAATAATTCATTTTACGATAAAAAATTAAGTAGAATACTTTTTTTGAGGTATACAACAAAAAAGGTTGATTAAATTGGTTTTTCCACATGTCACGTAAGCGGGATTTTTATAAAATTTGGGTCGAATGATTTTTTGTCCATAAGCTAGTTCTGCTTATACATAAATGCGATGGACAAAATTTCCGTGGGATCATTAAGGATCATTTGTTTTCGAGATATACGTCCAAAAAGTAAGGATTAAATTGGTTTTTTCAAATGTCTGGTAAGTGGGATTTTTTAAAAATAGGCCAAGTATACTTTTGTCCATTACATAATTTTATGATGAAAAATAACGTAGAATAATTTTTAGGAGATGTACAACCAAAAAAAGGTCAGCTAAATAGATTTTTTCATATATCACGTAAACGAGATTTTTAGAAAACTTTTAAAATTAAAAATTTTTAAGGCCGAATGAATTTTTGTTCATCAGTGGAACAAATTTTATGGTCAAAATCATAGTAGTTTCATTAGTTTTTCGAGATATAAGACCTAAAGAAGTGTTAAAGCGACTTTTTCCAAATATCTCGTAAATGGAATTTTTCAAAAACGTAAAAAGTAAAAAATAAAAAAATTTATTTGAAAGTTTTATTAAAAAATTAATATATACAAAATTATTTCTGAGATATACGACCAAAACATCTACTCTAAACATCTCGCAAACAGGAATTTTGTATTATTTCCTCCCATCTCGAAAATTAGGGTCGAACTGTTCATTAGTTATTTTTTTATAAAAATGTCAAGAACAAAATTTTCGTAGAATCAAAAGTTTAAGAGATAAACAACCGACAAGGGTCGGTTAAAGTGGCTTTTTTCTAAAAAAACCTCGTAAAAGGTGGTTTTCAACGATCGGAATCGAAAAAATGTTGTTCATTAGGAATAAAATGGTCGGTTAAAATGGTTTTTTCAAACAACAAAATTTTCGTAGAATCAAAATTCGGTTAAAATGGTTTTTCCAAATATCTCGTAAGCGTGATTTTTTAAAAATAGGGCCTAAAGGCACTTCTTTTCACTAAAATGATCCTGCATTAAAATATTATGACAAAAATTAACCTACGTTCATAAGTTTTTAAGGACAGACAACCAACTGAAGTCGTTGAAGAGTTTTTCCAAATATTTCATAAATGGGTTTTTTTCAAAAATTTTGGCCTACGCGCAGTGTTTTTTCTTCCATACTAGTTTTGGATACAGAAAGAGTGCTCTTATGATAATGATATTTTAAATGCTTGGTTAGCTTGAGCTAATTAAGAAAAATTTTAAAAATTGTTGTCATCGGTCAGTACTAAAGGGTACCTGCCTTGGCTCTCTATTCATTTTTTACATGAATTTGTACGCTATGCATATACGAAGGTTGACCGGTCTTAACAACAATTGCTCAGGTGACCAGACAAATCTTAATAGATAAAATGGAAGTGTCACGCTCCGCACCTAGTATCGCTCAAACTGTTCATTCTTGATATAACACTGCTTTTATTATACAAAAAATGTCTAGCCTTAAAGTTAGCGCACGAACAAATTTTATTTTTCCAAGTCATGCTCCTCACCTTATGCCTCTCAAACTGTTATTAGACTTTAACTGTGCTCTTCAAACTGTTCAGCCTGAAAGAAGGCACAGACGATTTTTTGGTATTTAACATGGACATGGGTTCCAACCCGTCATAGGACAAGCTTTAATACTAGCAAAGTAATATATGTGCACGGAAAATTGTTGAACTCGTTTAGACCCTAACAGTATCATCCTAGGATCGCTATAAAATTTTTAAATAATTTTGTATGGATGGCACATACAAAAGTTTACCGATATCGGTCAAAAAACCTTAGTCAACAGGCTAGGCAAAAAGTTTAAAATTGCCATTGTTTTCTATATAAGGTCACGCTTTTCACCTTAACTTCATCATCATTTCAAATAGGTTTCTACCAAGGAAAGAGGCTTGTTTACTTTTTTCGTCTTGCACTCGGCGATGCACTTTTTCGATAGGAAACAATTTATTTCAAACAACAGATCATATGAATTGTTCTGCTTACTAATTTTGTGAGAGTGAGTGAAAAAGTGTGAAAAGTTCTCAGTTCCATGGCAGATTTCTACAAAATTTTCACAGAGGAAACCATCGCCATGCTAGATTTCTTACGTTTTTTCTTCTTTCTACGCCCTATTCTACAATGGAACAGGCATTCTCTCAGGGTAGGCTACTACCCTAGAGCAGAAACAGCTCTCTGAAGCGCTAATTTTTGCTTACTATTGCTTTCGATACAAAGTTCCGTGGTTACCTGAACTCCCGTAACGCTTGCTTGCTCCACGGAGTAACGGTTGAATTACCATCCACCAAAATTACCATCGTCACCCAAAATTGTTAAAGTGTTTCCTCCAATCTTACAAGGTGATCTTATCAATCTTATTATAAATCTTAATATATAAAAGACAAGAATTACGCTCCGTGCCCTAAATTGCTCAAGCTGTTCATAATTGTTTATTGCTAAGCCATTTAAGTTCTGTACAGCCTGAACCAGAACCTGATCTAAAATTATGCATTGGAAATCTTAGGATATGAAGACTAGCGTCACTTTCCTCTACTATACATATGCATGTTCTTGCGTCTTGTTATTACAGCGCTTCTTAAGTCCTATGTTTAGTCTGTCTACGCACCCAATAACTTCTTTCTTGCTATTAAGGGCTTTTAATATACGAACAAATTGTCAGCCTGGAAGTATGCACACAAAATGTATTTGATTTTTACCAGTAACGACACATTAACAATGACTGCAACATAAAAACATTCGAGGTAAATATTAAAATGTTGTCATATCGTCTGCTACTGAAATATTTTGAATGCGACCCGTTTTGGGACGGTCTTTTCTACTAGTATATACTATATAAGTTGTTTAGAAGGGACTAGGGGGCAAGTATCACTTACTGTCCTACCCACTTTCAACCGCCAAATTTTTCATTTCTCAAAAAACCTTGTCCACAGAAAATATGCACTCTTTATATTATTGACGAAATGCTTTGTTGAATGTTGAATTTCCAAAAAATCAATAAGTTCACCCTGTAATCAGATGCCAGAAGCCTGTTGAGTGTCTTTTAATGATTTGAAGCACCCATTTCCAATAACTGAAAGAATCATTTTAGTTGCATACTTTTAGGCATTTTGTTCGTCTTAACTGATAACATGCTCTTTGCCTTCCAAATCTAAATTTTACATCCAATTGTTTGCCACCTGTTTAAAATATGGGTGCTGAGCTTTCGTGATGATACCAACTTCGAAGTTAATGAATACTCTGAGTAAAACATGAAACATACCTGATTACAATGTAGAAAAGTAAGCAATTAAAAGCATGCATGCGTTTATTCATAACAAAAAAGTTTATCACCTCAGCCATCCTTTGAAATGCGGGCAAGCTCTCTGCCACCGTTGGTTATTGACCTTTGTATTCTCGCTGTCGTTGCACAAAATTATGCGCAAGAGAAAGAATCGACGAATTTCAATCAATTTTAATTAAAACCACACAGCTTAAATATTTGGCGTTCAAGTCTGTATGCCTGCTTCATAGAAGCAAGTCCAAAAAGTTGTTTCTTATATAATTAACAAGATGCTTCTGCGTAATTCTATCAACTTCAGGTTTTCTGAGGTCGACTTTTATATGTGCGCTTTCTTTGATAAGCTTTGTTTAGATGAATTTTCTGATCTTAGGTTAATGATTTCCACAAGCAATTTTGTTTCGTTTTCGATTTTTTTGATTTTATTTGTTTATTTCTTTTTAACTGAAAACTGGTTTCAAAATGTGAAAAAATTAATTAAAATTTACCTAAAATAGTTAACAACAAAGTTTTAAATTAATTTCGCATTTTTTTTTTTTTTTTTTTTTTTTGTTGCTTGTAAGTTCAGCTTGATCGAGTTGTTTGTCCTTTCTGAGAGGTAACGCATTAAAATTGTATGTCAAATTTAGTGCGCTTAGCTATTATTGACAAAACTTGATCCTAAAATATAACTTATAAATGTTTGAGTAGAATTTCGGTGGCTTCCACTCTCACAACATTCTGTCAATCCAATCGGTGAGATTGCTTAGCTCATTATCCTTTGCCGAACACTCATAGAATTGCACATTTTGTTGTAGCTGCGTGAATTCAAAGTCTTTACCTTCCTTACCAACGTAAACTGTTGTTTTAGCTGCTTCATCTTCAGCTGTTGATTCTAATTTCCGGCTGCGTGAATCTCGCACAATATTACTTAAAAAATTTATGGGACAAGTATTTTAAGTTTACATTTTCATTTCATTTTTCAGTCTTTGGCACTTACATTTCCTTCTCCAACAGACTGCGTACTATTTGAGCACTCTTCGCAGTGGTTAGATCCTGCTTGTTGCAAAGCACTAGTAAAGAGCAGGGCGTAATGGTACCGTCAGACAAAATGTTGAAGAGTGCGCTATGAACATTCATAATTTATTTAAGAACACATGCAAGAATTAACAGGCCCACTTACTCTGCAACATCTCGTATGTCCTTCTGCACAGTCACAGAGTCTACTACGAAAATAAGTGCTTTCGTTGATTTTTTGTACTGATCAAAATATTTTTGGCGCACCCTATTATGACCGGGTATATCCACTACACGAGTCGATATGAGTCCAGCATTATAAGTGCCAACATTCTCAGTTATTGAAGTGAAAGTGACCACAAATTTGCTATGTATGATTTGCATGAAGATGGTAGTTTTTCCAGATTCACACAGTCCAGTTAGCAAGAAATCGCGTCGGGCAGTTCGTCGACTGCGTAGGATTATAAAAATAGCTGCAAATGATATGGAAGTGATTAGAACAGATATGGTCTAGATGGAGCTATTGGGCTAGACAGTCAGTTGGTCTGTGTGTTGATTGTTGCTGGGCTGACTTCAGCCGCAATGCGCTCTTACCAACACAAACAAATCCCAGGATAGCAGCAATAATTATCGAATTCATATCTACTTGCTCCAGCTTAATGGGCTCCTTGTCTTGAGTGTTTTCATTTATTTTATCCATTTTTAACGTTTTAATTTTGGGAATTCGTTTTTATGACCCGAACAACAAACTGGCAGTCTCTATGACAGGTGAACAGAGTGACGTTTTCGATAACGACAAAATACACAATCATCGAACCAGCATCGAACAAGGAAATAGTGACACGCAGATGATTTCTGCATGCTGAGTGTTGCCAACCATTGAAATTATGAATTGTTTAGCTAAGCGCGCTCGAAGATCGACTCTGTGTGTTATGTTTAGTGTCCGACCGAATATTCGGTTTCGGTTTCGGTTTCGGCCAGTTTCGGCCCTTTTAGTCAGTTTCGGCTATTCGGCATCAATATGGCCGAAACCGAAACCGAAACCGAATAACTCTAAACACTAAAAAGTTCCTTAAAGTGGTATTAAAAATTATCTCTTTATTTATTATTTTAAAGTTGAACTTTAATATTCAAAGAATATTTATCGTATGTATACGTTATTATTATCTGTTTGAATTGTTTTGTTTTTGAAAGCTTTTAATAAAATTAAAAAAAAAAAATAAAATGTTTTTAAAAACAAATTTGTATGTAGACTTTCAGTTTCGGTTTCGGTTTCGGTTTCGGCCGAATATTACAAAAATGGCCGAAATTCGGTTTCGGTTTCGGTTTCGGCCAAAATTTTGGTTTCGGTCGGACACTAGTTATGTTATATCAATTACTGTGTTCATATGCAAAGTTAACTCGAGATTAAGGTTTTCGTTGAGTTAAAATCATGACGACCCTTACTCAATGCCTTTCAAGGGCACGGGGAGATTACGATTTCCGGGGCGCCGCGATTTGACGATGGTTTCGAAGAGTACTCTTAATAAAAATAAGAATAGCCAAAGGAAATGTTGTGTTATCGATTTGTTTCCGAGTTATCGATTTTAAAAAATTTTTTTTTGCTATAAGGTCTATGAAGAAAACCGGCTGTATTATTCTTAATATATAACCGATATTAATGATTAAGATAAAATTTAAAAAGTTATATGTAAGGCTTTAAGAAAAATTTTAAATTAATGAAATCTGTTGAGTACTTTGTATTTTATAGGTATTTTTATGCAATACAAATATATTTTCTTCCATAAAACCGTTATTTTCTCAAAAATTACCGTTATTACTATGAATTATAAAGAGTAAATTATTAAAGCTTGAACATTTATCTTTCATTTGGTATATAATATATATAATTTATTTGACTTTTTGTCGTGTTTTTTATGATATAATGATTTGCCCTTGTACGGAAAATTGCTTATTTCACTCATATTTACCTTAGATGTTTCTCTTTCTTACTTCATATTTACCAATATCGCCATATCAATACAATATTTATATGAATTAACGGGATTTTCGAGTCAGTGAAAAAAATTTGTATTTTTTGGTCGATCAGTTAATAAAAAACTAAATAATTTTATCTATCAAAAAAAAAGGTAAAACTTTCAGCTTATCAAAAAATATATATTTTAACAGTCTAATTTATAAACTGATTTTAAAGGTTGTTTAACTTTAAACAGCACTTAAACACCCAAACGTGATCTATAAGCATTTTACACACTTGATTAAGTACTGCGTAACTTAAACACCGAAAATGCGTGTTTAGAGGCTGCGTAAGTCATATTTGTTGTGAGGAAATATCAATTGTCACATTTTTAACACATTAAATGAAAGTTGAATTTTACAAACTAACATAAAATAAATATGCCATTTAGTTTTGAATCATTTTCTAATGATATACATATCATTGACTTTTTTGATGAAAGACCTGTGCCGCGAAGAACAAAACTTTACTAAACAAGATATAATCCAATGGGCCTTAGGGAAAAAGATTTTCAGGAAAAGTACAGATTTTAAAAAAAAGTTTTCTTAGGAGCAACTGTTTAATGAAAAAATACCATATGCTTAATAAAGAACATAATTTATTTAATAGTAAAAAAAAGTTCACCTTATCAGTTGAATCCTAATTTTGGGATCGGATTTTTTTTTTCCATTGCAGTCTTAAGTTTTTCGTTTTGTTGAAAAATTTGACATTTGCACATAGAGATGCATAATATTTGCTTAGTGATGGTAATTTTAGGCATTATTTAGACACAAACCTCGTTTAGATAACAAAGCGTTTATAAATAACAATTTTAGCAAGGTTGTGTAAACGCTTAAACGATGTGTAACTAAACAACTGCTTAAACGATGTTTAAGGAAATCTAATAAATTAGACTGTAAGTACCTTAAAAACGAAAATTTTGCAGAAAAAAAACGGTTTTAAATTCAAATCTAATATATATTCGCTTATAAATTTAAAAACATTTTTGAAATTATATTTGCATTATATATCGTTGAAAAGGCATTTAACTACCTTTCGAATAGCATGTCAATCTTTAAGATCCATTGGATATCGGCAAAGATATAGAAAATTTTGTGAACAGATTTTTTAACAAAGAAAACACTTGGAAAATTTAAATTTTATGTAATATAGTGTGAAATTAAATAAAAAATGTATATTTTTATATGTCAAACAAAAGGTCTAACTGTAAGCTTTAAAAAAAAATATATTTTTAGTAACTTAATAACGTAAATTTTTTATAAAATAACGGTTCTTTTATTTAAATAATTCAACTTTGGAATAAATTCGCTTATAAAATTTAAAATATTATAGCAATGATATTAATAACAGATATATTTGAAAGGTCATTTAATGACCTTTGAAATGACATATCAATCTTAAAGATCCATTGAGTAACGACAAAGATATAGATGTTTTTTTGAAAAGATCTTTTAACGAAAAATTTTTTTTAAAAAATCGATAACTCGATAACTAATAGAGTTATCGATTTTTTGTTCGGCGAATCATGTTTTTTGTTGTTTTCTGGTAGAAAAAAAAAAATTTTGTTAAAAGATCTGTTCAAAAAAACATCTATATCTTTGCCGTTAATCAATAGATCTTTAAGATTGATATGTCATTTGAAAGGTCATTAAATGACCTTTCAAATATATTTGTTATAAATATCATTGCTACAATATTTTTAGTTTTATAAGCGAATTTATTCCAGAGTTGAATTTTTTAATGAAAAGAACCGTTATTTTCTAAAAAATTTACGTTATTAAGTTACTAAAAATATATTTTTTTTGAAAAGCTTACAGTTAGACCTGTTGTTTGACATATAAAAATATACATATTTTATTTAAATTCACACTATATTACATAAAATTTAAATTTTCCAAGTGTTTTCTTTGTTAAAAAATCTGTTCACAAAATTTTCTATATCTTTGCCAATATCCAATGAATCTTAAAGGTTGACATGCTATTCAAAAGGTAATTAAATGCCTTTTCAACGATATATAATACAAATATAATATCAAAAAGTTTTTAAATTTATAACTGAATAAATATCAGATTTGAATTTTTTAATTAAAAGAACCGTTTTTTTCTACAAAATTTACGTTTTTAAGATACTAAAAATATATATTTTTTTGAAAAGCTGAAAGTTGTACCTTTTTTTCGATAGATAAAAATATGTATATATTTTTATTAACTGATCGAATATAAAATACAAATTTTTTTCACTGACTCGAAAATCCCGTTAATTCATATAAATATTGTAGCTACAATGTTGCCTTAAAAACAATTATTTATTGTAATGGCAATATTCGTCAATATGGAGTAAGAAAGCCAAACATCTAAGGTACAAATGAGTGAAAAAAGCAATTTCCCGTACAAGGGCAAATCATTGTATCATAAAAAACACCACAAAAAGTCAAATAAATTATATATATTATATACCAAATGAAAGATAAATTTTCAAGCTTTAATAATTTACTTTTTATAATTCATAGTAATAACGGTAATTTTTGAGAAAATAACGGTTTTGTGTAAGAAAATATTTTTTTATTGAACAAAAATGCCTATAAAATACAAAGTACTCAACAGATTTCATTAATTTAAAATTTTTCTAAAAGCCTTATAAATAACCTTTTATATAATACCTTAATCATTAATATCGGTTATATATTAAGAATAATATAGCTTCATAGACTTTATAGCAAAAAAAAAATTTTTAAAAATCGATAGCTCGAAAACAAATCGATAACACAACATTTCCTTTGGCTATTCTTATTTTTATTAAGAGTACTTTTCGAATCCATCGTCAAATCGCGGCGCTCTGGAAATCGTAATCTCCCCCGAAAAAGGATCACAAATTATGTTTAAACACAATCGTTCCAAAATACTCACTTTTACGAAAGATAGTGTTTCCGCATTAATAAGTGAGAAAATATTGCTCTGTGATGAGAAAGATACACAAGTGATAGGGAATATATAAAATTGAAACAATTGACATTTTTTTTTGTTTTGATTTTTTCAAAAATAAAAAAATAAACAAAAATAAACAAAACAATTTTTTCATGTTTTGACCAGGGATTGAATCCAAAAAAGAACAATATAAAAAGTTCAAAATTTAAGCAAAAAAATTTGAACAAAAAAATTCTGTTCTCAAAATAAATATTGCTCAAAGAACAAAAAAAAATTTGTTCAAAAATAAAAATCAGTTAAGAACAAAAAATTTTTGAACAAAATATTTTGCTCATAAGCTAAAAAAAAACAAAATTATTTTATTACTAAAAAACAGAGATTGGAAACACGCTTGAGTTCGCAAATTGAAAACCAAAGAAAACGCAACGAGTTTGGTTCTCGTTCGTGGAGGAAATCATAAAATATATATTGGCAAATAAGGCTCCAGTATAAGAGTATTAAGAAGTAACTTTATCGCGTTAAAAAATCCTAAAATTGTGTCAGCTAAATTAAAAGACTTTTTCTTGCGTATTTGATTTTATTGCATATTTTTAAGATTTTAAGTGTTAAGCCTCACTAATAAAATATTTCGAGATTTTTCTCCGATAATTTTGACCAATAGTCATTTAAAATACATTTTAACGCTGAAAAACTTCTTTCAACGCTTACTTGCGTGGCAGGAATTGATAAAATAATTGCTGCCAGTTTCAAAATATGGGTAAATCCGCTTAATATCTTTGTTCATGCCATTAATTAAGAACATTCATGTTTAAGGTGCTCGTTTCGAAATATTAAAATTTTTTATTTCAGTGTAGATGTCCGCTAAGCTTTGACGTTCCTGTAGAACATCATTTGCAGCTGAGTGTTGACCGAAGGTCACATTAAGGAAATCACCTAATAGAGATAAACAAGTTTCATCTTCGTGCATATTTAGATCTGCAGCCGGCCTTAGTTCTGAGCTTTGAGCATTGTTGTTGATTGGTTGTGCAGATGCGGTATCTGACTGATTTTCAACAAGATCAATAAGTTCCTGCTGAAAACATATATAATTTTTAAATAAATAAACAATGCATTTGATGCTTACGTCACCACTACTGCTGATGGCATAGTGCAGATAAGTTATTAATTTTAGTCTGGCAACATATGGTGTGAATATAAGATGGATAGATTCAGTGGTTAAGGACGGTCAAAAATTCATACGCAACAACGAAAAGATTGTATCTTGAATTTTTCTTTAGGAATTTGTTACATTAAATTTTTGTATAAGAACGCATACATGTAAGACCGTTTTTGGGTTGATTCGGTTAAGAGGATTTCTCATTTCTGGAATTTTTTGTTTTCTGTAGATGTGCACTTTCTTAAACAACAGTTTTTTAACAAAATTCCTTAAGAAAAAAATTCACGGAATTGATATTGTGTGATATTGTAAAGTCCACCCCTAGCCCCTTTCTTTAGTAATTATTCATACCCGAACTGAAAATTGCCCACGCAACATCAGTTTACCAATCAAAGCAGCTTATTGTATATCCAATATATAAATAATAATAATAGCTGTGTTTTTTACCAAGCGAGTAGTTAAAAAACGACCGCTTATCATATGTATACATATATATATACATAAGTATATATACTCGCTTAAATAACACAGGAAACTGTTACTCGCTTAAAAGTTTGCCGACCAAACGAAAAAAAATGCTTCCAAGTTATGTTTCAATAATTGTATAAATTTCCTACAAAGGTGGCAACTATATCTGATTGATAGTCAATAGTGATGTATGAAATGAACATTTTTTGTACCAAATACTTTTCACGAAATACTCATAATTTGCTTTAGATCAATATTTCAATTAAAATACATAATAATTTAACAGGTAAGATAAGCAAAATTTATCAAATATACTCATTATGTAAAACTATGTTGTTTGCTTAAGCTTTTAGCACTGAAAATCTTTTGAGTATCGGGTTTGTTTTCAGTACCGAGTCTCCAATGCTTAAAATCTGAAAATTTATGCATCACTAATTGTCAGAACTTTGATATATAAAATAAATTTGTCAAAAATTGTTTACAAAAATTTTATCAGAACATAACAACGTTTTTGACTTTTCAGAAAATGCTTCCAAGTTTTAAAAAAATTCTTAAGCGAGTAAGCAGTCGTTTTTTGACTACTCGCTTGGTAAAAAACACAGCTAATATTGACTGAATTTCTTTGAAACTTGATAAAATTACAATCAAAATTTTTCAAATGACCAAAAAAACTTGAACAAAATTTATTTTGTTCAAAAAATAAATATCGTTCAAAGAGCAAAAAAATTGTAAACCAAAATTTTTTGTTCATAATCAGAACAAAATTTTTGTATATATTTTTTTTTTTTGTTCTGTTCAAAAACAAAATATTTTTGAACAAAAAATTAAAATTCAAATAACTGTTATTTCAACCCCTGGTTTTGACACTTAGTGATGTTGATATTTATAAAGCAAACCCTATCCATGCGTTGAGATCCGAGTATTCTTTTCATGCGGTTGCTTAATGCAGTGATACAAATTTTTATCATGGAATAAATCTCATTAAAGCCGCGTTTCCATGCAATCTTCTACGATCTCCCACAATCACTTTTTTTGTAAGACAGAATGAGCATGCGAACCCTATCTTATGGGATTGGCTAATGTAAGTGTGAAACAGGCATAAATTTTCTATTTTTATAGCATGTGATATCCTCTGTGATTTCATGAGATACTAGAAGATAGAAAAAGTTCAAAATTTTGAACTTTTACCATAAAAGTGTATCACATGCTATAAAATTTTACAACAGTTCTTATAGTTGCATGACATTTTTTATTTTGTATGACATTTCTAAAAATCTTAATATTAAAAATTTCACAGACAAACAGCTTGAAATTGTAGAAAGTAAATTTGTAACTGTTCCTTTCCACGTTAAAAGCTAAACTTTCCTTTTCCCGCTAGGTCGTCGTCGCTCTAAGGAACAGAAGGTGTTCGATATCAAAGCAAAAATTGCTCAACTTCTTGCTGTCATGCAAGAACTGACTCGATGTGTTTGCCACAATGCAGTTGCACAGACGCCAGTTTAATGCTACGCATGAACGATACACCGCCACTGCTGCAAGGAGCTGGTGGCGGTCCAGGAGCTTCCTCGCCCATGTAAACCGTTATAAATGCGGGCGCAGCAGCAGCTGGTGAACAGCAAACGTGCATATACGGAGGTCATCCACATAATGCAAATGTCAACAATGCTACCAGCGCTAACAGAATACGTGGTGTTTTCTGCGGCACTACAACATCAGCAACAATAAAATCAACAACAGCAGCAATGCGCTGGCATCGTATCCATTTCGGTTGCAACACCATTGGCAACACTTTGGCTCTTCGAAATTAAATTCCAATGCCACGGTCTACACTCCGAAAGGTGGCGGCTCAAGCAATGGTGGCGATGTTAACGTTTGACAAAATAATGAAAATCATTAATAACGACGTTAAGTTTGAGATTATTGTTTTTATAATTGAAGCAATTTATGAAAACAACAACAATTAAATAACTAAAAATATATTTCCGTTTGAATTGAACTGAACTGTATTCCAAGCTGCCTTATGACGGCTTCTGGTAACATCTTCCTCTTTTTGTTTTTGTTCCGGCTTTGTTTCCACTGGAGTTCCTTATTTTATTCGATATTTTGAACAACACATGTTGGCACTTGAAAAATAATTGAATTTATTCTTTGTTTACTAATTTCCCATTTGTCAAACATTTATAGCAAAATGTACATATATGCATCTCGCTCTTTATAGCAAGTGTTTTGTGATATGGGATAGGATAAGATACTGGAAGATCACATGGAAACGCGGCATAATAAAATATTTAAGTTCGTTTATTCAATAATCTATACATTGTAATACTTATAATATTGTGTATATTATGTATTTATAGTCTAAATGAAAAATTTAAGTTTATACCTTGTACCGGGTAGAAGTATTAGTAACCACTTCATTGAAATCGAAAGTTGCACTATCAACCAAAAATTGTTCTCACCTTAACAAAACATAGTGACAACTTCAGCCGACTCGAGTCGCATATTTTAGATGGGATTTATACAGTGAAACTAGTCGCATGAGACTGTCAAAAGTGATGGAGCGCAGTATGAAACGAAAATGAGGGGAAAAAGTCTCTTGGGGTGTGATTTCATGAAACTTTTTGACGTTATACTTTCATATTTTCGTTGTTGACTGTATTTTCAGAGCAAAGTCTCTGCAACTCAGTTTCATCATGTAATTTGAAGATGAAACTTGAAAAGAGAACTTCAGAAAATCTCATGCGACTAGTTTCATTGTATAAATCCCCTCTTAGTTTACAGAAACACTTTGGCTATTAAATTCCTACGAAAATAGAATTGAAACAAGCGAGACGAGTCACCTACTTTTCTCATTTTATTACAGAGACGGTACAAGTGAGAATGACGTCATTATGGCGTCAAAGTGAGAAAATATTGTGAAAACTGCGGTGACAAAAGTTGCAGAAACGAGCTACAGGAAATATAAATAAACACCATAATATATTTCATACAAATGAGTTGAAATTTCTCCTCTTAGTGAAAATATCAGCAAAAAAAATTATTTTTGAATTATATGCTGCTGAATTGAACTTTAAACTTTCAACAATAAACAAAAATGACAAAAAATTTAACAATTGTACAATAAATATTGCCAATTTTTTAAAAAAGAAAAATTTTAAAAATCAAAGGAAAATTTTAACAAGGGAATTGTTTAAAAATCAGACAGAAAGTTAAAATCGCACAAAAATATCTCATAGGTATTAAAACTAGCGTAAAATATCCCACAATGACTCGAAAATCACATCAAAATCTGACAGTTATTTCAAAATCACATAAAAAATTTCACGAGCATTAAAACTTTTTCAAAACTTACTCATAGATTAAAAAAAAAAAAAATTTATGTATGAGAATCCTGTGCAATTTGAAGATATTGTCATATATGTTGAAATAAAAGCATAAAGTAACCATGAACATATACGAACATATAGCTTGATATAAAGTTATGTGAGAAATAAATCACAGTCCTAACCATAAGTTCCGATGGAATTTCAGATTCATATCTAAATCCATGAGCCATATGATGAGACAGGGTAAACAGGTAAAAATAAAAATGCACTCTTGATATAAACTTTTAATGCTTCAAAATAAAAAACTGTCAGGGTAAATAAAATTCTACTCTTGAAATTCATTTTTGTTATTGCAAAAATAAACCTTGTTACTTCTCAATAAAAATAATGGTTTGGAGAAGAATAGTACTTTGAAAACATTTTCGTTCTTTGAAACAAAAAATAAATATCGAAATTCTATTTTTATTTTTTTATTTGTTGCTTCATTACTAATTAAAAGCCTTCTTGGCCAATAATTTTATCTCTCGTCATCAAAAACATGTCTTACTACCGTCGGTTTCAAAGTAATAAGCAAAATGCTTAAGCTCATATCCAATCTTGACTTCCTATAGGATATTTGTACATTTCTAGTAAAATTAATTGCAATAAATAATTTTTATTTTCTGCAGTAAAAATAAATAATTAAATTTAGTAAAAATAAATACATTTTTATTTGGACGGTGAGCTACTACTTTACATTTGTTTTAAATACATTTTTATTTAGTTTTACTACAGTATTTTTTTGGGTGTATGTCTTATCCTGCACCTCTGGCTGGGAGGTAAAAAAAGACACTATTTGACTCCAAAATAAATGTTACCCATAAAACCCAAAATTTCACCTTCCATTAAAGTATTCAAAAATAAAATAATGCATAGTACCAAATTAAATAGTACTCCAAAATAAAATAGTACTACTACTATATATTTTTAACTTCGTACTCGAAAAATAAAGAGTACTCTACATAGTATGAAAGTACGTACTTCTGCAACCTTACATTGAATTAAAATCAAAACAAAGTCAAGTGAAATTTTTCTAATTATCAAGATTTCCAAACGGTAGAACATTTTTAATTTACTAGAAGAAAAATTCATTTACCATGACAAAAGTTATACAGAAAGTGGAGTTGACACTGCGTAGTTTTTATATTTTCAATTCCACGTTTGGTCGTAAAGAAGGAGAGGTAAAAAGAAAGTTTACAAAACTGCATTTCAAGGCAATAACTAAGGATTCTCTTATTGGCAGGAAAGCAAGAAGATTTTGTTTTATCATCCACAAGAGATTGATCTTAACACCAAAATAAATGATGTTGGTTTAAGTGAAGCCATCATTGCGTTCACAGGGTGAGTACGCACAGGGCATGGTGGAACATTTCATGGAACCTATTATTTGACTCTCGATCATAGAACATTTGATAGCAACGATGGTTGCCAGGCGCTGCATACACAGAAAACAACACAAATATTCTATCAGCCTGAGAAGAACTACTGGATGGTGCTGGTCATCAACGTACCCAAGGAAATACGTTCGAAAGATGGTGTAGAAGTAGCTGACTACAAGGGTGGTGAAGTGCATGATCATATCTATAATGCAGCGCTAGAACAGTGCTACAATATGTTTCGCCTCTTTGCTGGCAGTTTCGAATTAAATTTGGGAAAAGGTGGTCCAAACGAAGAGCCTCAACAGCAGCTAATACAGAAGCTAGAATTATTTTATAGCAAAGTATGTTTGTATGTTTGCAATGGCTTTGTTTTCATGTGTTCATGTTATTTTTTACAGTATTTGTTGACGTTGAAGCTAACAGCATGTGATGTCATTGATGCTCTGCGCAGCATACAATATCTGCCTCTGGATAAACTGCTCTTTCTGCGAGTGCATAACTTTATCAACATGATTCAGGCAACTTTTCCGACCATTATCGATACAATATTTCTCTATAATGAGCAAGTCGTTTGGTAAGTGTTGTAAACATAGAACGTAGAAGCTTGCATTTATATTTACTCGTATACATCAACAGCAGTAAACTATGTCCGTCTGATCTGTATTGTGTGCATGAATACCTGACAACCACCATCTTACCTAAAGCCACGCAATCTGAATTAGCTGGTGGTTCACTGTCGCGCACCAACATTTTATCCGAGTGCTATCGCAATGGTGAGTTTGTAACAGGACCGGAGAACACAGAGCATTCCACCAAGCCACCCAAGGTTTATATAAAGCGAAATGGTAAACTTCAGTGTCATTATCTGATCATCTACAGAGCAATGAATGCTACACTTTGCTTGCTTACACACGGTAATAATTAATACTTAAAACATAAATTCAAAGTAAAACTCTTTTTCCTACCCAGCTAACGAGGAACCTTTGCAAGGTTTCTATCTGGAACTACATTCTTTTATGGGCCCACAACTAGCTAGTATTGCTTCTGATATCGGTGAATCACTTACAAAATCGACTACAACACCAAATGCCAACAAACAACTATCTTCCTCTCTATCGAACTCTTGTTCCATGGACAATAACGCTATGGCACCTAAATACTTGTTCATCAATGAACAAAGCTTGAAGTACATAAGCAACATAACGCTCGATCGTCACCGCCCCAAAGCCAACAGCATTCCAGCCAATGTGATGAATATAATTGCTGATCTCAATTCGCATGTGGAAGATGTGACTAATGACAACTCTACTGGTGAGGTGCAAATTAAAACCACCAATGATTTCTGGATAGTCAAGAAAAATTGCAACTGGCGTCAGTTTTATGTTATTATTTTTAACAGCACTGCATCTTTATTGGATGTTACAGATGAAGCACGTCGTATATTCGAACAAGAAATTACAGATGATGTATTTTTTGACAAATAAAGAGTATAATTAAGTAGATGAATGGTGTTTTCCAATTAAAGCGCTTCTCGCGTTCATTATTTACAGCAGTGGTACCCATCCTTTGACTACGTCCACGTCGTCTTCCTGTTATAGGGTACGCGCAGAAGGCGCAGCAGTGCATCGAGACGTCTCAAGCAGTTACAGCATTATCGATGCCGTCAGAATCGTAATTACCATTAGTGGTTACGCCGTTGCGTGCGCCATTCCGCAGTTTCAAAATATATATTTTACGATTCGACATGCAGATGTTGTAGCTGTGATCCTCATAAGTAATAGAAATACGCTCACAACTGCTGTTGGGCATGAAGTTTTCATCGACGCTAAATAGTGGAAAGAAATTTAATAATAAGCTGTATTTTATCCAAGCAACGCCCTACAACCTTTCCGTCAGTTGCAGCAAACCAAGAATTATATTTGCACTGCGTTCGTCATTCTCCAAATCCCCACCAGATTCCAACACTGCACCATCATCTTTCAACACCAAGTACCCAATTTGATTAGGTAGTCTTTCCATTACGATCTAGAATAATATTTTTTCTTATCTTAATTAATAGAATCAAATTAGAACGAAAATAATTTTTTTTTTAAGTTAGTGCAACAATAATAAAAAAATCGTCTGAAATTAATTATCAGCTGTTAGAGTTGTCAAACATACTCCTGAAACGTTGCCAACTATTCAATATTTAATGCACCATACCAGAGATGCATAGAACATACATCTGTACCAATTTGAGTTGATTTTAAGTTTAAGAAATGAGTCATAATTTTGAGGATTTAGGAGTGAACATCAATATATTTCATAGTAACATTTCGATAAACAAAGCTTTTTATAAAATTGTTGTGATATATTTGTTTTTTTCACAATACGTCGCAGAGGCAATGATTACACAGAAAAAACTGTGAAAACGTTTCGTATCACGGAAAAACGGAAATTTTAAAATGAGCTTCTAAAACGTTAGTTTGATTTTCTAAAATAAACATTTCAAAATGAGCTTTTAAAACGTTTGTCTGATATTTTATAATTGATATTTTAGAAGAGTGAGAAGAATTACAAGCAATTTTTAAAATGTTAATTTTACAAACGTTTTAAAAGCTCATGTTAAAATGTTTATTATAGAAAATCAAGCGAATGTTTTAGAAGCTCATTTTAAAATGTCCGTTATTAAAATTAAAATAAACGTTTCATTTATCTTGACATTCATTTAAATTATGTCAAGAGACCTAAACTTATGAAAAAGAAAAATTTATTTGTGATGTTTTAAGAATTTATGTAATCAAATACAATTATTTATTTTTAGAGAACGATGTCCAAAAAACATGAAGTTTTAATATGATTTTATCTTAGAGCACTATTTTATGCGGGAGTACTATTTTATTTACTATTTTATTAACTTTCGTTCTGAGAGTTTTTGTTTCAAATAAGTTTTTTTTTTGAAACGGCAGCAAAATTTGTCCGTGTCTCTAAAGGAAGATTGGAGAGAAGATACTTTTTGTTTGATGAATTTAGTATTTATTTAATTCAATTATTTTTTTTAAGGAAAAACCTTTTTATAAATTATTTTCTATACGTCTTTATTTCAAGATCACAATCAAAATTCTGTTTCTCAAAATATTTTTTGATTGAAACATTTATAAATACAAAACTTAAAATCAATTAAAACAAAGTAAAGTTAAAAGTAGAGTATAAAGTATAAATGATGTCACTACATTACTCCCCCTCCAGTAAAACGAATTAAATAAGAAATTAAATAGACAGAGAAAAATTAATTATTATATGATATTAAAAGTAACCTTATTTTTATTTGAAGTATGTTTTGTAAATGAAGGAATTGTATAAGAAGAATTATTTGTTACATGTGCCGGTTTTAAAAGGTTAATTGATATTGTTTTAATTTTATTGCCTTGTTGAATTTTAAAAGTGTTTTTATGTTTTGAAATGACTTTAAATGGACCATCGTATGGTTCTTGTAGACTTGATGATCTATTTATTTTAACAAAAACAAACTCACAAGTATCGAGTGTGTTTGGTACGAAATTATTATTTTTGTTGTGGTGAAAAACTTTTGTTCGTACATGTGCAAAGTGTTTTCTAAGCATTTGAAGAGTTTGATCCGTGTTATCGTTATTGTCATTATTAGACACAACTAATTCTCCAGGTAGTCGAAGTGTTTGACCGTAAACCAATTCTGCTGGTGAGCATTTAAGATCTTCTTTAATCGCTGTACGAAGACCGAGAAGAATCAATGGTAAAAGTTCTGACCAGTTAGTCGCATTATCTGATGTGAGAATTGATGTTTTAAGTTGTCGGTGGAAACGTTCTATCATACCGTTAGCTTGTGGATGGTATGGTGATGTGTGTATTTTATGTGAGCCAAGTAAATTTGTTAGTTCAGTAAAAAGACATGATGTAAATTGTGTTCCTTGGTCGACAGTTATTTTAAGTGGAACTCCGAAACGTGGAACGTAGTTATGTACGAAGGTACATGCTATAGTACGAGTGGAAATGTCTTTCAAAGGATAAACCTCAGGCCAGCGAGTATGTCTGTCGATTATAGTCAATAAGTATCTATTACCATTAGAAACTGGTAGTGGTCCAACTAGGTCCATATGTATGTGTTCGAATCTTACAGCGGAAATATCGATTTTCTGAACGGGTGTTTTTATGTAGACATTGATTTTGGATTTTTGACATTTAATGCAACTAGCAGCCCATTCATTAATGTCTTTTCGCATTTGTGGCCAAAAGTATTTTGATTGAATTAAACGTCTACTCGTTCGAATTCCAGGATGTGAAAGTGAGTGAATTTTATCAAATATAATTTTTCTCATTGAAGTAGGAACGTAAGGTCGAGAAGAGTGACTAGAAATATCGCACCAAATTTTGGAATTTAGAATTGGGATGTGTATTTCTTTTAAGTTGCATTTGGAATTTGGGTTTGCAATTAAAGATTTAAGTGTTTCATCGGATTGTTGCTCTTTGTAAAGTGTTGAAAAGTTTATGTCTTGTGATGAAATTGCGTCAATTTCAGGAATTCGCGATAATGTATCTGCTACAATATTTTCTTTTCCTGTTATGTATTGAATGTCATTTGTAAACTGTGCTATGTATTCTAAGTGTCGTGTTTGTCGTGGAGATCTGTCTGTTTTGGAATTAAGAACATAAGTTAAAGGTTTATGATCAGTGTAAATAGTGAAGTTTCTTCCTTCAAGAAAGTGTTTGAAATGTTTGACTGCTTGGTAAATACCTAATAGTTCTCTGTCAAATGTTGAGTATTTAGTTTCTGTTGTACTTAGTTTTCGTGAAAAATATGCGAGAGGTGCCCAAGAGTTACCTATGGATTGTTGTAAGACAGCTCCAATAGCAAGGTTTGATGCGTCAACTGCTAGTGATAAATGAGCATTTTTATCAAAATGTGTTACCAAAGTTTTTTGAGCAAAAAGTGATCGAGCTTTTTCGAATGCAGTTGTAGATATGTCGGTCCATGTTAATTGTTTGATTTTGTTTTTGTTTGCAAATGTAAGCATGTCGTGCAGTGGAATGAGCTCTGCTGCTAACATTGGAATGTATCGATGATAATAATTGATCATTCCTAAGAATTTTTGTAGTTTGTTAATTGAAACAGGTTTTTCAAATTTTGTGATTGCTTCAATTCTATCTTTTGAAGGTTGTATACCTTTTGAAGAAATTTCGTAACTGAGAAAGTCGAGTGAGGTAACACCAAATGTACATTTTGTTGGTTTTAAATTTAGTCCATATTGATCCAAGCGTTTAACAATTATTTTTAGATGTTCAAAATGTTCTCTTTCATTATTGCTTGCAACTAAAATATCGTCAACGTAAGTGAATACAAAGTCTAAACCAAAAAATACTTCATTACTAAATCTTTGAAAAGTTTGGGCGCTGTTTCGTAAACCGAATGGCATGCGAACGAATTCGAACATCCCAAAAGGTGTTGTGATTGCTGTTTTGTATTATTTTCGTTGGGGGTCTCAAAATCAAATAAGGCGTTATTACGGGTAAACGAGCGTGTTAAAACCATTTGGAATTCTTAACTTTACTTAAGGAACGTAAAACCGAACGATAAATAAATAATAAACTGGAGGAAAAATTTACAGAAAATAAAAAGATATATAAATGATGTAATTAAACAAAGTTGTTATGATAAAAGATAATATAAGATGTAGTTTAAGTAACTTATTGTTATAAAATATACAATTAACTAAAAATATTTAAAGAAATAATAATTAGTTATTAATTGTGGTAAACCTTCTTCTTCAATTAGCTCCTTGTCTCTCTTCTTCTTAAATTCTTTGAAAATTGATTGTTGTAGAGGTATCCAAAGTGTGAAAAAGTTTTAAGTTATTAGTTTGCTGTAGTTGTAAGTATTCCTTTGGACAGCACAATAATTAAGTCGATGGAATGTAATTTATTCTCTGGGAATTGATTGCTGGCGTTGGTAAGTTAGGTATCAATTAAGTTGTTTGGTTGATATTGATCAATTTTTTTAATTTTGCATTTATTTGTACTTGTTAGGTACTATTGATTAGTTTTTATTGTTGGTTCATTGCAGGATCGCCATTTTAGTATTTATTTAATTCAATTATTTTTTTTAAGGAAAAACCTTTTTTATAAATTATTTTCTATACGTCTTTATTTCAAGATCACAATCAAAATTCTGTTTCTCAAAATATTTTTTGATTGAAACATTTATAAATACAAAACTTAAAATCAATTAAAACAAAGTAAAGTTAAAAGTAGAGTATAAAGTATAAATGATGTCACTACAATGAATAACATTTATTTTGACAGGGGAGTTTAGGGCTACCCATCGACCACATGTGCAAACATTCACTTGCAACTACAGATAATTATTTTATCCGAACACTAAAATATGCTGCAAGAACAACTTTTTCAACATGAAGGCTTAACCAAAATAGAGGATTTGCCGAAAAATGTTCGCTTAAATATAATTCAAAATTTTTGTCCAACTCATCGAAACTGATCTTTGGTTAAGGCTTATAATGTATTCTGCGTACAATTTCGATGAGTTTGTTGAAATTGTGACTTTGGCTGAACCCTCGTTAAACAACGTTTCATCTTTGAAGTCCTGACAGTGCTCGGAACAATTTTTTCTATTAACATATTCAAAATATTAAACTGCGTTTAAAAATAATGCGTTTATTTTAAAGTTTTGCATGAATAAAATGGCAGTAAAAATATTTAAATTTCAGAAATAATTAAGAAGTACCAAAGATTTCTCACATCGTACTTAAAAACAATCTAACATGCAGTAAGATTGCCCTATCAATACTTTCCGTAGCGAGCTAACCCCGAGTAAACACCGAGTTAACTCGCCATGGAAACTCAGTAAATGTTTGTGGAATAATGTATATTACTTGGCAGCCCTATCAATACTTTTTCCAACATTGCTGAAAGTTCAACGCTATGAAAAGCATAAAACAAAACGAAGAGCTGTCACTTTTTTTTACACCAAACCGAGTCTGAATTTTTTACTTCGCACGTGTTTTTTCGCACGATATTTGAGATTTGTTAAAGTGATCAGTTATATTTTTGCAAAAATGGTAAAAGTTCAAAAACCAACACCTAAAACCCTAACGAAGATGGGCAAAGTAGAGAGTTCCATGAAAAAGAAAAATCAAGACCACCAAAAAGTAATCAAGTCGAAAGTCGACGCTGTATCGGTTCCAGACAATTTGCCGACAGCTACAAAAAAACAGCAGAAAGTAAAGTTGATAGAAAATACAGTTAAGGAAGCCAAAGTTGTGGCGCCAGCACAGAATAAGGTTAATAATAAAAAATCTGAGAAGAAACAAAAAGAAGTAAAGAAAACCGAAACCCCGCTACCAGCACCCACTAAACCACAAAAGCAAAATAAACCAATAGAAGCATCAGTCACTAAACGTCCAGGAGTAACAGCGCCACCGGAGTCACCAGGGCCAGTTCCAAAAGCACCCAGCGGCAAAGCTAAAAAAGCAAAAAAAGGAGCAAATAAAGTAGCAACAACACAAGCAGCTGAAGCTGCAGCTACACCCACTAACATAGCTGGAAAGAAAAGAAACAAGAAGAATAAGAAACAGCAAAAAGTCGAAAATTTAGATGTTGCTGCAGCAAAGCCAAAGCAACAGAAACAGGAACTTACCAAAAGTCAGAAAAAGAAGGCTTCCATCAAAGCCTTCAATAAACAAAAGTTGAAAAATAAACAAAGTGGCAAAGAGAAAAAAGAGCGTGCTGCGCCCACACATATTTTTGAGCCTATTCCCTTTGACGAGGACAAATTTAAGGCAATCTTGAGTGTGGAGAATATTAAAAAAATTGCCAAAGCATTGAAGACGCAGGTTGAGAAAGAGGTTACGGCAAAGAAAACATCCATCTTTAGCGACTATCATTATATTCTTGATGTGTCCAGCTTCAAAATTCCAAGCTGTCCCAAACGCATGGTTAAACTGTGAGTTTTTGATTTGTTAGATTGTGTTCATTAAAATAAAACTTTTTTTATATTAAAGGAGCCTCAAACATTCGCTCGTTGATAAAGATGACGATGTTGTCATTATTGTGCCAGATTTGCAACGTGGCTCAAAAATTGACTATGAACCCACCATACAGCACTATGAGGATATCTTCCGTGAGGCAGGTGTAGATGGTTTGAAAGTTATGCCCTTCAACCAGCTGAAGAAAGAGTGCAACAATTTTGAAGCTGTACGCAAGTTTGGCAACACTTACGACTACTTCCTCTGCGACGGTCGCCTAGCTAGCCAGATTGCTGGTTTCTGCGGAAAGGTATGTTTATATAAAATTTGAATGCTACAATAAAAATAAACAAACTGATGCCTGGCTCTTCTTTAGGTTTTCCAAAAACCACGCACCACCTTCCATGCTGTGCGTTTGGAAAATCCCAAGACTATCAAGAACGAAGTCGAGAAATCTTTGCGTCGCACAGCATACAAACAACTTGCCAAAGGCGACTTGATCTCCATTCCAGTTGGTACTCACAAATACACCATGCAGCAGTTGGCCGAGAACATTGATCAAGTAATAACAAACCTAAAAACCCTCTATCCAGGTGGCTTCGGAAATGTTCGTTCTATGAATTTAAAAATTAATATTGCTGGCACTTCTTCCTTGCCGCTCTATATCAGCATGGCACAACCTCCTGCAGAAACACCCTATATTGTGGGCACACGTGAGCAACGCATGCTTAAAATGAAGAAGGATGCCAACGAGGTGCTCAGCAAGTTCGCCATGAATAAGGATGCAGAGATTTTTAAACTTCCCAAAGATCAAATTGAAAACAAACGTCAACTCAAGGAAGCAAGAGCTGCAATGGCTGCAGAAACTGCAAAAAAACCAAGTGACAATGACGGTGAGGAATCAGCAGTGCCAGCTAAAAAATCTAAAAAAGAAGAGAAGGCTGAAGTAGAGAAGGATTTGAAAAAGAAAACTTCTGAAGAGCAAGCTGAGCCCCAAGAAGACGTCGACGAAGATCCAGAGGATGATTCCGATGACACTGATGAAGAAGTTGCTGACGGTGATGGAGACGACGACGACGATGATGATGATGACAATGACAACGATGACGATGAGGGTAATGCAGAAGTAGATGATGGCGACGATGATGATGACGATGAGGATGATAATGACGACGATGATGATGAGGATGGTGATGACGACGAAGATGACGAGGAAGATGATAGCGATTAAATTTTCACTTGTTTAAGTTTTATTTTTACAAATTTTCTCTTAAGAATTTAGTTTTAATAATGTTCGTTTGCGAACTTTTTACAAGTACTGAGCTATTGTCTAGGTTTTTCCTCCAAACAATTTATTGTTTTTGTGCAAATATATTACGCTATACAAGGATAGCTATATGGCATATAACAACGTAAGTTATTTCAATTTGAAGCCTGAGATTTTTAATATCGAAAATAATGATTTGCAAATGTGATCCATATGGATGTAAGTTTTCTGAAGAGTTTTGTTGAAATTTGATGGGTTACATGCAGCGCAATCATGGATAGAAACTTCCATTTCCTACTTTTCCAATCATCAAACTTCGAAAACGCGAGAAATTTACAACTTGAAAATTGTGGTGAAAAAAATAGGTATAACTAACGCCTAGAAAACTGGGAAGGAGTTGACATTTGATGAGTTGATGATGACATTTGAAGGAGTTTTTAAAAAAGTGCAAGTATTTTGATTTTTTGTTTTTAAATCAAATAATCTTTAAATTTTAATTTAGTACATTGATTAAGTCGAGAATAACCTAAGATTTCTACAAGGATTATAACAAGAATTTAAATCATGATTACAACTATGAATTAAACAAGAATTGGGATGAGAATTTGGGCAAAGAGTTGAACCTAGATAAGTTTTATAATAAGGTTAAATAAAAGGATAAGATAGGATTACGACAATAATAAGAATTCACAATTAAAGATAAAGTGATTTGAAAAACAATAAAGTTTCTTCTCGCCGGTTGGGAGAAATATTTGGGTTATTATAAAGTTTTTCGATGGAAAAAATCCGCTTTAGAATTAATCCTCGGGAATATTCGTGATTGGGCTGATAAACGGATACCATGTACTAATTTTATTCCTGGGTGAATCATGGTATGTCAATTTAAAAAAAGTCTCTTCGGAGTAGGAGACGAGTCTTTAGTATGAGAAGAGAAGGGAAGAGAGATCCCTGTTCAGGCGAAAAAAACGAGAGGCAAAAATGCGCGAGTACGAGAGAATTGAGATGCGTGGCGACATCAATGAGACTTGATAAGTTTTTAAAAGATAAGACGCATGGCCGATGGTTTTAAGACCGCAGTCTCTTCGTGCAAGGATGGAAATGGGAATCTAGTGATAGATGTCCAGAATACACTGATGTTATGGAGAGAACATTTTTTACTTTGAACCAAGGATTTCAGGTGCTAAACCTATTCAGTCAAGTCCGCCCAAGTAACAATTTTAGCCATATATTAATTTTGATGTTATGGAGAGAACACTTATTTAGTCTTCTAAATGACGACACTGACAACAATCCCGCCAATACAAATGATTTCTCGGAAACCCCAATTTTTGATGACAGTGTTGAAGTTCCGCTGCTCAACTATAACGAGGTCTTAACCGCTATCACTTCGCTTAAAAACAACAAAACCGCAAGAGCCGATGGCCTACCGGCTGAGCTGTTTAAGATCGGAGGCGAAGATCTGTACAAGCTTCTATGCAGAATATGATCGGAAAAACGCATTCCAGATGATTGGAACCTCAGTGTGCTCTGCCCGAAACACAAGAAAGTCGATCCCACCATTTGCTTCAACTACAGTGGGATAAGTCTTCTTGACATCGCATACAAAGTCCTTACGAGCGTATTATGTGAAAAACTGAAGACCGTCGTCAACCAACTGATTGGACCTTATCAGTGTGGCTTCAGATCTGGAAAGTATACCATTGACAAATCATAGAGAAGACCCTACAGAAACAAATCGACATCTGTTTGTCGGTTACAAAGCCGCCTTCGACAGTCCAATAAGGGGTCACGTATATTCCACCATGTCTGAATTTGGTATTGCTGCAAAATCAAAACGTTTGTGTAGTTTGACACTGAGCAACACTAGCAGCGTAGTGAAAATCGGGAAGGCCTCTCCTCTCCGTTCGATACCAAGCGAGGTTTCAGACAAGGTTGTGGTGTCTGCATATCACATACACACAACACACATACATACAATATAAAATACTTTAATTTAAAAAATTTGAATGTATAAAATATTTAAAAAAAATATTTTTGTTGATGTCAATGTTTATTTATCAAAAAAAAATGATTATAAAATTATATTCGACAAATTTTGTCGTATAAAAATAAATGTCAATAAAATATTTATCTACATATTTATATAAAATATTTATATACATATTTATATAAAATATTTATATAATATATTTAAATAAAATATTTATATAAAATATTTATATATATATTTATATATATATTTATATAAAATATTTATATATATATTTATATATATATTTATATAAAATATTTATATAAAATATTTATATATATATTTATATACATATATTTATATAAAATATTTATATATATATTTATATAAAATATCTATATATATATTTATATAAAATATATTATTAACATTTATTTTTATACGACAATGTTTGTCGAATATAATTTTATAATAATTTTTTTTGATAATAATTTTTTTGATCAATAAAAATTGACATCAACAAAAAAATAATTTTACATTCAAATTTTTTAAATTAAAGTATTTTATATTGTATGTATGTGTGTTGTGTGTATGTGATATGCAGACACCACAAGGTGATTCCTTATCGTGCGAATTTTAAATTAAATATTGGAAAAGATCATCCGAGCTTATCTGAAGCGCAGTGGCACAATATTTTATACGAGCTTTATGCTGCTGGCGTATGCTGATAACATTGACATCATGGGCCATAATACGCGTGAAGTCAGTGCAGCATTCTCCAGGCTAGAGAAAGAGTCGAGTCGAACGGGTCTTGCAGTAAATACCGATAAAACGAAGTATCTTCAACAAACAAACAGTTCCAGCGTCTTGGAAACCAATGTTGGCAACACCTACTTTGATGTTGTTAAATACTTCGTTTAGCTGGGATCCAGCATAAATTCCACAAATGATATCAGTGTTGAGATTAAATTAAGGATAACTCTTGCCAACAGGTACTGCTTTGGGCTCAGTAGGCAATTGCGAAGCAGAGGAACAAAACTGATGCTCTATAAGTCAATAACCATGCCCTTCCTACTAAACGCACCACACACCTGGGCGTTGAGCAGCGATGCTGAAAGGACTTTAGAAGCGTTCGAGAGCAAACTCCTTTGATAGATATATGGTCCAATCTGCGTCGATGTCGAGTACCGAATACGATGTAATCACGAGCTGTATGAGCCATATGCCCACATCGATATAGTCAAGCGTTATAAAATTGAGTGAATTGAGAGAATGAACGACAATGCTACAGCGAAAAAAGTTATTTAATTTTGTATCCAGCGGTGGTTAACGCAGATGTTGAAGACCACATCTCCGTTGGAAAGACCAGGTATTGGATAACCTGACGTTGCTTGGAGTTTTAAACTAGCACTAGCAAGCTCACGAAAAAAAAGACTGGCGAAAATTCTTAGACGAGGTCAAATTATAAACAGTTTTCTTAGAAGATTTCGAAAAATAAATGTATCTAAAGTAAACGATAACTTGAAAATAAATCGATGTATCAATGTTACCTTCATTCATTATTATTTTTAATAAAAGTACTGTACAAATTCATTCTAAAATCTTGGCGCCCCGTTTAAACTATTTTCTAAAAAATTTAAAGCCAGCAAGCCTCTATTAGTCGAAAACGAAAAAAATCCCAATTTGGCAGCATTTTTTTAAACACACAATATTCATCTCACTCGCACTTGTGTCTTTAGTGTGCAGATGTCAAAATTTGACATTTGTTCTTTTGCTGGGTGAAATTCTGACGAGAATCCATCCGCTCAGCTACGTTTTGATTTGTTCCGTCGTGTTTTTGCTGGTCGTGGTTATAATTATTTTTTGGTGCTGGTGCGAATTTGCGGAAACTTTATTAAAATTTCCATCAAACATATACATATATATATTTTTGGATTAATTGAGTTAAACAATTTGTATTGATTCCAACGAATCCATTGTACAAATCATTGGTTCTAACATCAAGCTCGGAACAGTGTGAAAAATCATCATAAAATGATGTTGATAACACAACGTCTACAGCAACAACATTTTGCAGCAAATTATTTATTTAGAAGTTTCATGAGGCAGTAATAAAGATAAAAAATATATTAAAAAATAACTAAAAACGAAACGAATTAATAAATAAGCGACGCCAAAAAGTCGTAAAAAATAAAACCCCAACTGATTGCAGAGCAGCGAACGCTAGCGCTCCAGTCATAGTGGCGGAATTTTCAGGTGTGCGCTGGTTAAAAAACGGAATTTGAAACGTGTTGGCTAAACTTAAAGTAGCCAATTGGAGTAGTCAACGTTGCATCTTTCGATATTTCAAAAACTCTAAAGGAAGATTTCAAAAGCTCTACCCGGTTTATTGATATTTTCCAAAAAATAAGAATCCAGCGCAGCAGACAGTTACGCATAGACACCACCACCACCCCCACTGTAAGTAGAGCTGTATAGAGGAGAATTAGTCAAGCATAACCCCTCTTAACAAAGTTTGACTGAAGAATTGCTGGCATGCCGAAAATCTATATGAAGAAGCCTTTGGCGGGCATTGCGCGACGTAATCGGAACGCTATAAAAGATGTAGTCATCACGGTGAGTACGACATTGTGTTAATTTTGTACTTAAATGAGATCAGTTTTCATTACTTGACCCGAATGACGCACACCAGTTGCATTGTTGACCTGTTTAGACGCTAGTCTTCAAAAATTGTCTGCTACAAAATATTTTGTACTTTTTTATAATGAGATATTTGCACGCATTATTCATACACAATCAGCCAGCATTTGACGACTTGATTTAATCTTATCTAAACAATTAGTTGTGTGTTGCCAAAGTATGACTCTTTTACGATATGCATTACTGCCTAGATATCAGCAAAGTTGAGCGATAAGTTAAATGCCATTTCTTTGCCAGTCAGCATTAAGTTGGCTCAATTATTTATATCACGCCAATTAAAATTGCTCCTTTAAAAAAAAACTCAGGCAAAATATTTATTCAAACGATAAATAAATGCAGTTTCTTTGCTTGCTGCATTCCTTTTAATTTTTTTTCTTATTATTATTAAATAATCAAATTTGCTTCACTAAAGCTTTTAGCGAGAAATGCTCTGATTGTGTCCACTTATAATGTTTTTTTTTCTGTCAACGTTTCGGTCTTGCGATAAAGTCTAGCTTCGCCACTGAAGCTTAAAATCGCTGCCACAATCAACAGATGCCATTCAAGCGTTTATGTTTTATTTGAACAAGTGAAACTTTTAGGATGACAAACGATTCAACAGTTATCATAACTAAGATAAACATGATATGTGGCAGCGTTTTGTAGCATTTTTGCGTTCAACAGCTAAACAAACATGACAATCAAAATTGTCATGTCGCTTTTGTGAGGCCTTTTTATATTCCAACTTGATTAGAAGCTACAAGCTTAAAAATTTATTTAAAACCAAAACACGCCGTTTCAAAATGAACTTAGTTTTAGCATTTTAACTTTTAACTAAAATACATAATTACCATATGTCCACAAACTTAACTTAAAATTTGAAATAAGCTAATTAAACTCAACACTGCTTGTGTTCTTAGTTCTTTTCTTCAATCTGAAAACATATTCAATCTGAAAATATAATACTTTTAGCAACTTTAAACCGCACACATTGCTATGCTAATGAATAAAATTCAAATAAATTTTTTGACTCTATGAAATACGAGTATTATTGATTCCCTTGAGAAAATATAAAGCGAATATAATTATATATTACTGAAAAATCAAAAAGAGTTTTGTTCTTTTTACAGCACTTTAAGTAAAAGGATATCTGATTAAACATGAATGTTGTTCAACGAATACATTCCAACAGTTGAACGCTCTCAGAAGTAAAGTGGTTCAACACTTTTGTGGTTCGACCCTTACTGATATTATATTTTGGAATAAACATCTCTTCCCTAAGATTTTGGCATTTATTGAAACTATTTTAGTAAAATACTTTGCCATTTTTAAAAAAATTGCATTTTTTATGGAAATGAAAAGTGATCAAAGCAAAAAATTTTCAATTCCATTTAAAAGAGAAATCGATTTCACGTAGATATGAAGCAGCTTTGGAAATTTGTTAATGTCGTTTTGCTGTTCTTTAAGAGCGACTTTAAATTCATGCATTTTTTCGAATAAATTTTTCTCCACTACTTCAGTATGTGGGTTGGACCATTTTAATTTTGAGCGCCTCAAATGTTGTCAGAATTCAATTTCGATCGGTTATGTGACGGGGTTTCCAAGTCGCTGGAACTATTTATTTATTGACACAAGATAATGGTGATAGTGATTGTTGACAAGATGTTATCTGAAGAGTTAATTCTATCATCAATTAAATCTTTTATGAATAATACGATAGAAACGAGTTTTGTTAAACGAAATTTTGACTCCAACACGCATTCAAAAGTCCCATTTTGTCCAGATTTTTCGATTCTCGCTTAGGCACACGAAATGAGATCTCATTTCAATGTCTCACCAATGGACGAGATCTTTCACAATCTTTTGTAGAGCCATGCAAAATATGGTGTTTACCTGAATTAACTTCAAAGTCTTGAGCAATTAAAAACCAAAATACGTCAACTCTTGGCCGAGCTAATGCCCGAGTTGTGCCAAAATTATTGGAAATAAATTTAATGTGAATTCTGCAAAAACATTTGAATTTCATGTATAATAGCAAAATCCAAACATTATAATGAAATCAAAACCTAAATACTTTTCTTTTCAACATGGATACACCAAGAATAAACAACAAAAAATTGACTCATTCCGAAAACTCACACGTAATATCTGGGAGTTGTACTCGACAACAAACTGACGTGGAGACCAACTGACGTGGAAACTGACGTGGAGACTAATTATATGGACGAGAGGGTTAAAAAGCCTGCCAATATGCCATATGCATTTAAGTAGATGCTGTGCAACATTTGGAGCCTTTCACCATCTCTAATGCAATAGATGGATCTACGCAATGGTTGTACATTTAATTCTACTCTACGGAATAATTGTGTGGTGGCCGGCGGTGAATAAATCAACATATCTTAAACATTTGCAAAAAACTCAGCGACAAGCTGCGCTGAAGTCAACTCCAACGAAAGCTCTAGAAACCATTCTATGTTTGAACCCTCTAAACATAAACGCAAAACTCACAGCTGGCAGCTTCCGCAAACAAATTTTTGGATACTGTAGAATTGTCAAGGATGCAATTAGTTGCACTCTCGAACCCAAAATACCTACACTTCTAGCATCAACTATCGACTGGCGCAAATGTATCAAACAGGTCCAGCAGACGTTCAACTTGTTCACATATGGCTCCCAAATGAGTACGGTAGTAGGTGCGGCAGTGTACTGCTTAGAACCAGTTATAGGGCAGGCATACAAATTACTGCACCACTGCAGCGTCTGCCAAGCGGAGGTTTTTGCCGTCAGGAAGGCCGCAGACATAGCTCATAATACAAACACTCATAACTCTTTAATTAACATCTTTGCTGACAGCAAAGCGGCAATCAATTCCATGTGTCAAGTCCAGAAACTACTGGACTTACTAGCACGCAAAGACGCACTAGTAGTCATTCAACACATCAAAGAGCATTGAAAATTTCAAGCATTGAACACTGCCCAGAAGAGTGTGCATCTTCTGGGTTCCAAGCCACCGGGGCATTGGCGGCAACGACATGGCAGACGTACTAGCAGAGAATAACGGGTATCAGAGCTTACAGAATACTTAGCTATTCTATTACAGAAATTGTACAAAAACCGGTAGACTAAAGCAGTGAGCCATATTTTTTGCTATCTTAAGATCGGTTCGTATCTATAAAGTTGTCGATAAGAATTATTATGAAAAAATGTTTCAAACAATATTCTTTCTAAGATTCAGTTAATATAGAACAATTCTCATCATTATTTAGCACTTTATTTTTATCGTGTGGGTATACTTTTACTCTCTTCGATCAACGTTAAAATTTTGTGAGAAAGTGAGTACGAACAGTTTTTTTAATTATTCACTATTTGATGTTAAATGATTTTTATCTTGAACTTTGATAAATGCGGAAATATTTCTACATAAAATTTAATTTGATATCATTTAAAAGCATAAATTTTAAATATTAACATATTTTTATTGTGTACGTTTGCATTATTATGACCTTAACCTCATAAAAACAATAAAAACAAGAAGCAAAATAGGATTATTAGAGAAATACTTTTAAATCAGTCTACCCAGTTTATGTTAAGAATATAGTTAAGAATACTAGGGCGTTCAAGATACTTCAAGATGTCTTCACGCGGCGTTACAAAAAAAACATGCGATTTTTTCCAAAATTATTGTTTACTAGTATCGCCTGAGGTTGAAATTCAGGCATTTTCTGTTTGCTTATTTAGAGTAATCAGGTTATCAAGGTATCAGTGTGTTCAGGCTAACCTACACACTCTCTTACTGATTTCTTCGATTCTGGTGTATAATGGTGGGTCCATGTTACATCCATGCTCACTATTTTACGCAAAAAATCAGTTGGATCTTGCTTAAATACGTCTACACATTGTTGGGAAGTGCAAAAATGTTCATGTTTTCGATTGATTGTTAACGATCACGGTACCCCATCTTGCAGGCAGCCAGCTTTCTCTTATCCAAAAGTTCATGTAAAATTTAAACCATCGACCCACTTGATATGCCTTCGACTGTAGCTATCTCACTCATTTTCGTTTTCGGGTTGTTCAATATTGTTCAAATTCGTGGATTTTTTCATTACATTCTGGTGTGGTCACAGTTTTTGGTACTCCCCCGACTTTTCGGCATTTGTGCTGATTCGACTTCTTTTGAACTCTGCAATACAATATTTTACAATTGAATACGACGGAGCAGATTCAACATAATATACTAAGGGATCCTGCAAACCTTTGGAAGACGATTTGAAGATTAGATGATTTGGCGACTCCCTAGCGATTCGCCCAAGAGTTTTTTGGAAGATAGATCGCTTTTCGATCGCCGAAACGATTAATGAATCTTGAGATATATATTGTTACACATATTGAACGCACTCATTCTAATATAAAAGTTGAACACACCCAGGCATTACCACATGGCTTATGAAATATAACCTCTAAAGCGTTAGTCTGTATGGAAAATTCAAAATTTTTTAATTTTTTACGGTGGAGTGGTCAGGTAAGAAGAACCCTATTGGTTGTAGCTATTTGAGTGTGGAATGAAACAGCTGATATTATTAAAACGCTACTGACCCATCGGTATTAGTCGGATGATCATCTATCTGTGCTTAAAACTATTTGAGAAGACTGGAGATGTTAAAGACTGTCACCGGTTGGATCGTTCACGCACAGTTCAAATGCCTCACGTCATCAAAACTGTCAAATCAATAATTAAGCAGAATCCGCTCCGAATACAGAAAATCATGGCCAGAGAGATGAATGTCACACAAAAGTAACTTGAAGTTATTCGAAAGCGTTTCTTTCAGGGTACACTGAATAAGGTAGCCGCAACACGGAGAGCGCGACTGCCGCAAATGTCAAAGCGAACTGATTCAGCTGTTGTTGTTGTTGTTCTTTTTTTCGACAGCCAGTTGATTTTTGACACTTTCGGATATGCGAAAGAGAGCACAGTCAGTTTTGAAGCAACCTTGTTATTCAACCATGGTTTCTTTACACATTTTTCCCAGCTCGAGAGAGAAGAAGAACAAGCTAAATGTCACTTTTTGTCACTATCTATTAGTCGAACATTACTTGAAAAATTTCTTCGAGCAACCACCTCTGTCCCAGCCCCAAAAATTATCGAAAAGAAAAAAGTGTATAGACCATTTGAAAGGGCTTAATTTGCACCTTCAGAATATGTAAATTTTATAATTTGCACCCTTATAGTTTTAAAAATAAATTAGATTGAAAATGGAGTAAATGATGCAATTTTTAAACTGTCATATCTCGCTTAAAAATGCATATTTAAAAGTGCACCTTGGCCCAAAAATTTGCAATTTTGTTATTCTAATTTGCACCTTCGTTAAAATAGTAGAAAATCAATCGGTTCTTCGTAAAAAATGTAAAAATACATAAATCAACACTGCGCATGCGCTGTCCAGAAAACATATACATAGTTATACGACTCTCGTGCACGGTGCGCGCTAGGGCAATTTTTTTGTGGCAATGTCTAGCTGATCTAGATATGACTTCATCAAAATCAGTATATATAATGTACTTATAAAGTTCATCACTGATGCATTTACTAAAGTTGATATTGGAGGCCAAATGATCACAGTAAGACTTGTTATTGTACTGTATTGATTTGTCACAATATTTTTTTTTTATCATAAGATTAATACTATTATAGTCTATACTTTTTTATCAATACTTAAAAACAGAGATAGTATTATAAACTATAAATAGATAAACCTCATCACAACAAAGTCCCTAGTGGAATGCGCGGCGCACGCGTGTTACTGATATGACGCGTGCGCAGAACGAGGTATCGAATTAAAACGTTTTTTTGCATTTTCAGAAAAATTCGACGTATTTTTCGACTTTGTCCAATGGTGCAAATTAGAGGAGTAAAGTTGCAAATTATTGACGCAAGGTGCACATCGAAATATCAATTAATTACCGAGATATGAGCATTTGAATATTGCAAACTTTGGCATTTTTTTTTTGCAAAAAGTACGAGGGTGCAAATTCTAAAATGCTTATATTCGGAAGGTGCAAATTGAGCCCTTTCTAATGGTATATAAACTTTTTTTTTTTGGATAATTTTTGGGGCTGGGACAGAGGTGGTCTTCGAGCACGAATCTCGAGTTTCAAACAGCTGATTGTGATAAAATTAAATTGTTGCATTGTGTTTTGTAAAAAATGCATGCAATAGGTTAGAAAATTAATAAAAATAGCTAAAATAAGCAAAATGAAAGCTTACGAAAGTGTTTTTAATACAAAAACAAAGCAATTAAATATTATTATTTTCGAAAAACAGCTGTTATGCTTGAAACTAACTTGAAACCGTTCCCGTACTTTTTGACAAATTTTCTCATTTTGACAGGTAAACAAATTACTCCCTATTACTCGAACTTTACTTGAAGTGCGTACGGAAACAGGCCTCATGAGTCGAATTATCAAAAAAGACTTGTTGCTTTCAAACGCTGTACCGGACATTTGTTCTTTTCGGACTAAAGATTTGAAAAGAAATAGGATGGAACACACGTCTCTTGATGAAGCACGCTGATAACTAGCACAGAAAAGTGTTGTTTATCGATGAAAAAATTTTTACTTAACACACAAAATGGCAGGGTGTATGCACTGTATTGTAAGGAAGCATTTGAATTAATTCCACGGGTCAGCATTTCTGCGAAAAAGTCGACAAAACATCAGCCAAAGTGTACCGAGAAACCGTTTTGGAAGCCGTTGTAGAGCCACTCAACCATTCTTTATTCCAAAACCAATCGTAGACTTTCCAGCAGGATTCTGCGCCGGCCCATAAAGCTAAAACGAGTCAAGCCTGGCTTCTAACAAATTGCCAACATTCGGACATTTGGAATGAATATTTTCTTTTTGTATACGATATATACGGAAATGTTGGTTATTGTTCAGAACAAAGTTTCTATTAGTTTCTTAAGGGAAATGTGAAAAATCTGATTGAATCGCTCATGTACGTGTGATATTTTGTAACCTTCTTACTTGAATCTTGAATCAAGTATCTTGAATCGTGATCTTGAAACTCACCGATCATATAGTTTATTCGCTTGCTTATGTTAGCTTTAACGAAAATATCAGTTACACCTAATGGAATCGTAAGATTTCCTGTCACCTTCTTACGCAAGTATGTTAAGTCCTATCGAACCTTTAGTTTTCTAACTCACTCATATCAGCTATAACAAAAACATGAGTTAGTTGAGACCAAATGATTTAACCTTACTTTTTAGTAACGAGTCAAATTATTTTATAGAAAATTCATCTTTATTAACAGTTATCCATTAAATTAAAACTCGGATTCTGAATAAATTTTAAAATATAACCTTACTTTTCTTCAACGTCAAGAAACGCCTCTTAGAAATTGAATGGCAATGTACTCGCTATGGAATCGTTACTCGTTAATACGGTACTCTCTATTTTTTTTATGCATAAAGAATTATTAAAATTATTAATTAATAATAAAATTAAATAAGATTATTGAGTACTTACCTTATAATCACGGAATTATTCTCAACTGAATTTCTAATCAATATTTTCTAGTAAAATAACGCACTCTCGCTCTCTTCGCTCTTAAAAACTACCAATTTTTTTTAATGTCATTCAGCTGTTTTGGGATACAAATTTAAAACTACTGCCTGTTCCAGCAACAACGTTGCTGAATATCATAATTCTTTTTTATTTTTCTCAGCTAGTTATACGCTTCAAAGCACACAACAATTACAAATTAACTGTGCATTGTTTGTTATTTAATTGCAGTCATGATATTCAAAGTTGAGTCAGTAAGAATTCAAGTGATGAATATTATGTCTAGTATTAATTAAAAATATGAATAAAAATCTTTTAAATGAAATGAAGTTGGTGCTCACATATTCAGTCATACATGAAACATGGCTATGTGCAGTCATCATCATTCATATGTTATATCATTACCTTCCTTAATTTTTTTTTTTTGGTTTTTTGGTTTGTAGTTCTCATTGACCTTGCTTTTAATATCATGTTTGCTTTCAATTAGCTTAGCTCTTAACCTGATTCGCTGCTCTTTCTTATCTTTTCTATAAACTGATTTTTTTTTGTTTGTTATACTTTCGTTTTTGATCTTTGAAGTGGGTCAGTTATTGTTGGGTATTTATTTGGCTTCGTTTTTTGTTTGTTTGTTTGTTCTTTCGTATATTTGACTCTATTGCCTTCTTTTATTGTTGATTTTATAACTATCTTAATTTGAGGCTAACGTCCGTAAAGTGTTCTTTAATGACGAAAATCGTTGCTTAATCAAAGCAACAAATCAATTTCAGTGACTGTTTTTATGCTAAGGCTTATTTAATGCTATTATTATTTTTTTTTTGTGAACTTAGAGTAGATTTTCACTGATGGTAATTATGCACCATTGGTGCCTTAATGACACAAAAGCGTTAACAAATAATTACCACATCGATCGATTCGTTGATAATCTATGTATTTATAAACATTTCCTCTACACGTTCAAGCTGAGTTCAAAGTTGGTGTTTCATAGCGGGTCAAGTTAGTTCGTTAGTATTTTGGTTTTTAATTTTTGCTTGTACAAGTAAACAATTTTCAGGACATTTACTGCAAATCAATATCAGCTCCGGTGAATAACTATTTTTAGCTAAGGAAAGAATAATTTTCTGCCTCTTATTGACAATGACTAGAAATATTCATCAACTGTTCTGAGACAACAGTGTAGGTGTCAAGAAATGAATCAACATTTATGAAGAAAATGTAGCACTCAGCTAGACAAAGTGTTTTATATTTTCGTTGCTGTAGAACACCTGAAATTGCGTGCTTTGAAACATTAGGAATAAATTAACAAAAAAAAAAAAAAAAAACAAAGTGAAATTAGCTATAAGTAGTTTTCAGTAATTACTGTTAATTAATGGGTTTTGCTAGAAATTCTCTAGCCTTCTAACTTTTACAGCGAAAAATTGTCATTAACTTAATTATTTTGAAAATTGGAACATTTACACCATTCCAGCACCATATCTTGAACACCTAAGTTATGCTCAATTCATGACTACAGTTATTTACGTCTTTATTATTCGTTAGATCTCAAAACTTTCAAACTGATAACGCTCTTGTTTCACAAGAAAAATTCGCAATATTTATCTAATGCTTACTCATGGCAAACGTGGATCCACGTTGATGCCATCGCCCAAGCCAAAGCTTTTCGAAAATGAACAACAAATCTTCTTATATAATATCAAAACATATTCGGAGTTCTAATAGATAAAGTCCTTACAAGTTTCGCCCATCGGGACATCAATTGTCCCGATTTTCCAAAATTCTCAATTCTCATTCAAATAATTTTTATTTTGGTATTATTTTTATAATTTTTTAAAGATATTTTATGTTTTTATTTAGTTTTTCTTATTTGCTTTTCGATTTCGAAAATTTCGATATTATTATGGTTTACACAATTAAAATTGATCTTCTATGAAAAGTATTTCTACGTTTCCAACCTAGATTTTCAATTTTTTGAGTTTTGACTTTAAAGTATCCAAACAAACATCTAGAAAACAAGCAACCGAGTGATATTCTTAAATCTTTGTTAAGATTTTTAAGCTTGTGTTCCGATTGTTTTTTTGTAAAATACCGATTTAAAAATAAAAAATATGGCAGTCCTACATACAACCCACAATACTTAAAACTTAGTTAAGATTAGGTTGTAGCGGCTGTCTCTTAAGAGACATACATGTGCTATCACCGCAACATCCTCTACTTTTGGCAAAAGGATATTGTGCTTTTAAGTGTGGGTTCACTTCTATTTTTAATCTCAAGTGGATATATTTTAAATTGACTGGGATTGGGAATTGACTTTATTTAAAATGACTGGGATATGGCTTAAACGGTTTGAAGATTTCTATTGCCTATTTCAGCTAAGATTTTGTCATTAACTCTAGGGCGCTATCAACAGCGGGTTGGGTCCCTTCTTGTGTTGGAACATCTCCATCCATCTTTGAACAACCCTAGAAGTGAGTTTCTACTAAGATATTAAGAGATTCTTTACTGTTGGTAGTCCATGTTCCGTCTTTATTTTCTCGACGTCTCAGTTTTATTATATTTCTTCACAGAAGATTCTCCAAGATTGTCGTTGTGCGTGTAACTCTTTCTTGTATTCCTTTAAAGCGATTTTATAAGCTAACCACGCATCGATGAATCCAGCGGCTTTTGTTTTATTGAAAAGTTTTCGGCTCTTATTTTGGAGCTCTTCTAATAGATAAGTAGTAGGGATGTTATCAAAAAGAGACTCACTCCGTTTGTTGGTATCTCAGCTACCCCAGATCACATAATGAGCATTAGGATTGCACGCGATTATGAGGTCTTTAGCTTGTGCTGTCGCTGTGGAGACCAGGTCTAAAGCGATTGCTTCTGGGACTTGATCATGGGCCAGGTACGCTGATGTGACCCATACACTTTTTAAATCCACGGCTCCAGGATCAGGACAATGTCTTCTCAGTCTTTGATGCCTTCTGAGAGGATTTCGTGATCATGGAACAGGTACGCTGATGTGACCCATAAACTGCTTTTAATCCACGGCTCTTAGATCACAACAATGTCTTCACAATGTGAGATTAATCTGAGCTGCTCTCAGCATCAAGGCTGGTAGTTTAAAGACTGACCGCAACGAGAGTGATGACGAACTCATTGTCCAATTTGAGGAGTTTATCCTCCAAAGAGGATAACGATAGGGACTACGTCAATTCCGTAAAGGAGCAAGCGTCGTCTGGTGCAGAAAATCAGGATTGAGAAAATGAGTTTTTTGTTAATTGTTTCGGAATCCTGCTCTTCCTCCAACAACGCCTCATCTTATTTAAAGACCCTCATATCAATGGAGGTGAAACCATTATCTACCACATTAACTTTTGGATGACAAGATAGCCAGGGTTTCTTGATTGAAAACAAAAGTTGCTAAAGTCTAAAGTCCCCCTTTGGCTCTTCAATCCTTATCACTTTCCAGTAACTTGTTGGTAGATCATGGTTTCCCAACCGAATCAACTTCAGTAGAGTTTGAGGGTCGGAAGGTTTGATAAGGTTCCGGGAACGAGCTCTTAGCTGGTTAGGGATCTGATCCTTATCAACAATCTCGAAATTTGCACCCTGACATACTTACTCTATTCTGGAGATTGCTATCTTATAGAGATCAACTGATCTCTGATCGGTGCTGGCGATCAGCGCCACATGGTCCTAATGTCATCTACTGTTGCGGTAGGAAGGGCCCTTGCCGGTGAACTCCTTAATTTTAGGAATGCACCTGGTAGCCATTTTTTCAGGCGAAATGATGCCGCCCGGATCGCTTTTGTCGACCCCTGCGATGGTGATGTGCCAAGCTAAAACTTTGCTAAAAAGTTTAGGAATGGCTGTGCTGCCACAAACATTCTTAGCCACCGGCTGAGGGACTACCTCCAGAGGTGCCCGACGCTTTGCGGGCATCGGTTTTGAGGGAACTTGTGCTTCCCTTGTGATACCCACTGACCACTTCAAAAACTATTTCCATTGCACGGTACGCGAGGTTTTCAGGAAGGCTTAAAACGTGATCCCTTACTTGCAATACAGCCTTCCGAGAAACTTTGGCCGTCTTATTGATGGGTGGTGCACTTTTAGCCGGGGCTGGCTTGCTATTTCTACTGGAGTCAGGCTTTACGGCCAGTGAAATAGTTTCATTCGCAGGCTTAGTGGGTGGCTTGCCGCAAGAAGCGTTTAAAGACCGCTCCTTCATTCTGTAGGCTGTTGACCTGGTTGAGCGTTTAAAGACCGCGTGTCTTGACCAAGACAGCCCAACAGATAAAACTTGGTATACAAGTATGTTATATAAAAACTAAAATTTATACAAAAAATGGCTTTACCTGCCTACGAACACGTCCACCTCCCATACAGGCCACAACAGTAAAAACTCTTTAAAAAGATTAATATTTAAGCTACAAAAAAATTTGGTAGGTGAGTATGTTACATCAAAACTATGATGTGTAGCAAATATGGACGCCATCTGCCCCCGAGCAACACGCCTATCTCCCATTCAGACCACAATAGTCAAAACTTTATAAAAAGGTTCATATTTGAGCTTTAAGGAAAAAACTTTGTATGTCCGTATGTTATATCAGAACAAGTGTGTGCACTAAAAGTTGGGCCCATGAACATGCCCACTTCCCATACAATCCACAGTAATTAAACGTGGGTAAACCTAAAAAAAAATACATGGATTTTAAAGAAAAATAAGAAGTTTTTTAATTTGTTAATTTGTTGTTTTGAATTTTAATATACATACTAGTATAAAAACTAGTATTAAAAGTACATTCACCTCGAATGTTGTTATGTTCAGTCATCTTCAATGTATTGTTCTTGATTAATATAAAATAAATTTTGTGAGCATACTTTCAGGCTGACAATTTTTTCGTATATTAAAAGCCTTTTTATAACAAGAATGAACAGTTTGAGCGTTATTAGGTGCGAAGCCAGGCTGAACAGCTTCTGGTTCAGTTCTTGGATAGGACTTAAGAAGCACTGTAATAGCATTACATAATTTTGTACAGTCTTCATGTTCTAAAATTTCCAATGCATTATTTTAGAACAGGTTCTTGTTCAGGCTAAACAGAACTTAAATGTCTTAGCAATACCCAATTGTCAACAGTATGAGCGAAACAGGTTCTGGTTTAGGTTGAACAGGTTTTAAAAAGCATAGTAACAGCAACTTTGAATAGTTAAAGCGATTAAGGGTACGGAGCATGGCGCTTGTTTTATACAAATTAAGATATTTTAATATTATAGGTGATTTAGGGTATTCCATAGTTAGGCTAGACTGACGTTAGTGATTCCTTATCACAAAATCACATAAAACGTAATATTAACGATATTGCTTATATCCGTAACTAATAAAAAATCACACTCTGTATCGTCTCTCCCCCCAAATGGAGTTTCTGTACCCGCAACTGACTCATGGCAGAATCATTATTTGAAATGTGAGAAAAACTTAGATGTTCAGCGTGCCACTTGAGTTTTATTCTTCACAAAACTTCTGCTAATAATCTTGTATGTTCGTTTCATTAACTTTACAAAGTTTTAAATATATGTAACTTCCTTCGCACGGAAACAGACTACTTCATGCTTTTTCATTCATCAATTTTGCCAGTTTGTGCGCAGTCGTCTGTCTGACTTTAGAAAGGAAAAAGTTAAACTTCGTTTTCAAAGAATTCAAATAAAAAAAGCTCAATATTTTTTACATGTAATAGATTTTGTTATTTTTTCGCTGTTGTTTTTTAAAGCTCTTTGAATGCCGGGTGCAGATGTACTTAAAATGCACCAAACATCAGGGCACAGCAAACAGAACAGCAACAACAACACCAACAACAACAACAACAAAGTGGTGGGTGTTGTACTTAGAGGTTGTGGTAGGCTTGTTGTTGTCTGGCACCACATGTTGTTGTGGAGCAGCAAAAAGCTTTTGCTTGCTCCGGGTGGGAACGAATTTTCCTGAGAGTCGGTCGCTGTTATTTTGATGTTTCATGTTGTGTTAATACTTGCATGTCGGTATGTAGGGCATAATTTAGGTAAGAAATTTCATTGTTTTTCCATAGCGTGCTTTAGCGTAAGCTTTATTGAATGAAAATCAATGAAATGTGCTCACACAGCAGTTGAGAGTGAAAGTTTTAAAGCTTTTGTGTGGGGAGCAAGAAAACTGCATAAAAAAATGCTCGCACACAATATAAGTTGTTGGAGGTTAGGGTTAGAAATAAATTTAGGGAAAAAAATCATGGAAAATATTTTTATATAAGATTTCATAGCTTTTAAATATGAATTTGATGGTTTAAAAATAAAAACAGAGACCAACATTAACTTTTGAGTTTGGTTTCTTTGTGTTTTATTTGCATTTTTTTGTATTCTTTTTTTTGTTTTTTTCTTTGCAAATTCTTGTCTACAGTTTTCTGTGTGAAAACATTTTTCTTCTGACCTTACCATAAAATTGCTGTTTATATTGTATATAAAAGCTTTGTTCACAAAGCTGTCTTTCTTGTTGTACACTGTCACTTTTTGCGTCGCCTCTGTTTTGATCTCTATTCCTTTATTTGCCAGCTACTATTTTCGCAACAATTTTTTTGTATCTACATACTTAGATTATTTTCTTCTTGTACATGTTGTTGCAGCAAAGTATATTTTGGCTTTTAGCCAATTTGAAACATTTCGACAAAAGCTTTTCCGAAAGCATAAATTTCTATACAAAATAATTTTCTCAGACACTCTTCAGATGAAAAATAAAAACGTGTGCTAACGCATACGTTTCGTTGGAGTACCGACGGAAAATTAAAAAATAAAATAAAAATAAAACATAAAAAATTTAAAACAAGTGAAAGTTTAAATAAAACATAAAAAATATAACAAAAAACAAAAAATAAATAAATGCTTCAAAATTATTTTGATATAGTTTTTAAAAAGCTTTGAAATTCTTAGTAATAAAAAAATTTTAAATAAATATGTAGTTCTAAACGTGCTTTAAATAAATGTGTGCAATTGTAAGTTAAGGCTTCTATCACGAAGCCAACTGAGTACCATCTCTGGAGCGAAACGCTGCAAACTAAACAACATATCATAAAATAACGCACATTACATAATTTTTGAACTCACAAAAAAACGAAGTGCGTGAACATAAAAAAAAAAAAATACCAAAAGTTCAAAGTTGCTGCGTTGCTTATATAAAAAAAATTACTTTTCTTTTATCTAAATAAATCATAAAAAATGGCAAAATCAAAGAGCCTGTAAATATTCTATAAAAAATAATTATTTACTTACTTTCTTTTTTTAATGTTTGCCAACAAACCACCAACAAGCCCACTTAATGTCCTGTGCAAGTACCCTACCCTAAGGGCACGTGTACCTAGCCAACTGTCGTTATTAAAGCAGCTATACCTTCATACATTGCTGCATTGCCATAAAAAAAATGTACATAAACCATTTTGTGCACCATTAAATAATGTTTTTTCTTATAATTCTCAATCTTCAATGTGTGATTTTTTTTTATTTTTATTTTTATTTGAAATCCTTAATCGTCTTTGCTGTCAGAAAGTAATGTTTGCCATGTACGGGGGCCGTTATTATAAAGCACCATTAAATTTGCCATCTAAAAGAAATATGAAAAAAATGTATTGTTGTCTGTCTTAAAGACTGTTAAAGCTTCAACGTGGTCACCACTGCTGTTGGTGGTCGTTGAATAGCACAACTCTTACTCTCATTTTTCATTGTCAGAATTCCAATTTTTCTTATGGATACCCGTTTGTTTGAATATCCGTAGGTACTGTCTTTTGTTCGCCTAAATATAAGGGCGTGAGTGAGTTGGTGTCTTAAGGTAGATATTAAAAGGTCTTAATGGGCACGCACATGGCTCTATGTCTGAACAACACATAAAAAGGGAAGTAAGAGCATCGGTCATGAACACCACAGCTTCAGGTTCAGGTCCCACTAAAAATATTGGTTTAAGTTTTTGTTTAAACTTTATTCAAAAAATTTAAAAAAAAATAAAGACAATTCTTAATGTTACTCGTAAATTACGTTCAAAGACATTTGTCATCCGTAGTTTCGATCTAATCCAGGTTCGCAATCAACATAGAATTGATCTAGCCATTAAGCAGGAGAATATCAAAAACGAAAGCAAGCGAATGCAAACATAGAGTAAATGTGTCTGTTTCGAAAAAAAAACGTTCATTGCCCAATGCACCAAACGAATTTGCCTCGAATCCGAGTTGAATCCGAGATCTCGTATATTTATTTCGAAAACGAAGTTTGTTCTCGTTTTGGTTTTTTAATTTTTTATTTTTCGTTAATGAACCCGAGGGCGGAAAAAATACACACTTCATTCTCGAAACGAGATTTTCATCATAATCGAATCGAATCACTACCAAGACTACAACATTAGCAAATAGTTATCAAATAATGTAGAAAATTGTTTTCGAAATGAATTTTTTCGATTATCATAATAATGATTATTTATATCATTATATTGATTATAAATAATGATTGATTATTATAATAATGATTTTAAAATTAGAAAAAAGAATTACAAAAAAAATTATTTTCAGAAACCGAACCCACGTCCGCTGGATGCAAGTCTTTCACGTTGGTCTCAAGCCTATCGCAGTTGTAACTTTATAGCTGCGTAATAAGTTCATTATGAAAACAAGTGTGGGTTCGTCGTCCCCATTATGAGGCATAAAATTTATTGTTTTTTTTTGTTGTTTTTGGTGTTTTCCCCTATTTTTGAAAAAATCTGAAGGGATCAAGAATTAAAAAAAAGAAATGTTACCTTGATTAGCAACATAAAAGTTTATTTAATTTTACGAAATTGCGGACTCGTTTCGAATTCGAAAGAATGCAATATTGCGAATTCGAGCATTAAATGGATTAATTTTAAAAATTTAGTTAGAAAATAATTTTACTTTATTCCGTGGACATATTAAGGCGTTAAAAACATTCGAAAAATCAATAAATTTTTTTTTAAATGGTTCCTTATGACTCCAAAAATGATGTCTCAAAACATAATGGCCGGGAAAATTTTCTAAATGCTTGATTTTTGAATTTTAGTACATGACTGCCAGGTTGGCATTTCTTCTACTCAAAACTTCAAACACGTTTATCTCAAAACTGCGTTTTTTAAGTTTGGCGAAAACATAACTCTGACAATTTTCAACCGATTCACTTGAAGCTTGGAATATATCTTGAAAAAACTAATGTGTATGGAAATACGTAGGATTTGTATTCATATTATATATTTTTTTTTAAAATTGAATAGTTTATTTGTTATTAACAATAATCAGATGATTTTTAGGCACATTTTTCACTTTCCACTTTAGAAGTGCGCCATTTGGCCGAAAATCAATAAATCAAAAATATCCTATGTACTTCTATAGCCGATATTATATATACAAAAAAAAATTCATTGGATTTTCTTAACTCAAAAATTACAGGAGTTATTTGTTCGCCCTTTTTGGAATCTTGATTTATTCAGTAGTATTTCTGAAAAAAAAAATTCAAAGTATGCATATTTTTCAGGCTACAGTGGCCTAACGCCTTAAAGCCAACTAATTAAAAAAATGTTAGCTTCTCATATATCTTAGATTCTTACACTTAAAAGAAAGTTTCTCGGAAATTTAGAGAAAAATGGTATAGAATTTCCTCTAGAGAATGCTTTTCTCTAAATGTGATCCTAAAAATTCCCAAAAATGGTTAAAAGCTGCCATGAAAAAGAGAAATATATAAAATATATCGTTTTAAGAGAAGAGTACTTTTTTTCAGAAAAGATTTGTTTTTATTGAAGAAAACTAGTTCTTTCCCGTCAAAAACGACGGGTCCGTTTCCATTTATTCGATTTTATATTATTCGAATAATAATTTTTAGTTCCAAATACTTATAAAATACCTCAAAGTAAAAACGGACACCATAGTAGGTGCGACGAAATATGTTTAAAATTTTTTTGTAAAACAGAAACTTTCAAAATGAAAAAAAAGTATAAAGTTTTTGAAGTTTCAATAAACTATGAAACAAAAAATGCCTAAAAATATGCTTTGAAATTTTTCAAAAAAATCAAGCGTTCCGCACTCACATTTTGCGGAATTATGTTATAGTATTCTTCCCAAATTGAATTTTTATCAAAACACAAAAAATTTTTAATTTTCAATAAATTTTTTTCTATAAGTGACATTTTTTTTTTGCACGAGAAAAATACTTATTATTATTAGAGACATAAGATATTTCCATTTCCCACAAGTGAAGAAATATTTCTTTGAAAATGTGAAAATTTATTATAATTGAAGAACATTTTATTTGAAAAAGAGAAAATTGCTATAATCGAAAATAGAGAAATTTTTTATCGCAGAAGGATAGCTGTTTTTTTCTGAGTGAAGATAAGCTTGATATGGAACAAATATCTCTTGAGAATTATGAAATTTTATGTTAAAATATATTGAAAAAAAAAAACAAATTGGCTTTATGACCTTGAAAGGACTTGAAACCTTGAAAGGACTTTGACCGAGCTTCTTATGATCAATTGTGTTGTGTGTGTTATTAATTTGACCGAGAACTGGACCTACATGTTTAATGCCGACTCCGAACGGCTAAAGTTCATGTTCTCAAGAAGCTTTACATGGCATTATTTACTCTCTGAGGTTTGCCATTGTCTGCAGATAGGTGGTGACCAATCAGAAAAATTTTTTATTGTAAAACTTTTCGCCGCGACTGGGGATCGAACTTGGGCTCCGAGCATGCTAAGCCCCACACTTAACCTGCATGCCACAGTCACCACTAAAATGTATTCGCTATTTTAAATAATCTCGGATTCATCTTGAATACGAAATTGAATATGAGATATTTGATCGGAGTTCTCGGTTTAGTTGCAAATTCACAACTAAACCTAGTTCGCTATTTGATTTATTGGGTGGTAGATTATGAAATTCAGAAAACATGAATCATAGTTCATAAAAGAGGAATCGAAATTCAGAAACGATGACTCGAAATTCAAAAATTCTATTTGAAATTTAGAAAACATTAAGTGACAAACCGAAATTCCATATGAAATTCAGAAAAGATCAATTGAAATTGAGAAATACTATTAAAAATTCAGGAAAGATAATTGGAATTCAGAAATTCCATTACAATTGAAATTCAGAAATTCCATTTGAAATTTAGAAAAGTTCAATTGAAATTCAGAAATTCCATATGAAATTTAGAAAATTGATTAGAACTTCATAAAAGATTAATTTAAATCCAGAATTTCAATTGAAATTTAAAAATTTCATTTGAAATTCAGAAAACATCAACTGACGCTCAGACATTTCATATGAAATTCAGAAAACATCAATTGAAATTGAGAAATTCGATTTTAAATTTAGAAAATATCAATTGAAATTCAGAATGGATAAATCGATTTTCAGAAAAGATCAACTGAAATTCATAAATTCCAAGTGATGTTCAGAAAACTTCAATTGACCATCGAAAAATATCAACTGTAATTTAGAAAACGTCAATTGACATTCAGAAAAAATAAACTGAAATTCTGAAATGATCAATGGAAATTCAAAAATTCCATACGAAATTCAGAAAACATCCACTGACATTTAGAAATTGCTTTGCAACTTCATAAAAATTCAATTGATATTCAGAATTTCCAATCAACATTAAAAAAAGAACAATCGAAATTCAGAAATTCCATTTAAAATTCAGAAAATATTAATCAAAATTCAAAAATTCTATTTAAAATTCAGAAAATATCAATTGACATCCAGAAATTTCATATGTGATTTAGAAAACATCAATAGAAATTTAGAAATTCGGTTTGAAATCTTGAAAATATCAATTGAAATTCTTGAAGAGATTAATTGAAATGCAGAAAAGATCAATTGAAATAAATAAATTCCTTATGATATCCAGAAAACATCAATTGATCATGGAAAAAGATCAATTGCAATTCAGAAAACATAATTTGAAATTCAAGAAAGATGAATTAAAACTCAGAAATTACATATGAAATTTGGAAAACATCAATTGAAACTCATAAATTTCATTTGAAATTCAGAAAAGATCAATTGAAATTCAAAAATTTCATTTGAAATGCAGAAAAAATCAATTGAGTTTCAAAAAAGATCAATTGAAATTAATATAAGATCATATTGATTTCTAAAAAACATTTGAAATTTTAATTAAAATTAAGAAAAAATCTACTAAAATTCATAAATTTTATTTGAAATTCCGAAAAGATCCATTGAAGTTCATAAATTTAATTTGAAATGCAGAAAAAATCAATTGAGTTTTAAAAAAAGATCAATTGAAATTAAGATAAGATCATATTGATTTCTAAAAAACATCAATTGAAATTCAGAAAAGATCAAATAAAATAAGTAAATTTCAATTAGAAAACATAAACTGAATTTCAATTGATCTTTTCTGAATTTCAATTGATATTTTTTTTAATTTCAAATGGAATTGCTTTGTCTTCGAGGTTGTTTCTATTTGTGTTTAATGTTTATACAAAAACTGTCAAAAAATTTGGACAAAAACATGATTTTTTATATATATATCGGCCATTCCAAGCCTAATGCAAGTTCTTTTTCCAAAAATTGACCTGCACATTTTGATTTCTTTTCCCTTATAAGAATTTAATTTTATTGCTTGTTTATCGCCACTTTTTCAAAAGTTATGGAGATACCAATTTTTGATAAAAGTAAAAATCTTGAAAACGGAGTTATTTCCAATAAATCATATCTCCGTCATCTTTCACCCTATTTTTGTAAATGAAGCCTCACTAGAAAGCTATTGAAAAGCAATTTTGGAAAAAATAAAAAAATATTTTTGGAATTTTTATGCTAGAGTTATCAACTTTTTGAAAATAACTTAAATGTGTTCATATCTGAAGAAGTTTAAGCCAATATTTATTTTACATATAGTAATGACCTCACATGTGTCCTTGGCCCATGAAACTGGTTAAAAAACCTGACAAAAAGTTTAAAAAGTTTTAGTAAGTTTAAAAAATTTTAAATACCAGATTGAAACTCGTTAATTTTAATAAATTTTACTTCAAGAATTTCTGTAATCGGTCTTTAAACAAAAAGTTCAATCGGGCTAAAAACATAGAATTATATAGTCATGACTTGCATTAGGCGTGGAATTGCTGATATGTTATTTAATTTTAGCCCAGCTATGAACCAACCCTTGTATTTTTTTTACATTTTTATTTGTTAAAAAAATATAACAAACAAATATTTTAGTTTGTTCAAGTCTCGAACCCGCGGGAAATGTTTTAAAAAATTTCTCACTCAACACGCTCGACCAACATGCCAATATTCGTTGCGTCTATTTCAATATAATTTTCAATATAATAATTTGTCATTGCTATTCAAGGTACAACTATACAAAAATTAATGTTTAATTGAAGCACATTGCCACATTTAATTGTCAAATTTAAGATTTGACATTACAATTCGTTTTTAGCGACTATTCTTGTATATGTTCTTAAGAAGAAACCTGATATTGGGAAGAAATATATATCTGGAAGTGATAGTTGTAATTCTGATGACAATATATCAATATCTGTATTAAAACGTCAATTAATTGCAAGCGAGTTATATAAAATATTAGTTATATAATTATTTAAATTTTTGTGCATTATAGCCTAAAGTAAATCCTTATTATGATAAAATTTTCGTTTAGTACTGTGGTTTCTGATATAATTTTAATTGTCGAACATTAGAGTCAGTCAAAAGAGGTGAATTTAGATCTTATAATTTAATATAAAAACCGAAAGTAACGCGAGTTACCAATTCTTTGTAACACGAGTTACCAATTCTTTGTAACACGCGTTACCAATACCTTGTAACGTGAGTTACCAATTCCTTGTAACGAGAGTTACCGCATAGTTTTTCAATTATTTAAAATGCTTTCTTTGATTTAATGTTACTGTTTCGAACAGAGATAAACTTATTGAGCTCCAGCTGCTAGTTTAGATAATAAATTAATTCTTTTATTTTCTGTGTATGTTGTTTGAACCGAAAACATTTTAAACATTATATAAGCCTGTATATCCAGTTCGTTATTTAAGATTAAAAATATATACGAAAATGTTGAAAAATTTACATTTTGCTTTGTTTTAATAACCGGTTTAAAATTGTTGTCAAAGTTTTGTCGGCGCCATTGAGAATAAACTCAAAAATTGTTTAAATTATCGAACGCTTCAATAGTTTATAGGTTAATGTATCTAACAAACAGTATTTTTGTTTATTTTATTTGAAATTCCTCCCGCATGTTAAGCTCTTGCCATACGTGTCCAATCAATTCTGTCACCAGCATGTGTTTTGCCATGCATAAAAATAGCTTTATAAACACTCTCATTAACTCTCATTTGTTTTGTAGTATGTTTGCAGCTAATTGATTTTTAATTAGATCATTGGAGTTGCCAGGTTAATTTTTCTTGGCTGCTATTTGTTTTAATTATTTTATATATTATTTATGTAAATAAAATTAATGCAACACACGTGCTGGGAAATTATTTATTATTTTCTAAAGCTGGAAAGAGTTAAAGTGAAGACTTTAATGACACAACTAGGAAAAGTGTCAAGTCAAGGTAAACACAGAAATAAACGTGCCAGCGAAAGTCTCAAGCAAATAATTATAACTAATTGAAAAAACAAACAACACAAAGTAACATTAATCGTTACCGAGATGTAAAGTTAGCAATACATTACACTGTAATGCATAAGGGAATGCATACCATATCTAGTTTGCTAGTTACTGTCATAAGTTATGGTTGGACCAATCATTCAACACCTGCAGAGAATTTCAAACATTGTTTAACGAAGAAACAATTTTATGGCGCATCTATACAAGTTGAATGGCACTTTATTATCGGTCAGACCGTTATATGCTTGTTTTCTTACTTGTCATTACATAGATATAATGGGAATGTGTGTAGTTATGTTGGCTGTTTATTATTATCTGTGTCTGCACACTCTTTTTTCCATCCAAATTGTGTCTAATAATGTAGCGCCACCTACACATCAACGCATTGATGATGTGCTCATTTATTAATTTGCTAGCTTATATACCCGGTGTTACTCGGGATTTTATTTTTCACAATTTTTTTTTTTATAAAATTAAGTCATATTTTATATTCATTTCCATTTTGATGATAAATTTACACATATCAATTTTTAATCCTGTAGCTCACATGTTAATGCCTTTATAGTGTTTTCGCTATTTTGGGTTGAATGGGAGGTGGGCGTGTTCGTGGATGGATAACGCTCAATTTTTGAACACATCATAGTTTTGGCAGAAAAAAGATACATACCAAACTTTATCACTGAACTCAGAAAAATGTTTCTCGGAATATGATAAAAAAGGCATCATATTTAGAGAAAAATGGTATAGACTTTGCTCCAGAGAATGCTTTTCTCTAAATGTGGTACTAAAAAAAGCTTCAACGGAAAAGAGAAATATATAAAAATATATCGGTTTAAGAGAAAAAGACTTTTTTCTTTTGAGAAAAAATTTGTTTTTATTGAAGAAAATACTTTCCAAAGTGAATTTTTTATCAAAATGAGAATTTTGTTGTGCGAGAAGAATACTTTGCATTATTAAAGACATGAAATATTTCCATTTCCCACAAGTGAAGAAATATTTCTTCGTAAAATGTGAAAATTTATTCTAATTGAAAAAATTTTTTTGAAACAGAGAAAATTGCTATTATCGAAAATAGAGAATTGGATTGAATAGAGATTTGGGTGTTTTTTTCTGAGTATAGTTTTGAATTTTTGTGTGGTTACACTAAAGCACTTTCTGATCACATAAAAGAAACACACATGATTTGTTTGGAAATAAGCCAATATTGCGTTTTAGCAACAGTTATTTTCGAATTTGGGTCTTGAGAAGTGTTATTGCACGGAGAAAAAAAATGGGCTAAAGTCAAGCTCAAATCGTTCGTAACTGAAATCAGCTCAATAGAGCTCAAAACCATCTCAAAACAAGCTATTCATGTGCCGAGTTTATGTCAGAAATTGGGCTTGAAATTTTTTTTTGATAAACACTTCAATTTGTACTTTTTTCAATTTGTACACTTCAATTTGTACTAAATATATGTAATCTTGGGCTTGTTTGTAAAAACCTGATATTGTTGTTGTTGTTGTTTGAGCAGATAAAAAGCATGAGCAACCGAACGATGTAATTCTCAATTGGTTGTTGTTCCTGTTAGTATAAAAGTGTATAAAAGTGCAGAGAACAAATTAATAAGCTATATTTTCCTGTCCGAATTGGATGAAATATATCTTGAACATTGAAAATTTTGTTTTTTCTTTTGTTTTTTAAGCAATACCAAAATGACACAAGCAAATTATCACGTACATTATGCACAAATGGGCGAGTTATTTTTTTTTTGATAAATAATCAATTTAGGGCTTGATATCAAGAACATTATGGCTTAGCTCAGAATCACCCACAAAATTAATTGGTTTGGGATTGTTTTCAGCTCAAATTTCTCTCCGTGTGATTTTTTGAAAACAAATTTTAAAAAAGGTTTTGCATTGTTTTTCCAAAAAACATTTATTTATAAAAAGAAAATAAATTTAATTCAGTTATTTATTTTGCGATCATTTTTGCTGGGTCCTTTTTTGAACGGTTTTTTCTATAAGAAATTTTGCAACCCTGGTAACTCAAATTTCAATAAAAAACAAAATAGGTTTAAACATTGTGTGTGAAAAATTATTTCGCGGATATGTTAAAATGTTCATCGCGACTTTTTTGGCATCGTCTTCGGATCATTCACATTGCCTTTATCCTACGTGTCACCACACAGAAAAAAGTGTAACGGCATCAAATCGAATGATCTGGGCGACCAATTCACATCACCGCGACGAGAAATTACATGGTTCAGGAACTTGCGACCCAACAAGTCTAAATTGGGGCGATTTGATTGTTGTGTAGCGCGGTCCTGCCTAAACCACATATCGTCCTGACCCTGAGCTTCAACCTCCGCCACAAAATAGTCCTCCAACATAGTGTGGTACTGCTCAGAGTTTAAATTTTCGGTATTTACGCTATCATCTTCGAAAAAAAAACGGCCCAATGATGCCTCCGACCCATAGACCGCACCAAATGTGACTCACTGTGGATGTCTTGACTTCTCCACGGTGACTTGTGGCTTTTTCGAGCCCCAAATATAGCAGTTTTGCTTGTTAACATAGCCGCTGAGGTGAAATGAGCCTCTTGCGAAAAGATGATTTTTTGGGGGAAAAAAATGGGGGCTTCCAAGCTTATCTCACGCCTATGGTGTGTCTTAGTTGAACTTTTTATACCCTAAGCCTGAAAGTTTAGGGTATATTAATTTTGTGCAAACGTTTGTAGCACCTAGAAAAAAGGGAGACCGGTTTAGAAAAGTATATATATTCTTGATCAGCGTCACCTCGTGAGTATATTTACCCATGTCCGACCGTCCGTCCGTTCGTGTGTGTATCGTCCTTAAACATAGGATAAGAAGGAGTTGACTTGGTACACATGTTCACATGGACCCAAGAATCTGCAATATTAATTATTTTTGGAATGCACCCACAGACACGCCTTCCTCCCATACAACTAAAACATTGAAATGACTGTGTAGAGGGTTCTATTAAAGCTAAAAAAATTAAATTGTACATGTATGCATTTTGTACAAAAACTAAGACAAAAATGGGCGTGATCCATTCACAAACACGCCCACCTCCTAAAATAAACTTTATATATGACCTACTAAAATTAAACTTGGTATCGGAGGATTTCATTCAAAAACTAAGATGTGCACCCAAAGTGGGCGTCACCCACCCATGTAGATGCCCACCTCCCATACAACTCACAATATTCAAAATACCATAAAAAGGTTTATATTTGACCTACAGGGATTACAAGCAGTTGAGATAATTGAATAAAACTCGGTACATATGGTCACATGAACCCCAGGGTCTGCACTATTGAATATTTTTAGAATCCGCCCACGGATACGCCTACTTCCCATACACCACAAATATTGAAAACTTCATAAATAAGTTCATTATTAACCTACTAAGATTAAATTTCGTACGTATGTATTTTATATCGAAATAAAAACGTCTTTGAAAAATGGGCGTCATTCGTACATAGACACGCCCAGCTCCCATACAATGCGAAAATATAAAAATCCATATATAAGCTTTTGATGAACCAGCAGAGATAAAATTTGGTACGCATGCATATTTTATATAAAAAAAAATATGTTTACAAAAAATAGAGGCCATACGCCCACGGTCAGGCCTAACTCCCATACAACCGAAAAATAAAGAATTCAATAAACAAGCTTGTGTTTTACCTACAGACATAAAATTTGGTACGTATGTATTTTATAACAAAACAAAGACTTTTTAAAAAAATGGACGTCATCCGTCATATGACACGCATACCTACCATACAATCCACCTCCCATACAACCCAAATATTGACACCTCCGTAATAATTATGTTTGTCGTACGGAGATAAAATTTAGACTGTATGTCTTCTATATCAAAACTAAGATGATTTAAAAAATTGGGCGTTATCCGTCCACGAATACACCCATCTCCAATACAACCCACAATTGCGAAAACACTATAAAGGCATTTACATGTGAACTACTGTCATAAAACTTGGCATATGAAAATTTTTCATCAAAATTGAAATGTATATAAAAAATAGGCTTCATCCGCCCTCAAACACGCCCATTTTAATACTAATATTGTATTTTGAAAAAGTAGATTTAGGGTATTTCATAGTCGGGCTAGACCGACATTAGAGTTTCTTTACTTATTTTTGCTTAGAATTGAATGTAGACTCAATTTTCTGAATTCTGGAATCAGAAAAAGTGCCTTTAGTTGCAGAAAAAAATATGTATCCAGTCTTATTCGATATAATCCGTTATAATTTGATCAAAATTCCTTCAGTCGCTTAGATTTCTCTAAAAGCTAAACAGTCAGCAAACAAACAAACAAACAGAAAAAAATGTGCTTTATTTATATAGATTATTTTGTGTATTTTCTGTCATATCCACGAACCATTACGATTCATTGAACTCATTAAATCTGACTTGTTCGGGTACATTTCTTCATTTTGGACGCCATTATTTATCCATTAAACGTTAACGTTTATATTTTTCGGCTCTGAATTAATTTATTTTTTTTTTTTGCTTTTTGTTTTCTCTTCACTCTCACTCATTAGGCGTGGTGCCATTAAAGTTCATTGAACTTGAAGAAATTGTATAGAAAAAGTTCTAAAATGCCTTCTAAGGCTTCTGTCTTCTAAGCAAACAAACAAGCTGCTAACATTATTTGAAGAAAAAATGAAATTTTTTGCCCAACTGCCATTAATTGCGCAGCAAAATCAGTTATGGCGGCTCTGTTTGTGAAGCTTCGTTGGACTGCTTTTGACGTTTATGCTTATCAAATGAGAGTAGCGGTAGAAAGTGAGCTCCAAGTTAATGTCAAAAACATGAAATTCGAATTTACTTCATAAAATTTGCAAAACAATATTGAACAATAATTTGAACATTGTTTATATAACCTAAGTTCGCTTTCATGAAATTCGGCGTATTCGGGTTGTTTTAAACGTTATTTAGCTGTCAATGCTTTTCACGCTTTATCAAATTTTAAAAATTTATAAAAATATTTGTTACGCAAATATCTTTGTTACGCTTAAAATTAAATATTTGCCAAATATTGTTCTCCAATAAATCTGATTGATTTGATTATTTTTCATTTTTATTTAATTTATTTGTAGCTAATGTCATTTTTGCACTTTATTTCTGCTTGTTTGTTTTTCTACATTGCATTTCATTATGTCTGCATATCCTGCAGCGAGCATGTTGCACCATTCATTGCTAGCAAGTGTTTACTTTTTATTTTGTGATTCAACTATTTCCACTCTCTTGCCTGCCGCTACTTAGTTCTCGCCAGCGACAGACACGTGATGCATGCGGTATGCGGCGAACGCTAATGGAATGTTAGAATATTAAATTCACTTAAAGTTAGCTAGGATTTGCAGTGGCAAGGTTGATGATTCAAATTCAAAATATTTTGGCAACTGTCCCAATTTTGTATGAAATTTGATTTCTACTTTGTTCTATGATGTTTGTATATTTTGCTTGTGCAAAATATTTAATAATGTAAATTAAATAACTGTATATGTGTAAAAATATTCATGCATACATGCATATCAACATGCAGCTAAGCTTATTTATGCATTTATGTGAATATGGCATACATTTCTTTCTTGCTTTTGAATAACCGGGTAAAGGTTATTACCAAAAGTTGTACATGAACAATACAATTTATTAAATTTGGCTGCATATAAAATATTTTGCTTGCACGAAAACCGGCATGAAATATATGGCTACTTGAGTGTACTTTTTAAATTTTTTAAAAAGAGTAGTAATAAATAATTTGTGCCATGACTCATGAGTTATTTCATGATTTCATAATTGCATTAAACTGGCTATAGAGTGCCCAAATATACATAAATATATTTTCCAAAAATGTTTGAGTACTTCAATCGTGTTTTCCTTCCATTTCCTGGGTCAAAACTTCTTGCTATTACTTAAAAAATATATATTTATCAAGGTCACCGATACAGCTATACTGAGTAAAGAATTTCTTTCTATCAAACAAAATTTGGTTATAGTTACCAAGCTTACTTATTATAGTGTAAAAATTTGCTTATGGCGAAATAAATATTTGCTTATTGAATATAACTGATATATTCGAACTTTCAAGTTGAAAAAATTTGGTTATTTGGTTCCCAAAGCACTAACTCGGGGAAACAAAAAAGTTTTACTTATCAATCTTATTATTTATTTATTCCTTAATATTATTATTATTTATTACTTAATTTTTATTATTTATTACTTTATTTTAATTTTTGTTCATACAAATTTCACATAAAAGCAAATATTTAAAGGAAAAAAATTGCATACCGTCAAAATTTATTTAATCTTTATCATTGCGTATCGAACCCAGGCCCGTCGCATAAGAGTCGAATGCTCTAACGTCATGACGTGCTGCTATTGTCTCATGAATGCACAAAAGCCAAACAAAACACAAGCAAAGAAATATTTTAAATTTCAATACCATCAACTGACATTTATTTATTATAACCAGTAACGCCTGGGATCCAATTTTTTTGCTTGCCTATTTATAATTACTAGAGTTAGCCAATGATCGAAATTCGATCATTTCTCTCTTGATTCGATGCAAAATTAATACCAAAAACTAATTTTTTCATACAAATTTGGTATAAAAAATCTTTTAAAAATAGTCTGTGCACTAGAGTGGGTCGAAAAAAAAAGTTTGAAAAAACCACCCCCTATTTTGAAGTTGACCTCGAGAGGATTCCGAAAACAAAAAAAAATTTGTTTGTGGACCACCAGAAAAACAGCCAAAATGGTCTTTTTTGCATAACTTTAGCATTACATGTTAGATCTTAAAAAATTTTTAATGCTTTACGAGCACTACAATGTCTTCGTAGAACATTTTTACTTCTGAGGTCATATTCAACTAGTAAGCCCCATTAGCCCGATTTATCCCCTTTAATTTTTTTTTTTTTTTTCTCATAAGATTAAATTCCTTCAAATTTGTTTAATTTGTGTTCAAAAAATTATTTCTTAAGTTTCTTTTACAATTTTGTTTATGTTATGTAATTGTTCGTTGACTAAACTTAAAGTAAATTTTTTATAAAAAAAAGGATTATATCAAATATTTGAACTATTATAACTTCTTTGTTTTTAAACTGAATAAATAATTTTTTGAACACAAATTAAACAAATTTTACGGAGTTTAATTATATGAGAAAAAAAAAGAAATTTAAAGGGGATAAATCGGGCTAATGGGGCTTACTAATTGAATATGACCTTAAAAGTAAAAATGTTCTGAGAAGACATTGTAGTGCTCGTAAAGCCCTTTTAAACGACATATAATTTTTTAAGATCTGACATGTAATGCTTAAGTTATGCCAAAAAGACCATTTTGGCTGTTTTTCCGGTGATACAAAAAAAAATTTTTTTTTGTTTTCGGAATCCTCTCGAGGTCAACTTTAAAATAGGGGGTGGTTTTTTCAAACTTTTTTTTTTGTATGGAGGCCGACCCACTCTACTGTGCACACCTTCTCCTTGAAAAAAAAAAAATTATCAAAATCGTTTGAGAAACACGTGATAAAATGGTTCTTAACGGTTTTACCTACGCCTATTTATATATAGATAAGCAGAATAAGCGAGATGGTTAAGATAAATTCGAAGCTATAACTTTCAACCGTGGTGACCGTGGCATGCAGGTTAAGTGTGTGGCTTAGCATGCTCGGAGCCCGGGTTCGATCCCCAGTTGCGGCGAAAAGTTTTTTCATTAAAATATTTTTCTGATCGGTCACCACCTCTCTGCAGACAATGGCAAACCTCAGAGAGTAAAAAATGCCATGTAAAGCTTCTTGAGAACATGAACTTTAGCCGTTCGGAGTCGGCATAAAACATAAAGGTCCAGTTCTCGGTCAATTGTAACACACACAACACAATTGATTATAAGAAGCTCGGTCAAAGTCCTTTCAAGGGCTGAAATGGCCAATTTTTTTTTTTTTTTTTTTTTACTTTCAATTGATTGGAGATATAAAGTTATTTCCTACAAAGAAATTATTTTTGAATTTTATTAATTTTTTAAAAAATAGAAAAAATAATTAAAAAAAATTTAATTTTGTTAAAAAAAATCATAGCCCTAGCCAGAATTTTTTTGCCGGCACGGACGGTTGAAAATGTAGGCTGAATAAAAAATTAATCTAGGGGGGGACATGGCATTGGCCGTTTTTTTAAATATTTTTTTTTTATAATTTTGTATTTTAGTAAAAATTCTTAAGATTCCAAGAAAAAAACTTCATGGAAAAATTCCTACGGGTTAAAGTTCCAGCCATTTTTATTTTTCTTTGTTCACAAACTTTAAATGCGTTTATCTCGAAACCATGTTTTCCGTACTGGTTGCGGCACTAGCGGGTTAATTTTTTTTTTGTATTTTTTTAAACTTGATTCACTATCGTATGACACGAGCTTTTTTAAAAATTTTTTTTCGATTTTATGAATTTTTAAGGTCAATATTTTCTTCGAAAAAACACACTTTCAAATTTGGAACATCATCAAAAATCATTTCTGTCATACGATAACCAATTTTGTTAAGATTTAAAAAAGTAATTTTTTTTCCAGATCGGACAATTTTTGCGGCTCCCAGCGCTGCAACCACGAGGCCCCGCTTTTTTCTCTGCCACCAGTTTGGAGCTCTATAAAAACATGTTGCAGTGAAGAATATAAGAATATATTTTTTTTTTGGAAAAATGTTTGTTTCTGACTGAGTTATGAATTTTGAAAAAAAAGTCTGTTTTCTCTGCCGCGAATGTTATGTTCCACCTTAAATTTATCAGATAATGCTATATTTCTATTAAAAATTTATATTGAAATAAGTGCCAGTAACAAAATAAGTATTGTAAGTGTCAGTAACAAAAAACAAAAAAAAAATAAAAGCAAATATGAAGTTGTCATATCAGCCCTTGAAAGTACTTTGACCGAGCTTCTTATGATTAAACTTGTATAAAAGCCTGTCCTATGACGGGTTCCATTCAAAATAATTAAGTTGCAGACGATATGACAACATTTTTACATTCCACTCGAATGTTATTATGTTGCAGTCGTCGTCTATGTGTCGTTACTGATAAACATAAAATTAATTTTGTGTGCATACTTTCAGGCTAACAATTTTTTCGTATATTAAAAGCGCTTTAATAGCAAGAATGAACAGTTCGAGCATTGTTAGGTGCGGAGCCAAACTGAACAGGTTCTGGTTCAGTTATTGGATATGACCTAAGAAGCACTGTAATAGCATGACGTAATTATATACGTTTTGATGTTTAGTAGTTGACGAAAATGGCGCTAGTCTTCATGTCCTACGTTTTCCAATGCATAATTTTAGAACAGGTTCTGGTTCAAGCTGAATTGAACTTAAATTACTTAGCAGTAAACAACGATAAACAGCATGAACAAAACAGGTTTTGGTAAAGGCTGAACAGGTTTTAAAAAGCAATGCAATAACAATTATGAACAGTTTGAGCGCTTTAGGGTACGAATCACGACGCTGGTTTTTTCTATATGTATTAAGGTTGTGTATGTGTGTTATAAAATGTTTGCAAAAAATTGATCGAGTACTGGACCTACATGTCATATGCCGGAACCGAACTGCTTAGTATCATGTTCTCAAGAAGCATTACATGTAATTTTTTTAATCTCTGAGGTTTGGAATTGTCTGTAGAGAGATGATGGTCGACCAGAAAAATGCATTTTTATTCAAAAAAAGTTTTTCTCGGATTTGAGGATTAAAATTGAGGATTGAGGGCTATCGAATTGAATTATTTTCCAAAGATTCTAGCACCTTTCGAAGCAGTTTGCAAAGCACAGTAAGAAAATCTTTATTTCGGTGGCGTATACGTGACATCTATTAAATTTTTAATCAATTTTTGTTTCTCATACGTAGTGTTGTACTTTTGTGAAGCATGCTTTTGCTAAGCTTTTTAAAACAACAACATTACTTAAAGCTATAATCAATAAAATATAATAAATTACTTCAAACGTTAGGCACGTGTCACGCTATGCTAGGTAAACGTGTCGGTGTGTTGTGATGGTTTTTGTTTTTTTTTTTTTTTTTTGTATTCGCCATGTTTACTATAAGCACAAGAAAAGCTCTATCCGCCCACTAGGTGTTAGCTATAAACGCCTTTTTCTACACAATATTTGGCGCATATGTTTGTTTTATAAAAGGCTTAACTGAATGTCGAGGACATTTTCGACTTTTTATTTTCAACAAAGTTAGCTCAACCTTTGCCACAATGAAGCTGATTTTGTATAACTTATTATTTTTTTTTTTCTTTTGCTGACATCCTGTTTTCATCACGACCTTGAGCCAATCATAAAAGCCTAGAAAGCACACGAGCCAACAACCATCAGCCAACAGAATCAATTAAAAGCAAGTTGTTGTTGGTTGGTAGCTTGTTGTTGGTTGTTTGTTGTCTGTTGTTGGTTGTGCATATCACGTAATTGACATAGAAATGGAACGCATTTAAAATGGGACAACAATGCGTTTCTTGTGCTGTGATAAAAAACCAATAGACTACACCAAGAAACGAATCAGCGAGCTACACGCTATTTGCTTTTATTCGCATTTATCGTTTTCTTTAAGAGCATATTCAAGGCCAAGTTGTTAGAACTAATTTGAAATCGATTTGTTAAATATGGTGGCAGAAAAAAACCCAATTTAAAGAAGCAACTTTGCTTCGATTTAATTAAGTTTGCAGTGAAAAACAGCTGGTTTTTCAATCAGCAGCAACAGTTATAGTTGGCAATTTAAATAAAATAAATAGCCTGAAAATGTTTTCGTATTCATTCAAATGAGAATGCATGTTTTCGCAAGCCCTCAATTATGACTTATTTTTTTTTTTGTTTTTTGGTTTTTTTTTAAATAAGCAAACAAAGATTATTTAGTTACTTTTTTTCTTTGCAATTTTATGGCAAATATTCACTGAAATCACAGTGTTTTAAGCAGTCGTGTAACACGCACGTAGCCATAATTTTTGCCCATTACATTTTTTCGTTTTATGACAATTATTGTCTGCCACATGTACACATGTACGTGAACGTGTGTCAAATGTTCGTTAAAGAAGTCAAGGTTTATCTAGGCATATTTTAGAGTTTTTTTTTTATATGATGTTTTTATAACGTGTTTTGAATAAAACCACGCCCAGTTGGGTAAGTCAACCCATGCCATTAAACAAACATATAAAGTAAACATACACAAAATTTAAATAATTTAAATATCTTAGCAATAAATTAAAAGCTGTGTGATTTATAGTATTTGTTGTGAAAAAATTATAAAATTACACAAAATTTATCTTGATTTTTACTCTTATCTGCTCTTATCCACGGCACTGACACAAATTCGTTCACCTTTTGCTGTCTACTCAAACTTGAACCTAAATAAAACAAATAAAAAAAAAAAATTCTGGCATACTTTTAGGTTGAAATAAACACACGAACTTGTCTTAGTTGAAAACATTTTTATAATTCAATTAAAGTATTTATTTCACAAAATAACATATTTTGACAGTTTTTATTGTTGCGTCAACGTGGGATGTAACAACAACACTGTTTCCAAAGCGTCGAACGCACCCACATAAATGTGACCTTCAACTTTAGCAACATGATTTGCCAAGAATGCGTACAAAAGCATTGAAGTACAAACAACTTCAAAGCTTGGGCTTGCCTATTGTTATAAATAGTAAAAATGTAAAGAAAAAAAGGAAGAAAATTGACCAAAAAGGATCTTATAAATTTTTGCCTCTTTTAATTGTTTTATTTTACATAAGTAAGTAAGCTTAAAATGAGTGAGTATCTACATAAAGCACATAATTAGCTTCTGTAAAGCATTTTATGAAATTTAATAGCATCATTTTGATTGTCAATTTTTAATTAATGAGTTCATTAATTATACTGTTTTTTTTTTTTAAATGAAATTCTTAAGTCGCGCATACAACATACGGCGAACTAAACGGGATTTAAAACCAATAAACACTTTAATGAAACGAAGCGAATTCATGCGTTATTAAATAACTCACCACAAATAATGGTAAAATGGTTTGAGTCCAAACTAACGAAACTTACCAAACTTACCAACCTAATGAACTAATTCACAAAGGTTTGAGTCTGTAATTTTTTGAAGTGAAACTGATAAAGCCGCGTATAGAGCAATACGGCGAATTGCAACGGGTAGTAAAACGAACCAAAAGGTTTAAAACCGCGGTATATTTAGTTTTTTGCTTTTATTGTCACGCATAAAGCACTTTAGAATAGTGATTGCATTACAGTTAAATGACCAAACTTGTTTCTTCTAAGTGAAATAAATTTTTTTATAACTAGGAAGCTTAACCTTCCGAATACCTCTAAAACAGCAAACTGTCATTTGCCTTTTCTTTACAAAAAACTGACAATAAGAAGGCACTTGCTTCTTTCATTGCTATGAGGTAAAAGCATCAAAAGCCGAAGTGCTAAACTTTAATCCGCTAAAACACCTCCCCTGCTGGTTCCGTTATCTCCCGTTATATTTTAGCTATCTCCCTTACTCATCCAGAGATTAAGCCGCCCAGGGCGGATTCCCAACTGGCCGCCCCTCTCATATACAATATACAAAAAACATCCTTGATATTAATATAGGGTTTTGTAGGCATTGTTTTCAAACATACAAATAGTAGCTTTAAAGAAAATCTTTAGAATATTAACTCTTATTGTACTCAATTATATAAAAAAATTCTAATATACATGTCATCAACCTTATTCTAATACGACGTAAGACAAAATTATCTACTATTCAAAAGGCAAAGAAAACAAATTCTTCCACCACTTATTGAATGCTGATTTATGACTCGACTGAACTGTTTCTCCAAATAATAAAAAGCATTAAAGAGCTGTTTTGGAGGGAGAATACATTAGCCACGCCCTTAAATTTTTTTCTTTTTTGGCATAGTAGGAAAAAACCAATCCTTCATTAGTTTTTTGTTACGACCTTTTGTTAATTTGCCGTGACGAAGAATTTCACCAAAGTAGGTATTTAGATTTTGAACCTACTGAATAGTTACTAGAATTTTGTACGTCACACTTTTCATCGCTGGCTGAAGACTCTTTTGAATCTAGCAATAGTATTTTAATTCTTTCTTACCTAGCTTTTTCTTTTTGTGCACGGCAATTTCATTCTCTTTTACTCACTTTATCTGAAATGCCGAAGGAAGATATGAACAAAAAAACTTCTACAATGTGATTTGGCTACACTCAGAAAAAGTTTCTCGGAATATGATACAAAAAACTTTGCTCCAGAGAATGCTTTTCTCTAAATGTGATCCTAAAAAATTCCCTAAAAATGATTAAAAGCTTCCATGAAAAAAAGAAATTTGTAAAAATATATCGTTTTTAGATAAGAATAATTTTTTATTTTTGAGAAAAGATTTGTTTTTATTGAAGAAAATACTCTCGCAGAGAGAATTTTTTTTTTTCAAAATATAAGAAAATTTTTTCATTTTCAATCAGACATGCACAACGAAATCAACAAAATTTTTTCGTTTCGTTGAGACCGAAAAATAAATTATCAAAACTATTTCGTTTTTTAAATAACGTTAAAAATTTATCAAATCAAATTTCGTTTCGTTAAAAAACGAAAAATTTTCTATAATTTTCTCCTATGCTAAACAAAATTTCTTCTGATACAAAAAAAAAAAACGAAATTTTTTTGTTGAAATTAACGTTATTTTCAACGGTTGATTGGGAAAAAAACGAAAAAATTTTATATCGTTTTCTCCGAAACGAAATAAATATTTTTCGTTTTTTGAATTAACGTTATTTTTTTATTTCGTTCAAACAAAAAAAATATTTCGGTTACCGTTAAAATTAACGTTAACGTGCATGCCTTTTTTCAATAAATTTTTCTCCTCAGTTCAGTTTCATGTTAAATTTCACTCAAATTTTCATACTAAAAACAATACCTGTGTAACCCGCGTGAAAATGTTCACAACATGTTCGTCAAAGTAGTACTCTATTCCGCTGTGAAATATACTCGCAACATTTCTCTTGCAACATTTTTTCGCGACAATTTAATTGAACTGCCTATTTTGAAGTTAAAAGTGACAGATGTTGTAAATTTTGAACGTTAAATTTTAAATGTTAACGCAGCAAAGTATCAGAATTTTCACGCAACAAAACAATGAATCTGCCAGCGAAATTTCACGCAAACGAACAGAGTACTAAGCTTAAATGAGTATTTTTTCTGCGAGAAAAATACTTATCATTACAACACTGAGAAAAAAAAAATAGTTTAGAATTAAACAAAAAATTTTAAAATAGAAATTCAACGCATTTGATTTTCTACAAAACAAAATTTAAAACAAATGTGTTTAAATTTCAACTATAGACTCCTTCCTTTTTTTATTATTATATATAAATAACTATCTGAAAAATATGACAATTTTTGAGTTTTTTGTTTTACAAATATCGAACAAAAGATAAAATAATTACTAATTAATTATTTCAATATTTGAAATTCAAACTTCATCGACTGGAGTTAAAGTTTGGTATACTTTTGTTTGGTAGACCAGGGGTCTCTGATTCCGAATCTGATGTCGAAAATTCAGAAAAACTGAAAAAATAGCATCGAAAAAACCATGCTTTAAAACATTTGTTTTAAATATTAAAATTTTTGTTTTTAAATATAAAAAAATTTAAACTTAAATTTAAACTTTAAAAATATTTGTGTTTAACTTAATTGAAAATGTTTCAAGCTCTATTTCGAAAACAAATTCGTTTGATATTAACACAATTTCATTTAATTTTAACACATATTTCTCTCAGTGTAGAGACATTGAAATATTTCCATTTCCTACAAGCGAATAAGTATTTCTTCGAAAATTTGAAAATTTATTTTAATTGAAAAAAATTTCATTTGAAAAGAGAAAATTATCGAAATTATATATTATCTATTATCTATCTACTATTATCGAAAAAAAAGAAATTTTTTATCGCAGAAATATATTATTTTTTTGAGTGTAGTTGTACGTTTACTTATCGAGATTAAATCGAGATGAAGCCTTTTGAGGAGATAAACTCGCTTATCTTGTTTAATTTGACGAGATAAGCCATACAAAAGTTCCCTCAGAACGAGATTAAAAATTAATTTTTGGTAATCTCGTCGAAAGATGTTTGCAACCCTGTCAATAGCGATTATTCCATAAAAATGCAACGCTGTAAAGAAGTAAGTGCCGAATAATAACAATGGCTACATTCAGCGTACTCAACTGTCAAGGTAGCTGTACAAGTGAGCGATAATTTTTGCTGAATGGGTTGCTTTACGAAGCGTCAGAAAAATTGTTAAGTTAATTAAATGTAAGGTTGTGTGCCAAATAGCCCAGCAAACTAACGGAAAATGTATTCAATTTAAAGAAACATATTCAACATTTTTACACAACTGTTGACAATTTGAAGTTTGCTGAATGTAGCCAATGTGAAGGTAAATAAAAGAGCAAAACAGAACAACGAAATGTCAAAGTTAATTTCTATAAAGCAAATGCAAACAGTTTAGATTACGGAAAAAGATTAGCTTAATCACGTTGCTTCATAATCTCCAAATATTTTTACTTCGAAGATATGCCTTACTAGTTTTTATTCCTTTCCAAACTTTCTACGATTATAAATATTTTTCCATATAAAACTTACCAATTTTCGCAAGAACTAACTTTTTGAAATGTTTTTAACTTTCTCGGCAGTACAAAGGGTCAAAAAACATTTTTGAAAGGAAAAAAAAAATTTTTAAAATACGAAAACAAATTCGTGAAATTCCAAGAATCTTTTGGTTTTTGTTATCTTCGCTTTTATAATAAAAATGAAATGATTTTCGTTGGTAATGGCAACACTCATAAACGACTCAACGGATTTGACTGGGCTTGTTTTTATTTTGATTGTCGGCCAATGTGGATGGTTTATAGAAAATAAAATTTGGAAAACTTTGGAAAATCGAAGAAGCTTTTTTGTATGAGAATTTTGTATTTTTTAACGAGAAGCGTCGCATTTCCTGGCAATTTCTTCACCGATTGCTTAAAAATTTAGCTAGAGAGCTATTCTGCCACTCAGGTCATGTTTAAAGATATATTTTATCTTCCGCTGCCATTCACACCGCCTATTTAAGGCGTGGCAACAGTTTCAGTGCATTAAAAAAACGTTTTTTGGCTTATAACTCTGAACTGAATTGGCATATGACAACATTCTTTCACTAAAACTTTACTTTTTGTGTTAATAAAATTATAAAATACAAAAAAAATTAACACACAAAAAAATTTTTTAAAGTTCTTAAGATGATTGATTTTTCGATCGTTTGAAACATTTTTAAAATTTTAACGATAGAGAAACTCTAAATAAATCATGCACATGATATGAAAAAATTTTTAAAATTTAGCAGCAAAAATAATTTTCAGTATAGTTTTTGTAAAATACTGAATTTTTTAAGAAATTTATAAAAATTATAACAAGAACCTCAATAAATAAAAATAAATATGTTTCGGCGAAGATCATAACTATCAACAAAACAGAAATAAATGTGAAATTATAAAAATTTGACTAAAATTGTTATAAATCTGACCGTTTTAAAAATATCGTTCTGAATTTTTTTATATATAAATAATTTTTTTTTTTTTTATGTTTCAACCAAGTATTTCAGGAGTCAAACCTATTCAGTCAAGTCTGCCTTGGTTCGGAAAATGGGTAGATAGATGAGTAGGAGAAAAAGGGAAATCTATAGAAACAAGTGTAGAATGTTGTTTGTGGAGCGGAGTGCTATATCAACATGCGAATTTGAATCTGAGGCAAGTGTTATACCTTTACCTCAACCAATTCCAACCAACTTAATATTTTGATGAATTTTTAATTAAAGTTAATTAGAAATGAGGAAAGAATTAAAAGAATGGTAAAAGCGTAGGACCATGGCTAGACCGGGACTCGAACTCGGAACCTCTGGGTTGGCATTCAAGCACGCTAACCACTCGACAATCGAGGCCGCCCAAGATAAAGTAAAGATCAACTTCGAAAATGAAGCACATCGGTGAAGTACCACGTCTTCTCATAAGAACCACGTCTACTTCTCATATAAAGTGACGTCTTTGAAATAGTTAAACTTTCATAAACTCCATCGTTTTAAAGATATCGTGTTGAAATTTTATATATACGCTTTTCTAATAAAACTTAAACTCAAGTTTAAATATAAATTAAATTAGAATAGAACCTTGTCGGCCTTCCGTATAAAATAACATCATCAAAATAGTTTAACCTCACAAATCTTAAATTTTTCAAGATTCCGGTTTGAATTTTCGTGCAAGCTTTTTTCTTTAAAATTAAGGCCAAGTTCGAAAACACGCCTGTCTGCCTCACAACTAATCAAAGGTAATTTAAGGATAATTACCAGTCAATCTTTCCGAATTTTACCAGTTCATTTTGTAAGAACATCAGGAAAATAATAACCGAAAGTTCCCCGTCAGTATGAATATACTACATAAGACTTTGTATCTCCCGTCAACAAGAACTTGAAGTATACAGTTATCTCTTTCGCGCAAGGAGTGTTTTAAATACCGTACTCCCTCATCACCCTCACCATCCTCACCACTCACTCAATCACTACCAAAATAAAGAAATAAAATATATCAAAAAATAATCTAAACAAAAATAAAAGTTGGCAGATTAAAATTTTTAAAATTTTTATTATCATTTCCGCAATTGTTTTTTTTTTCAATGTAACTCAATATAGCCTGTTCAAATATAGCTTGTTTTAAAAGTGAAGAACATTTTCGCGCATGTTTGAGAATAAGAAAATAATTTTGTGAGTGTTCTTCATTTTGATTCGTCGAAATTAAAAATAAAATTTAATATTCTCTGAGCAGCAAAATAAATGAAAAAAATTATTGTATATTTTTGAATTTTGTTGTTGAACGCAACTGCGCTGCGGAAGTACTGAATCTTATTTTTCAAAATCAACCAATCAAAATTGAAAACAAAATTTATGTCAGAAAATATTTTGTCAAACGGAATTTCACTTCACAAATTTTTTTCTTAAGAAAAATATTTGCGCATTTAAATATATAGTTAAAAAAGAATTTAAGGCTTCGGCTGCAATATCCTGCGACGTAAAACAGATTTATTTATAACATAATAAAATTTATCGGTGGTTTTTGAATCCTGTGTCGAAAAACTGTAAAAAACACACAAAAAACATAAAGTTCAGCAAACAGTACAAAAAGAGCAAGAAAATTTTCTAGCTTTAGAAATAATTTCTCACTGCGCATCGAAAAATTAAACTAAAAAATGTTCTTCTCTTTTGGAACGGGATATAATATTTATATATGATTTCATGATAAAATAATTTTACCAGGTAGTGTTGACAAATGTTGATTCTCTTAGCTACAAGTAAACGAAATCTTGTCAAAAACAGCTGTTCGTTGTTATATTCGTTGGCCACATTCAGCTGTGTCAACTGTTGTGACAGCTAGACATCGGGGAGCGCTATTGAAGTTTCAGAAAAATTGTCAAGTTTATGAAATATCAAGCTTTGTATCAAATACAAATGGAAATTTTACCGACAAATTAAAAATTTTCTATTTTTAAATGCATTTTAATGCGCAACTTCTTATTTATGTGCATCAAGTTTTGACTTAGCAGTTGGCAACTGTTGGGTACGCTGATTGTGACCATTGAAAATTAATTGTACTCTATGACGGATTGTGAGCGCACTCTTTCTTGTTATATTTTTTGACATAAGTCCGTTTCCAACAGAAACGTCAATACTACCTTGGAGTAATTATATCATGACATGAATTCAAACATCTTCAAAAATTTTTTTATAACCTTTTTCATAAACACAGAACAAATACTTTTTTCACAAAAAACTGAAAGACCACTTTCTAAAAATTAAAAAAAAATGCAGTTATCTTTTTCAGTACAAAGTGGGGTGAACATTTTATTGCAATAAATTAGTTAAAAGCTGAAATTTTACTATAACTATGTATTAGTAAAATAGGTGATCGATTTTTTGCAGGGTAGTATCTGAATAAAATTCTCAAATTTTTGAAAAATATTTACTCAAAAAGATTTGTGAGCTACATGAGAAAAATATAAATTTATACCCCTATCACCATCCGCGAATCGAATAAAAAACATATAAAATTCGTCAAGTTGGTATCATTGTTCGCGAATTTCAATAATTCGATTCGACTCAAAAGTCAAAAACATACGAAGAAAAATACTTGGTGAGCAGCTGACGAATCATAAACATTTTTTTGACGTTTGTTTATATATTTTAACAGTTTTTGCTTTGGCAGCACTGAATTTGCGGTGAATAAGTGTATTCGCTAACGATGATACCGCAAGAATAATAGTTCGCCAGCTGAGTCGATTCGACTGCAACATTTGACTCGCGGACGGTGATAGGGGTATTAACCCTCACTTTGGCACTATTTACATATGTAAATATCCCAATTTTAAATTTGCTATAACTCCTTTCTTTTTTATTCGATTTGAATATGGCTTGGACTCTGTGGCTATTTTTTGGTTTTCTTTCTGAAAATTCAAAAGTTGTTTTTAATTTTAGAATTTGTTGATACTTTTTGAAAATTTTTCATTCCTATAACGTAGTTTGGTACATATTTACATATGTAAATATTTTGTATTTGAAAGGCTTTTCTGGTGTTTTAACGCATTTTTTGTCTTATTTATAGAAAAAAATGATAAGGAAAAACTCTTCACATATTAATTATATATACAAATTTCATATTTGATAGCTTTTATTGGAAAAATATTAATGAATAGAATTGCTTACCGGGACACCGATGCACAAATCAATATTTTAAATTTACGGTTTTTATTTGTCATTATTACTTTGTTAATCAAAACAAATTCTTTTCTTTATTAAGTTTAAACTACGATGTTTCACAACTGATCAATAAAAACTCTTTTCTTACTATAACACTTCAACTCTTTTCAACTAAGTGAAACACTCGCTTCATTTTAATTCTGCTTTTCGGGAGAAAAATAAAGGTACGCAGAAATGAAATCGTGAAAAAATAGTTGTCAACGCAGTGTGTTTTTCAAATGCAAAAAATATGCAAAGTTCAAAAACCCCCTTATAGAATATATGAAAAAAAGGAACAATTGAAGATGTGTGGAAACAGCACCAGTTTTATGACAATATGTCATGTGTTGATATTTATGCTGGAAGTGCTAATTTAATGAAAAAAATTTAATTTTTTGTTGAAATTTGTTTTGTTTATTCATTGGCACTATACATTTTTTTTAATTTGATTTTCATAATTATATTTTGGTTATTTCGTAAAGGGCTTGATCGTCAAGTGTTCATAATATGTAAAACGCAATATCGAAAGAAGTAATGCATGGATTTCAATGGTTAGTAATTTTGTGAATAGGATACAGAATAACCTTTCTTTTGATACCCATAATGCTAGATTTTGTTGGAAAATTAAAAAAAAAACACGACTTTTCCAGGCCCATATTCTCAACATGCGAACCATATAACTTCTAAACCACTTGAGAGCGGCGTGAAATTTTTCCGGAATTGGACTTAGAAGGTGTTAATACATATATTCCGCCTAAAAAATAATGCAAATTTTTAGTTTCTGTTTGTCTTTAAGAATGCCAAAAAAATATTGACAAATGTAAATAGTGCCAGATTACGTAGTAAAAGATTGGTGCCAAAGTGAGGGTTAATATATAAAAGTGTCACGCTTCCCACCATGTATCTCTCAAACTGTAGTTAGACTATTGCAGTGCTTTTCAAAATTTTTAATAATGTCTACAGCTGGAAAAATTGTCAGCCTGAAAGTATGCACAGAAAATTTATTTAATACTTAAATGTGACACTTTTTGGTGGTGACAGTAGCAAGTTTTTATAAATGGTTCCAACACGTCGTAGGACAGGCTTTTAAACTAGTTTTAAATAATCTTTTTGCTACTGTTTTTTTAAAAAACCTTTTATTATTAATATTTAATTAATTTAATTTTTAATTTTTTAAAATATTAACCAGGGACCGAAAATAACTGCTATTTTACAATTTTTAAATGAAAAAGACACAATGAAAAAATTGTCGAAGGACTTTTTCAAATATAACATTATGACACAAATGGCCTCAGCTTCACGAATATTAAGTGCCTTTTAAATTTTCGACTGATTCTATAAAAGTTAAAAATAAACTGTTTGTTTTTGCCTTTTATTTTTTCGGACAAAAATAACGGTAACTTTTGACTTTTATTTTATCGGTCAAAAATAACAGTTATTTTGTAACTTTTATTTTTTCGGACAAAAATATCAGGCACTTTGTGTTTTTATAAATGCCGCTTGACCAATTAAAAAGCTATTGATACCATATGCAAATTTTGCGCACCAAAGAGACGAAAATAATGGTATCATTAGTTTTTTAGTCAATAAAACAGCATTTGAAAAAAAACAAATTGCCTGATATTTTTGACCGTAAAAATAAAAGGCAGAAAATAACTGTTATTTTTGAACGATAAAATAAAAGTCAAAAGTAACTATTATAATTGTTCGAAAAAATATAAGGCACACAATACCTTTTATTTTTGTTGGAAAAAATAAAAGTTAAAAAAATAACAGTTAATATGTGACTTTTTCGATAACAACCATAACCGGTACGGTCCCTGATATTAACTCAAATTTGAATTGCTTGAGTTTCTTCAAATAATATGGTATAGTATAAAAGACTCGCATTTATTTACTATAAAAGATATTTTAAAAATTCTTTTAAATTTTATACAACTGAATAATATGATTTTATATTACATATAATATATTATATTATATTACATATATATATATTTTTTTTTTATTTCAATGCATTGTGCTTCGTTCCAAAAGATGGTTTGCCACTATATATCCATTTTTACTATATTTTGTAAAGTATCTAAAAATTGTGAATAACACAAATTAAAAAATTATATAAAAAATGCGATTATCTGCCAAAAGGCTTAACATTCCCATGTCATTCAAGCTGTTTATTTTCCTCTCCTTTCTATAGCTTCTTCTACCTCTGCCATCCTCTGCAGTGCGTTCAATTTTGTCAGGGCTTTGTTAACCATGTCTTATTCTTGGCCATTGTTGATCACTCACAACAATCTGCTTGAAGGGCTCCTCTGTAATGTGTCGCCATTGCCATTGTTTATTATGTATATGTGTGTATGTGCGTTTGTGTGTACTTTTCCTGCTTATCACAGATATACGCAATATGACAACAATAACTATTATATGTCTATTTTTTTTTCCATTTCGTAATTTATGCTAACGTACATTTATAAAGGTAGACAAAAGATCTCCAACGTGCAATAAATTAGAATAGCTTAGCATACTTTTGGGCTGCCTGCGTAGGCTTCTTGGCTACACAAAGCTACACTTCTTTTAACGTTGGTTGACGTTTTTATTTTGTCAACATCTGGGTTTTTGACGTCTTTAACCATTTATGCTAATGAGCAGAAAGGAAAAAAAAAGAAAAAAAAACAAAATCAATTATGCTGCTTTTAATAAAACAGTAGCCATGGTTTTTATTGCCTACTCTTAGGCATGAGTTTAATTAATTTCTTAGAATTAATTAACTAGTTTTTTGTGCTCACATAAGTTACACTTTAATGTGTGTCGCCTGTATGTTGTGATAAGTTTAATGAATTGTGGTTAACAACGTTTTGTTTTGTGTTTCTGTGTTTCTTTGTCTTTTGTTCGCTCAAAACAATGTCGATTATTCCCACACATACAAGATAAAACATATGTAATAATGTTGCTGCAACAATATTGCTAAAAATAACAACAATGAAAATTACAAAATCACAGCGCAGAACAATTTACACACAAATATTGAATCAACGATTTTCAGTCAAAAACACACTTTATAAAAAAAATTAAAAAAAGCAACAAAATTAACTGAGCGACCAAGCGTGACATTTTTTTGGTACCAATATTAGTTACTTATTTATTAATTTTTATTTCAATGACATATGTTATTTTTTTTGTTTATAAACTGCCATTTGTTTGATAAAAAAGTTTGCCTAAAAGTATGCAATAAATTTTTTTGAGCTAAACAAACGTCAAGAGCAGTTTGTTTATATAAGAGCTTCAATTATGTCTGCGCTGCACATTCTTAGCTAAGCAAACAGCAAGAAAATAAAAACCAACAACAATTGCTGTAAAAAAAGATAACAAAAAAGAGCTAATTCAGCACAATGTTTGGATTAGAAAACAAGAATCAATATAAAAGCTTTCAAAACTCTATCAAAAGGTTCGCTTAAATCTTGCGTGACCCAAACTTCTGCCCAACGCAGCCCGCTCCAACAAGCCTTGCCGCCGCTCTTAACCCAGCCGCGCGCTCTTAACTCAATTGACACATTAGCTGGCAGACATACGTTTTTGTTTATTATTTTTTATTTGCTGTTGTTTCTGCTGATGATGTCTTTTTTTTAATTTTTTTTTTTTTTTTTTGGTTTCTTCTTTTATTTCCTCTATTATTAAAAACTAATAATTTTATCGTATTTTTCTTAGATTTTCGCCTCATGTTACGTACATTGTGCCTCTGACGTTGTGTTGCTTTTGTATATTGTTGTTGTTGTTGTTGTTGTTGTTGTTGTTGTTTCTGCTGCTTGTTTCAGCCGAGTTTTAGATTATTTCTCTTCTCATGGCTTCGTTTAGTTACGCTTTCGATAACCGCTGCGACGGACGCGTTATTTTCTTTGATTGCTTGTGCTCGTTCAACAAAAATATGTGCAGATAAACGTTCGAACGCATTCTTCAGTTCTGCCGCTTGCCAGCAGCAGCGCAGCACGTGTTGTTGTTGTTACAATTAAGAATCATAAAGTTTGTTTAATTTAAATAAATTCAAAAGCAACACAGCTATTTGGCTTGAAGTGCAAAAAAAGGCTCAACTGACAAAAAAAAAAACTCAATCAATCGTATTTTTTTTTTTATTCTCTTCAATTTATTCTGTTCATAAACAAACACATACATATACATAAATATTTATATTTTTTTTCGATTTTATCGAACAAATCAAAATTAAACGTCATTTTGTTCTTCTTAAATAATCTTCTGAGAATACAATTTTCTTCATGTAAAGCAGCAACAAATTAAAAAGTGCAAAAAAAATCGTAAAGGATTCGTCGTTGCTATACTGCAAGCATATAATAGTCGGATATATACTGCGCGGTCGTATACATTAATCCTCGGTGTGTCGGTTTTTCGTGTGTGTGCCTCAATCTTCAGAACTGTCAGAAATTCCGCGTGAAATTCTACTGTTTGCTGGATGCTGTTGTTTCAATTGCTTGTGTAGCTTAATTAATCTTCAATGTTTTTAAATACTAACCAAAAAAAAACCTGACAGCTTGATGGTCGAAAAACTGGCTAATTGTGTGTCAACGTGTGCGTGTGTGTGTGTGTGTGTGTGTGCAAACGTTTTTGTTTTATTTCGAAATTTTCGAAATTGACGAATGTGAAGAAAATAAATAAATAAATAAAAATAACAGGTTCGGCATAAAGTAAACTGCTACAATCAAATCTTATCTTAAATCATACATTTACAACCATTAAAAGTTGTTGTTTTTGTTGTTGGTGTGAATGCTGACGGTCAGTTAAATTGCGTTGGAGTTAAGAAATATCAATTGAGACATCGATAAATGTACACTGCTCGTCTATAGAAATCCTAAAACTTGACTATACAATTAGGAGATTAACATTCTCAGTGAATCTTCGCAAATGAATCTCTTCTTAGCCATTCTTCAGCAATAAATTACCTTTCAAAAACAAGCACTTGTTATTGAAATCACAGAAGAGTCGTGAATTATTCTTCCATGAATAGTGTTTTTGTAAATGTCATCATTCATAACTTTGTTTATTGCTCTATTCTTCGGAATAGCCTGCTCAAGTCCACTTCATAACTCATCTGAGTTTCTTAAACAAAATACTTTTTTAAAAATTTTTCAGACAATCCTTCACAACCTAAATGTTCGCCTTACGGGTATTTTCTCAAATGCAAATAATTTCATTTCTTTATTATTAAGGCGTTCAAAATGCTGCCGTCCTTACAAACAAAACACACGATTTTTGACAATACTATTTTTTTTATTCTTCCACATAGTCCCCATCTTTCAGCTCGATACAGTTATTCGAACGATTTTCAAATATTTCCAAGCCCTTTGAATACTAATATTTCTCAAGATCTCCGAAGTACGCTTCAGTTTCCAATTCGATCTGTTCTTTCCTCGATAATCGCCTTCCCTGAAGCCAACTTCATATAGTAAATTGTATACGAAAAAAATATGGAATCCGTCTGGAAAAATATCATTTTGTTATTTTTTATGTACCGTGTTCGTGATACCGGTAGCTTTATAAAGTGGTCTCTGACAAATAAAATAATTAAAATTACACCACCTTTCGAAGTGATTTAAAAAAATAACGAAATATTACCTCTGCTGTGTAATGAAAATTAGCTCAAAATAACTGCTAATACAGCATAAGGATATAATATCATAAGAATTAAAATGAAATAATTTGGGAGAATAAATTTTTAATAATTTTTAATTGTTCAATTGGCTAATTTTAAATTTTTGCCCGATTTACTCCCTTTTCTCATCAACTAGATGTTCCTATAAAAAAAATGGCTGTACCAAATTGTATTACTCTGGAATCCTGTTTTGGGAAAATATACCAGTTTACCGATTTCGGTTATATGAGAGGTTATATGAGATTCTACGGTAACTCGTTCTATTTTTGGTCGCTCGCTATTTGGGATCGTCACACTGTGGGGCGGCGTGTTTAGCTTTATCTGCAAAATTCCAACAAATAAGTACAGTTGACTGGCGTTTTCTAGCCCAAAGCCCATTTTCCCTGTGAATCCTTCTTCCGTACAAACTTATAGTAACCTCTCTATTTTTAAAAGTTCCCAATGCCACCTGCCACACCCCCAAAATGCCAACAAAACTCGCGTGTACACGGTTAAAAATCTTGGACTTAATTTTAAACTTTTTTGGATTACATATAGGACACGACCAAAAAAAGATTATTTTTTAATCCAATGAAAAGTTTTAAATTTTTCAATCCAAAAAGGATTTATTTTTAATCCGCAAAAAGTTTAAAATTTTGTTAATCCAAAAAGGAATAATTGTTAATCCACAGAAAGTTTAAAATATTATAATACAAAAAGGATTAGATTTTAGTCAAAAAAAGTTTAAAACATTGTAATCCGAAAAGGGATTACTATTTAATCCTCAAAGGTTTAAACACTGTTTACTGTAATAATGTGTAAAATAATATTTTGGTTCAGATTTTAATAAACAATTTGTTTCATTTTATTAAAAATAACTTTCGGATGCTTTAACAACATTTGGAATTATATTTAGCTTAAATTTCGTAGTAGTAGTAGTTTTCAATCTTATACCTGAATTACAATGCGGCAGTGGCAGCGTCAGTGGCAGTGGCATTGATCAGCTTTTATTTTAGGAATACTGTTGTTCAATGGTAAAACTTACATAGCAGCAGTGGTAGTAAGCAGTACTGCCGAGGTCAGCCCTATTTCTAAATTCACTGCCAACTAAACTACTTAGAAAAATTCAACATTCACTGATTTTGATGCTGACGCTGCCACTGCTAGATTGTAATTGGCAGGCAGTAAAATACGAAACAGCTGATCACTGCCGCTGCCACTGACACAGCTGCTGTCAGTGCCAATGCTACATTGTAATTCAGCTATTAAATAACATAAATACTTTTTCCTGAAATTACTACCTTAATACAAATTTGTAGTCCAAAAATAGTCTTAAACTTAAACTTTTTCGGATTAAAAAAAAATTAAACTAAAATATGGAATAAAAATGAGTACTCTTAGGATTAAAAATTGCTTTAAACCAAAGTTCGGATTAAAAACTAGTCCAAAATTTTTAAACGTGTAGCAACGTACACGTGGCAGAAGTGAAACTTCTTTAACAGTAAGAAATATGAGAAATTTTAGTGTGAAATAGAGAGAGAAAGTATCTGAAAAGAAATTCAATCAATACGAAATGGAATAATAATCTGTTGATTCAATATTTGCATCCAGGGGCCGTATCGGCTATGGTTTTTATCGAAAGTGTCACATATTAACTTTAATCTCTTTGTTTTTTTTTCCGACAAAAATAAAAGTTATTTTGAGCCTTTAGTTTTTTGGGCAAAAATAACAGTTACTTTTGACTTATTTTATCGGTCGAAAATAACAGTTATTTTCTGCCGTTTATTTTTTCGGTCAAAAATATCAGGTAGTTTATATTTGTTCAAGTCATTTTACCGACTAAAAAAATGTTGATACCATTATTTTCATCTCATCAGTGAAACAATCTGTCAAGCGGCCTTTAAAAAAAAACACAAATTGCTTGATAATTTTGACCGAAAAAATTAAAGATAAAATAAAAGTCAAAAGAACCTTTATTTTTCCTCGAAAAATACAAGGCAAAAAATTACACTTAAATTTTAACTTTTAAAGAATCAGTCTTAAATTTAAAAGGAACTTAATATTCATGAGGCTGAGGACATTTGTAATATAATGGTATATTTGGAAAAGTCTTTCAACAATTTTTTTGATTTGAAAATTGTAAAATAACAGTTATATTCGTTCCTTGTTTTAGTTCAGTTGGTGTTTTAGTTGATTTCGAATGTCTTCTCAACATTGTCACTTTTTGAATGTTAGATTGCATTTGAATAGTACTCGTTGAAGGAGCCTCCGAAAGCAGAGACAAATCTTGTTGATTATTGTGTTTTGCTTCCTGATCATAATAATTAATAATTGCTTTGTTGAGTGAGTTGCCTCATAAAGCAGCGAACGTTGATTGTTGAGTGTATCAACTTGGTTGGCTATAAAATTTTGTTGAGATGATGGCTGAGTTCCAAAATACATTTTAACAAAGCATCAGTGTGTTTTTTGAGGATTGGTTCTTTGTAGATTCACCAAAATACACTGATGTTTCGTAAAAATGCATTTTTGAACTCAGCCGATGTTGCAATCACCTTACCTTCATCATTAGTTGCAGACACAGCTACGGCTGCATTCTTAAGAGGTCTAATTCGCTCTCTATATTCCCGAACGCGTTCTGCTCCTGTTTTAGCTATTTTTCTATTTTTTTCCGTGCATACTTGTAGGATGAAAATTAATGTTACGTTTATGTTAATGATCTAATGTTAATGTTAATGTAATGTAATGTCAATGTTATGTTAATGTTAACTATGTTATTTTCAGTATGTTACGCGTTCAGTTTTAATTACATTTTGTTTGATCAATTTCATGTGCCTACATGGCGTAATGGTATAGATTCCGACTCTTAAGCAATGATGTTCGGGGTTCAATTCTCGGCAGCGGCAATAATTTTTTTAAATTTTCATATGAATTGAAAACGTTAGCCTAGCGTCACGAATAAGAGACCTTGAAATTTCACTCGCCGCCAAAGAAGTTTCACTTCAAAAATTCAAAGTATAAGAACTTTGAACTATCTAATCTAAACACAGAACATACAAGGGGTTGCAATTTGTTCAGATGATACTGAAGGCCTTTTGTTTCAAAGCAACACCTATTTTCCGAGAATCCAGAATTTTATTTTTTTTTTTTTAATTCAGAATTTGTGATCTAAGGATGAAAATAATGAATTTCTGAAAAAATCATCGAAATCGCCCGATGGAATCACACCTCGGTGATTAATGGGTTAAGAAGCCGGTTAAAATACTTTCAATGACTGAAATGGTTAATTTGTTTTTTTTTTCGTTATCCTTGTATGCGAAAATTTGGCACAAGACCGGGCCAGGAAAACGTTCCAAAGCCATCAAGTTGTGTTGATGATCTTTGTGTTTAAATGATTGTTTTTTTGTATACTTCGTATTCATGTGGGTCTTGGCATTTGAGGCGCCCAACAAATGTTTTTCCATCTGTCCAGATATCCAACTCTATTAAAAATGTTGTTTCGGCACTCCAAAGCACTTTCTTCCAAAATTGGTCTTCTTCTTTTGTAGTACCACATGGTACTTTATTAATGCTTAACGATACTTCAAGTTTGTTTTTGTTAAGAGAAGCTTTCTTTGAATGATGCGTCCATAAAGATTAGTTTCGTGTAGTCTTCCAGATATTAATTTACTTGATACATAAACATTATTTTCTTATTTTATTTTCCTCATAATTTGCCTCGCTGACTTGAAAGGATCAAGCTTAGTTTTACGAACTATGACACTCTGTAGAAGCAGTGGCTGTAGAATTGTATGACTTATTGTCAACATTTTTTTTTTTTAAATTGTGTTGAACTGACTTTGGTGTATTATAGACCATTTTTTGCGAAACATTGAGAGTGCCCCAGATCTAGTAGTACTGGCTTAGATTTGAATAAAATTTGTAACACGTACCTTTAACAGTAGCCATTCTCGTCGGTTTCTAGAACCGTATTTATCTTGAGGGTAGCTCTAAGAATACCGAATCTGAACTTTTTTTAAGTTATACAAAATATTTTTTTTCTAATTTTGATACTTACTTTATTATCGTTAGTTTTTAAACAACGATAACGTCATTAATTCTTAACATATTTCCGGTGTGCTTTTTTATTTTCAAATGATGCAAAAAAACATTTTTGATTCAACCAGCGGCATAATTTTTGTTGGTCTGTTTTGATATGACATACAACAACAGCAACAGTTAATTTTTTAAATTACGTTTGATATTTTTTCCATTCCGCAAAACAGATTGTTTGTCGATAGCTTTTTTAATTTTTGTGAAATTTACTTTTTAGCGAGGTATTAAATTGTGGGTTGAAGATAAAGAGTGTGTCCTGAAAAAACGTTAAAAAATTTCAAATTTAGTTCAGAACGATAAACCGAACTAATGACTGGCAAAAATTTAAATAAGAAACACTTATATTCTTGGATAAGAATGAAAGAACAAAACAAATAATGCGAGTTGCTGGGTATAAGCAAATTTAAAAAAATGGCTCTGTTGCATGATTTTAGAAAAAAACAAGTAAAGAAAGTCTAAAGTCGGTCTAGGCCGACTATGAAATACCCTAAACCCACTTTTCAAAAACAAAAAATTTTTATTGTAAATGGGCGTCTCCAAGGGCGGATGAAGCCTATATTTTATATGCATTTAAATATTGATGAAAAATTTACACATACCAAGTTTTATTCCTGTAGCTCACAGTTAATGCCTTTATTGTGCTTTCGCTATGGGAAGTGGGCGTGTTCATGGACGGATTACTTCCAATTTGAACACACCTTAGTTTTCGTATAAAATACATGCATACCAAATTTAATTTCTCTATGACAAACATAACCTTATTTATTGAGTTTAGAACTTTTTGGGTTGTATGGGAAAAAGGCGTGTCCGTAGGCGGATGACGTCCATTTTTCAAAACCATCTTTGTCTTGTCATAAAAAACATACGTGCCAAATTTTAGTTCTGTAGGTTAAACAGAGGCTTATTTATTGCGTTTTCAATTTTTGGGTTGTATGGGAGGTGGGCGTGTCCTTCAGCGGATGACGTCCATTTTTCGAAGACATCTTTGTGTTGATATAAAACACATACATATCAAATTTTATTGTTGTAGGCTAATTATGAACTGAGTTATGCAGTTTTCAATTTTCGCGTTGTATGGGAGGTAGGCGTGTCCGTAGGCGGATGATGTCAATTTTTCAAAACCGTCTTTGTTTTGTCATACCAAACACATGTGCCAAATTTTAGCTCTGTAGGTTAAACAGAGGCTTATTTATTGCGTTTTCAATTTTTGGGTTGTATGGGAGGTGGGCGTGTCCGTAAGCAGATGACGTCCATTTTGCAAAGACATCTTTGTGTTAATATAAAACACATACATACCAAATTTTATTGTTGTAGGCTAATTATAAGCTGAGTTATGCAGTTTTCAATTTTCGCGTTGTACTGGAGGTAGGCGTGTCCGTGGGCGGATTCCAAAAATATTCAATAGTGCATATCCTTGGGTCCATGGGGCCATGTGTACCAAGTTTCATCCAATTATCTCAACTCCTTCTTCTTATCCTGTGTATACGGACAACACACAGACGAACAGACGGACGGACGGACGGACGGACGGACGGACATGGATAGCTCGACTCACGTGGTGACGCTGATCAAGAATATATATACTTTTCTATACCGGACTCGCTTCGTTCTATGCGGTACAAACGTTTGCACAAAGTTAATATACCCTGACCTTTCAGGTTTAGGGTATAATAAAACGGAAAAGTTATCATTTGCAAAAAATCATCACACTTACTAGTTTTGTGTACATTTCTTCCATGGTTTGATGGGAATTTCCATCACAATTTAATGAAGGGTTAAACTTAAAAAAAGTGCAGAGGAATGAAAAATCTCACTCTGAAGATTTAGAAAACGTATTTTTATCAGAATGCATTCATTTTCAAATATTTATAAGTAAAAAGCTACATTCATATCAGCATAACAAAAACCAACGTGATGAATATGAAACACCTGTCATAGGTCGAAATAGGTGACATATCTAGATCTAGTATCGTCCAAATAACTTGCTTATACTTGTAGGCATTCATTGCCCCTTCCAGCAAATATGGGAGAGGACCCTTCATAAAATATGAAAAAGATTTCCATACCATCAGTCCTTGAGGAAACTTCTCCGTTTTTACAGGACAGTTAATTTCACTCACATTTTGAAACTTATCGTTTATTAGAAAGTTGTTAAGAACTTTCCTTTTTTCCTTTTTTCCTTTTTCCAATAAATTACAAAAAATCATTTGCTTATTCGATTTTTATGCAATACTCGAAAGGTTGTCAGTGTTGCGGTTTTTTTGATTGCCAGTGTGTCTCGAAAACAAATTATTCTCAGGAAATTGTGTTATCGACATTTTAATGTAAAATAATCTTCTGAACAAAAATTACTTTGGTCCAAATTTTTGAAAAATCTTTTTTTTTTTATTTTTCAAAATTTCTTAAAACCGTTAAACTGTCCTTTTTGGTCGTATATCTCGAAGAGATATGATCGTTCGGAAATTTCGTCTATCAAATTTTTTTATTAAATTATCCATTGAACTAAAGCTCTTATGGTCCAAATTTGCAAAAAACCCATACATGAAATATTTGGAAAAACCCGTTATAACCGATACTTTATGCTCGTATTTCTCGAAAATTTTTAATCCTACGAAAATTTTCTGTTTGATATTTTTATATCAAATTCTCTTAAAGCCTCTTTGACCTAAATTTTTGAAAAATATCCCTTACGAGATATTTAAAATATAAAATAAAACCGTTTTGAACGACCCGTTTTGGTCGTATATCCCAAAAAAATGATCTCACGAAAATTTTGTGCCTGTGGAATTTTTATGAAAAATATTATGGAAAGTTATGAACTATGGCGGCTTTTGAGCAAATTTCTTCAAAAAATACCGTTTATGGGATATTTTGAACAAACAGATCTAACTACCTTTAAACTACCAAAAAATCACGTATGTAGATTTTCGGAAAAAAACCATTTTAACCGACGCTTTTTGGTCGTATTTCTCGAATATTTTTGATCCTATGGTAATTATGGAAAACTACGAAAATTTTTATGTCAGATTATCTAAAAGCCCTTTGACCTTTATTTTTAAAAAATTTCGTTTACGAGATATCTGGTAAACGAACTGTTTTAACCGACGCGTTTTTGTCGTGTGTCCCGAATAAAAATATCCTTAGCAAATGTGTGTGAAATTTTCGTGAAAAATTATTAAGAATAAAAACGCATAATGAATTACTGTGGCTTTTGATCAAATTTTCGAATATTCCGTTTACGAGATATTTAGAAAGTTCGATTTAATGGAGGATTTTTTAGAGAATTTCAGGCAAATTTTTAATTCTTCATATATTGTGTAAATAAAACTATTGTGTAAAATTATAACATGAAGAAGAGTCCAAAATTTCTGAAATTCTGATTTTTGAAAAAAAAAAAAATGTTTTAACTGACAGTTTTTGGTCGTATATTTCGAAAATAAAAGTGACCTTACGGAAATTTTATCACAGTTGTATGTAAAAGTATCTAATGAAGAAAAGGCCCTTTGACCCAAATTTTCAACAAAAAAATTAACGTTTTAAAAATATTTGGAAAAAACAGTCTTAAACGAAAATTTTTTTGTATTCCTCAAAATTTTTTGATCCTACGAAAATTTTGTCTATGAATTTTTTATGTAAAATTATCTGAAAATCCTCTTAACATAAGTTTTTGAAAAATTCCCTTTTCGCAATATTTGAAAAAATAAAAACTTTTGAGCGACCCGTTTTGGTTGTATATCTCAAAAAAATTATTCCATTCAAATTTTGTGCGTATGGAATTTTTATGCAAAATTATCTTATGAATTTTATGGGCTTCTTATCCTTAATAGATAGTAACATTATAAATAGATAATAATAATCTTCAGGCCGAAATTTGGAAAATCCAATTTAACCGACATTTATTGGTTGAATTTTCGAAAAACGAAACTTTTAGCCCTAATGAAATTGTTGTTTAAAGTTTTTTTATGAAAAAAATTCCTTTTAACGAAAATTTTTGAAAAATCCCATTTACGAGATATTTAGAAAAACTTTTTTTAACCGAACGCTTGTTCTTAGTTTTTCTCGAATAGTTTTAATCATACGGAAATTATTGAAAAATATCGAAATTTATATGTCAAATTATATAAGAGCCTCTTGATCCAAATTTTCGAAAAATTTTCCCGTTTACAAGATATTTGTCATAAACCCGTTTTAACCGTCGCGTTTTGGTATTGGTTATATAATATATAATTATATAATGAACTTTATTGTTGAAATTTTCGAATATTCCATTTGCGAGATATTTGGAAAAATGCGATTTAACCGTTGGTTTTTTATCGTATTTTTCGAAAATTTTTAATTCCCGTTTACGTATGGATAAAACGGCTACAATTTTTTTAAAAATCCCGTTTACGAGATATTTTGAAAAACGATTAAGCCGTTCCTTTTTGGTTCTAAACCAGGGACCGAAAATAACTGTTATTTTACAATTTTTAAATGAAAAAGACACAATGAAAAAATTGAAGAAGGACTTTTTCAAATATTCCATTATGATACGAATGGCCTCAGCTTCACGAATATTAAGTGCCTTTTAAATTTTCGACTGATTCTATAAAAGTTAAAAATTAACTGTTATTTTTGCCTTTTAATTTTTCGGACAAAAATAACGATTACTTTTGACTTTTATTTTATCGGTCAAAAATAACAGTTATTTTGTGACTTTTATTTTTTCGGTCAAAAATATCAGACACTTTGCATATTTTTAAAAGCCACTTGACCAATTAAAAAAACTATTGATGCCATGCACATGATGTAAATTGTGCGCACCGATGAGACGAAAATAATGGTATCAATAGTTTTCTAGTCGGTAAAACAGCCTTTGAAAAAACACAAATTGATATTTTTGACCGAAAAAATAAAAGGCAGAAAATTACTTTTATTTTTGACCGATAAAATATAAGTCAAAAGTAACTGTTATAATTGCCCGAAAAAATTTAAATCACAAAATAACTTTTATTTTTGTCGGAAAAAATAAAAGTTAAAAAATAACAGTTAATATGTGACTTTTTCGATAAAAACCATAACCGGTACAGTCCCTGTTCTAAACTAATGATTCTACGGAAATTTTGTTCATGACATTTTTATGTAAAATTTTTAAATGAATTTTATATTTTGGACCACTTTGGCCCTATGTCGACAATGAACCTTAATACCTATTTTAGCTGATCTGATCAAAGAATTTACAATCATTGTGCCGTTATTTAGTTTCACAGCATAATTCCAAGAGCTTCTGAAAAAAATTTGTGTGTGGTTTTTATTTTGCTTGCAGAATTATAAGTTGACCCGATTAACATATCGCTTTAAAAAAAATCGGTTGAAAAAATGTTTTTCCCCCATTTTAAGTCTTTTTTATACTTATTTTGATCAATAATTAAAAATCAATTTTAAAAATTATAGCCAGTTTTCATTTGACCTCTAATGGGTTAATATATAAAAGACAAGCTTTGTGCTTCTCCGTGCCCTTAATCGCTCAAACTGTTCATAATAGTTATTGCTATGCTTTTTAAAACCTGTTTAGCTTGAACCAGAACCTATTTCGCTCATACTGTTCATAATTGTTTGTTGCTAAACCATTTTGGTACTGTTCAGCCTGAACCAGAACCTGTTCTAAAATAATGCATTGAAGAGCTTAATACATGAAGACTAGCGTAGTTTTTTACAACTACTATACATCAAACTGTACTTAATTATGGTTTGCTTTAACAGTGCTTCATCAGTGCTATTCAACAAATGAATCAGAACCTGTTCTGAACCAGTCTGAAGAATAAATAAGCTAAACAGCAAACTGTGTTTAATTATATCTGCTATTACAGTGCTTCTTGAGTCCTGTCCAACTAAACAGCAAACTGTATATATAAATTGATCTGCTATTACAGTGCTTCTTGAGTCTGTTCAGCCTTGAAGTATGCACTGAAAATTTTTTTTGTAGGTTCTTATCAGAAACATATACATATGAATGTTTTGTAAAACTCTCTTGTTCGCCAAAGCTTTGTATTTGGCTCAGTGGGTTGATTTTTGTGTGTAACAAATGAATCTCGGTTGTCAAAATTTGAAATGCAAAAATGTCAAATGTGGAAATACTTTCTGTTATATGCAGCAATATGCGAACATTCGTGTAATGCTTTCGTGTAAACAGCTAATCAATGCCCAATGTCCTTGTAGGACGACAACATGAGCTTGTAATCATCCAGTCACAAAACTGCACGCTCAATTTTTCTAGCTCTGCACATTCAACATTGCTGCATATAAATTTGCTAGCTTATCCTGTCAAAACAAACACGACTTTTCTGAATATTTTTTTGCAAGTATTGAGTTAATATCTGCTGCTCTGCATCAAAAAAGAAGAAACGAAAAAAAAAACAAACAGGAATGCAAAAATCAATTTATAAAATACTGTTGCCAACAACATCAACAGCAACAGCAGCAGAGTTAAATTTAAGCAGTTTGATTTTGTGCTTTATTTTGGCATTCAGCCAAAATAAGTTTTTTCATTAAGACCTTGCTTCATGGGCGGCGCGGCGCGCTGCACAATTTTTGTGTTCCTTATCAATAACGCTGTCAGTGGTTGCATTGTTCTTGCTAATGACTATGAAACATGACGCCAACACTCCTAAAAGTATGCAACATTTGCTTGCTTGCTTGCCAGCGCGGAAGGAAATATTTAATTTCATTTATAATGAAAATGTTTTTTACTATTATTGTTGTTTTTGCTTTGTGGCTTTATAGTATGTCAGCCACTCATACTTTCTTCTTTCGCACCATTTTCTGAGTAGCCTACGCAAGAGTAGACAGACGAACGCACTAAGTGGCTACTGTGTCATAAAGGCAATCCTTCGGGCGCACGTGCTGCCCACTTGGTTATTTTTCTGCAAGAGTGCTGTGATTTTTTTTTTCTCTTTTTTTGTTTTGTTCCAACTTCGTGCTATTATTTCTAGCAATGGCGCCTTATTGTTTATTGAAAAGAACAAAAGCACAAACACACACAGACACACAAACATATATTTTCATATTTCAAAATTGGCCTTCACTGTTGGAGTTGAAGGACATGCAGTTTATTCACAGTGACAGCTATCGAAAAAAAGCTATACAAATCCTTTCAAGAAAGTTGATTCCTACATTTTTAGCCAGTTTTTGTGATTGTTTTTTAAGGTTTCGAAAGCCTTTATACTAAAACCAAGTGCCTAAAATTATGCAACAAAATTTCTTTGAACTTATAAAATAGCTGAGTTATTTCTTCATTTTTTAGAACCAACTAAGGAAAATATTAAAAAAACTTTACGTTATCAATTTAAATAAAAAAAATATAAATTTTAAAATAAACCATAAAACTTATTTAAAATATTGTAAAATACAAAATAAAGCTTAAAAATAAAAAAACAGCCACAAAGAATTATTGCAAGTGCCTAAGAAAATAAAAGTTTTTAAAAAAAGAAAAAAAAAAAAACAAAACACAAATGCAAAAGTTACTTAAAAAACATAACAAAACAAATGTTCAAATAGTGTTTAACATATTGCTGCATACTTTTAACTTCCTGCTTAATCAATAAACAACAACTGGCAGCTGTACATAAATATAAATCGCTAAAAAGCAAAGCTTTTTACACTTAATTCTACAAAACAAAAAAAAAAAAAAAAAACAAAAAACTCTGTGATTGTCTTAAAAGTTCCAGTTTAGTAACAAAAATATTCCAAAACATCCGTTAAAACATTTAAAGAAACATATTTATAGTAAACTAGTGTGATTGTTTAATGTTAAAATAAAAAAAAAAAACTTAAATTAATTATGAATTAAGCAAAATAACATAAAATCCTAAAGTATTAATTTAGTCTTAACCCATCAACTACATGTTACAACAAATTCCAAAACATTCCTCGGCATGAGCACAAAATCAACAACAAATACTCAAGATGAAGCGCCCTCCTCCCTTGAAGATACAGACACAGTTGGTGCCGACGAGGGCGACACCAGCTTCGAAATCGATGAACCCGAAGATGAAGAAACCATTGACATTGGCCCCATTATAGACAGACCCTTTGTGCTCGATGTTGTTGGTGTTGAGGTTGTTAGCAGCCCAGCTTCAAACTTAAAGCCTCTCGCTCTAGAGCCGCATATTGTAGCCAGTGCCATCACATCTATCGTCATACCTGCTGAAGTTGCAACATGCAGTTCTCCGAGCACCTTGACGCGTACCATTGCGCCACTTGTGCAAATCGAAGATGATTATTCGACCGTCTACACAGATGCAGAATATTCGCCTGACTCACCCACTGGCTCATCGACGCCCACAACAGCTGATGTTGCCGACATTTCTTTGGTACAAAATGATAAGCGACAAATTGCGCGTCTAACGCCGCGATTTGTTGCAAATCAACACTTAATCAGTCAGAATGGTTCTTTGGCTGAAGACAACCTTTCCGCTTCTATAGCCACAACCACAACTGAGGTAGACTTGGAAGTATTGCCTTCGGTTAGTCCCAACACAATGGATCGCATAACGCGACTACAGCAGCAATCATCATTTCCTTTGGCGGCGCTGAGTCAAGTTAAATTAACTCCCGAACAAGGTGATCCCAGATCGTACTCGGTGCCATCGGTGGGTCTTCATCGGAAGCAGTCTGCAACGTCGCAACGCTCAATGAGTTCGCACTCGCATGTTTCACAGTCGCTGACAGCGGGACACATGCGGACTCAAGTGGCAACTCCGTTACAGCTTGTGTGTCGGATTTGCTCCATTTTCCAGGTGATTATCTTAAACAGTCTATGCATAATTTTTTTCAAAAAAATATACTCCTACTAAAATGTTTTTTAGATCGTACTCGGTTGAGTTTATCACATGTTTTATACCAAACGTAAATGTTCCTTTTGCTGCCTTCTCATTTTAAGGTCAACTGTGTGTGACATTTGAAAATTTTTTTTTGCGACAGTTTTATTTTTTACTTATATGAGTTAACATAGTAATATTCACATATACTGTGAAAATTCCGAACAAATCTACAATCATGAGAGTAGCTCTAAGAATAGCGGAGTTGCATCTATGTTAAGCCCTGAAAAATATCTGTTTTTTTAAATTTTGACTTTTGGATGACATAGTTCTGTTATTTGTGGAACGACCCTCTGAATTCAAAAAATTTTCCAATTTTCTTCGAGTGCGCGGAGCCCCTAAGTAGGCAACTCCACACTACCTTATAGATAATCCGGCCCTGCCGTTATTATTCACTCTGAATTCTAGTATCTACAATAACAACAAGGCAGTGTAGGCAACTACTTAGAGGCTACATCTTATTACCTTTTTTTTTTCAAATAGAAACTTCTTTAGGCGCGTTGAGCACGTTTTGGTAGAAGGCAACAAAATAGATTCATATCATCATCACATTTGATTTGTACAAGCAAACGATATCAATATTTTTTTCAGCGTCAACTTAAAAAACACACGGCTGGGCAATTATGCCTTCTCATTAGTTCTAAAATGAGTTTTCGACACAAGGTGGTGTACAAAAGCCGATGCACATTGGTTCCAAACATGAAAAAGAAGGTCAAAACCTAATTTTTAAAGTTGTTTGAAAAAAAATTTAACAAAAATTAAACAAGAAACAAGTAAAGAAAGTCTAAAGTCGGTCTAGGCCGACTATGAAATACCCTTAACCTACTCTTCCAAAACAAAAATAATATTATTGAAAAAATAATATTACTATTGAAAAAACACATACCTACCAAGTTTTATTGCTGTAGCTCACAGTTAATGCCTTTATTGTGCTTTCACTATGGGAGTTGTGCGTATTAATGGACGGACTACTCCCAATTTTTGAACACACCTTAGTTTTGGTATAAAATACATACATACCAAATTTGATCTCTCTATGACAAACATAATCTTATTTATTGAGTTTTAAGCTTTTTGCGTTGTATGGTAGGTAGGCGTGTCCGTGGGCGGATGACGTTCATTTTGCAAACCTATCTCTGTTTTGTCATAAAAAAGATACGTGTCAAATTTTATCTCTGTAGGTTAAACAGAGGCTTATTTATTGCGTTTTAAATTTTTGGGTTGTATGGGAGGTGGGCGTGTCCTTGAGCGGATGACACCCATTTTTCAAAAACATTTTTGTGTTGATACAAAACACATATGTACCAAAGTTTATTGTTGTAGGTTAATTATGAGCTGAGTTATGCAGTTTTCAATTTTTGCGTTGTATGGAGGTAAGCGTGTCCGTGGGCGGATTCCAAAAATATTCAATAGTGCAGATCCTTGGGTCCATGTGACCATGTGTACCAAGTTTCATCCAATTATCTCAACTCCTTCTTCTTATCCTGTGTACACGGACAACACACAGACGGACAGACGGACGGACGGACGGACGGACATGGATAGCTCGACTCACGTGGTGACGCTGATCAAGAATATATATACTTTTCTATACCGGACTCGCTTCGTTCTATGCGTTACAAACGTTTGGACAAGGTTAATATATATCATATTCATAATATAATATAGTCATATTTTTTTGTTGTTATATTTATGTGAGTAATTTAAGATGTTCTATATTTTCATGTATTGGATCGAAACTTAAATAATGGAAAAAAAGAAATGTTTTCCCCTTTTTTCCGCTAAAGAATAGTATTGGTTGCTTTGTAGGATATTTTATTATGCTAATAAAAAAAAATTGGGTGCCATAAGGTACCACTGTAGAAAATTTTAGGAAAAATTTAAATGAGTCGGAAACTACTTTCTATTATTTTGTTTTTTTTTTATTTTTATGTATTTGCATTGTTATAAAACATACTTACACGGAGAGAAATTTGAGCTGAAAACCATCCCAAACCAATTAATTTTGCAAGCGATTCTAGCTAAGCCATAATATTCTTGATATCAAACCCTTAGTGATTGTTTATCAAAAAATTATTATGCTCACTTGTGCCCAATTTATGTCATTTTGTTATTGTTTATAAAAACAAAAAACATGCTCGTTTGTGGAATTAAGGAATTTTAGAATTGTTTATCAAAATATTTCATAAAAATATAATACGGTGAATTAAGCAAATACTACAAAATGTACAAGTGGCTGGCTCAAGCAACAAAGAACAAAAAAACAAAATGACAAGAAACAAAATAAAAATTATATTTTCATTGTCTTAATAAGATATCGATGGTTAAGCTCACTAAAGTAATAAGTGACCTTTTGACAAAAATAGGTTAACTACATTTTCAAAATCATCAATATCTACCTTATGCCCAATTTCTGGCATAAACTGCGAATATGAATGGCATGTTTTGAGATGGTTTCGAGCTCTTTTGAGCTAATTTTAGTTATGAACGTTCTGAGCTTGATTTAAGCCCATTTTTTTCTCTCCGTGAAAAATCCATCTTTTTGAGGCTATTCAAATTCAATTCACCTTCATTGGTATGAAGCGAGACCGATCTGAAATCTCTTGCGTATAGGACGCAACTCAGACGCAACTCCACGCCGACTCATTATCTAGCTTGCGACAGTAAGCTTAACACAGCCAGCACGAAGCTCCCCGAAGGGCCAGCCCACTATAATCCCCCGGCAAAAGTGTTTTCCAGAAAGATCACTTTTCAGTAATGCCAATGAATTTGATAGTTTTGTATGCACATTAGAGTGGTTCGTCCTCCATACAAAAAAAAAAGTTTGAAAAAACCACCCCCTATTTTAAAGTTGACCTCGAGAGGATTCCGAAAACAAAAAAAATTATTTTTTTGAACCACCGGAAAAACAGCCAAAATGGTCTTTTTTGCATAACTTAAGCATTACATGTCAGATCTTAAAAAATTATATGTCATTGAAAAGGGCTTTACGAGCACTACAATGTCTTTTTAGAACATTTTTACTTTTGAGGCCATATTCAATTAGTAAGCCCCCATTAGCCCGATTTATCCCCCTTAAATTTCTTTTTTTTCCCATATAATTAAACTCCGTCAAATTTGATTAATTTGTGTTCAAAAAATTATTTATTCAGTTTAAAAACAAAGAAGTTATAATAGTTCAAATATTTTATATAATCCTTTTTTTTATAAAAAATTTACTTTAAGTTTATTCAACGAACAATTACATAACATAAACAAAATTGTAAAAGAAACTTAATAAATAATTTTTTGAACACAAATCAAACAAATTTGAAGGAATTTAATCTTATTAGAAAAAAAAAAAAAAACTAAGGGGGATAAATCGGGCTAATGGGGCTTACTAGTTGAATATGACCTCAGAAGTAAAAATGTTCTAAGAAAACATTGTAGTGCTCGTAAAGCCCTTTTCAATGACATATAATTTTTTAAGATCTGATATGTAATGCTTACGCTATGCAAAAAAGACCTTTTTGGCTGTTTTTCCGGTGGTCCAAAAAAAAAATGTTTTTTGTTTTCGGAATCCTCTCGAGGTCAACTTTAAAATAGGGGGTGGTTTTTTCAAACTTTTTTTTTCGACCCACTCTAATGCACATGTCTATGAGCAAGCTTATATTAGTATTCCAGTATAAAATACTGCTGAATACTATTGCGGTCTTGTTTTGACTTAACTTCATTATCTAAATCTATGTAAGAAAACTAATAAAAACGTTGTTGCTATTGCATTTCTTATGCCCGAATCACAGAATATAGCCTGTTTTATCCAATTTTCTGATCATATATGCTATCGTGTTTACATTTATTTTAAATTAATGTTTACATGTAAGACCAAGTCTTTTAAATGCAATAAGAATTAACAAATAGTCAACAAGTTAAAATATAGACAACCAAAAAAAATAAAAAATAAATACATACTAGTAAAGCTAAGAATTAAGTTATATAAAAATAAATGATTTGAATAAGCAACCAATTATTACAACCAATTATAACAACAGAACATAAGTAAATTACAAATCAGGACTTAAGAATAAATAATGTAAATGTTGATAGAAAGATGTAGACAGTATTAAGAAAAGTATAGAAAAATTTCATGCTTAAAGGTGTGCTTATTATGGATACTTTTTATTCTAACAGGCAACGAATTCCACAATCTGATTGCATTCACGAAAAATAATCTGTTGGAGTTTAAATAATTATAAACAGGGATAGTGAGGTTCAGATTTCTATTAGATCTACAAAATTGAAGCTTTTCATAAAGGTAATTGGGTGTTTTGGAATGTATCAAATTATATAAAAATAAGCAGTTCCTAGCATCCAGGTAATTAAAAATATTGCAACCTAGAATTTGATTAGCCATGTGACTGATACGGTCAAACTTCCGAAGGCCATAAACATACCTTACTGCATTGTTAAAAGCATGTTGTAGCTTTAGTTTGGACCTGGAATCAATTTTACTGTATACAACATCTGAGTAAGTTATAATAGGCATTATGAGCTGCTGTACTAACTTTTTTCTAGTTGAAATAGGAACAAATGACGCAGTCCACCTTAAGTTTCGCAGGACATAATAGACCTTACTTACAACAGAATTGATATGGTTTACGCAGGAAAGTGAGGTGTTAATGTGGTAACCAAGATTCTTTACTTTATCAACAAAGTTCAGTTCTACTCCATTAAGGTAAATAGCTGGTATCATAGAGAAAGAGTGACAGGATTTAGAAATCGGCAAGACATATGACTTAACGGGGTTGAGCTTGAGCCTATTAGACTCAGCCCATTCAGTTATTTTCATTAAGTCTTCATTCATCTTACTACACAAATCATCAACAAGATTAATAGGTCTGGACAAGTACAGCTGAAGATCATCAGCATATGCATGCATGGTAACATACCGACATTTGCTGAAGATATCGTTAATAAATATTGTAAATAAAAGCGGACCAAGTACAGAGCCTTGAGGAACTCCACAGGTTAAATTACGGAAAGCAGACAGACTATTACCCACCCTTACACGTTGAGACCTTCCAACTAAGTAATCGTATAACAGACGGACTGCCGTGCCAGAAAAATTAAGGTTATTTACCAGTTTCTGACACAAAAGAGAATGGTCAACAGAGTCAAATGCCTTGGAGAAATCCAAGAGGCAGAGTAAATTTATATGCCCTAAGTCATATGTCAACCTTATGTCATCTAAAATCTTTAATACTGCTGTAGCGCAACTGTGACCAGGTCGAAAGCCAGACTGAAGTGGAGACATGAGGTCATATTTTTTAATGTGCTCTGAGATTTGTGACGCCATGAGAGACTCAAGTACTTTAGATAATGATGATAGCAAACTAATAGGCCGAAAGTCAGATGGGTCACGGGCATTGGACTTTTTTGCAATGGGAACAATTGTCGCTACTTTCCAAACTTCAGGGAAGCAAGAACTTGTAAAGCAGTGATTTAGAATGTGGGTTAAAGGGCTCAAAATATGCGGTAGAATAATTTTTATGAATTTAATAGGTATTCCGTCTTCACCCACGGCATTTGATTTTATTTTGTAAACACAACGAGCAACGTCACTCTCACTAACAGCAGCAAACTCAAAACTAAACAAACGTACTGAAGGTAAAGTACATGGAATATAAGTCGACAAAGTATCAGAAGACCCTGAACAACCAATGAAATAATCATTTAGAATATCAGTATCAACGTCGCAATCATCAGGCTTAACACTGCATACCCCAGCCTGTCTTAAATTGTTCCAGAGCTTTTTTGAGGGCAATGATGAATCTAACTTGTTCATAAAAAAATGGCGTTTAGATAATTTAACAGATGAGTTAGCTTCATTTCTTGCTCTTTTGTACTCCTCCCAATTAGATGTTGTGGGATTTCTTTTCCAACGGTTGTAGATTCTATTCCGAGTTTTAATGGCTGCCCTGACATTTCTGTTAAACCACGGACAACATCTGCTAGAAACACGCCGAGTAATAACCGGAACATGTACATCAAACAATGCAAGAATTTTATTTATAAAAAAGTTAAGCTTGTCATTAACTGAGCTTAGAGTCCAGCATTCTGACCAATCAATTATAGACAAGTCGAAAAACAGAGACCTGAAATCTAAAGATTTATAATCCCGAAATGTGATAGTTTTATCAGTGGCAACAGTAGAAAGATTTACATTTATAGTACAAAAAAGAAGATCATGGTCGGAAATAAAGGATATTTGGTCAAATAACAAAACAGAAGAGACATCTGAAACAACAAGTAGATCTAAAAGACTCGGAGATGCATTATTTGCGAAGCGAGTGGGCATGCTATTATTTACTGTTTGAAGACCAACTTCAGTAAGTTTATCAACAAAATGGCAAGCGACGTTGTCTTTGGATAACATATTAATATTGAAATCCCCACACATAACAAAATGGTCGTGATCAATAGCACAGTTTGACAAAGAGGTAAACAGTTCATCCAGACAACAATTACGATACGGATTATAAACACACGACAAGAAAACTTTAACGCAATTGTTATAGATCACAATATTAATAAATTCAACCTCCAATTTGAATTTGAAAAACTTGAAAACATTGCCTTAAAATATTATTTACTCACTTATGCTCACAGAGTATATATGATATTTATAAAATATGACAGTGAGAGCTAGTTACTAGAGTGTATCGACTTGTATGGGAAAAATCTGACCCCCAATTCCGGTACTAAAATTAAATAGTACATGAAAAATCCTTTCGATTCCTGTACTTTTTTTTTATTTGAACCAATTTTGGCGTCTCCCGAAATGCATTTTTGTGCATTTTTTATCAATTTTTGTACTGGAGTCCCATTAATGGTTGATTAAAAAGGAAAGTCAAGCTTATCAATCAATTCCTTTCATATAAAAACACAGAACTGCAAATTTTCATCCCTGTTGACAAATGCTCGGACGAGATATAACAGTCTTTTTCAACGTGAATCTACTTGTTATTTAATATTTAATATGTTTTTATTTATTGTATGAAAGTATTTTTTAACTTCTGATTTTTTTTTTGATTGCTTAATACAAAATTAACGTATTTTTCAGTTAACCAAATAATAACAACAATTTTTTTAAGATCCTGTAAAGGACTAAAAATCCCTTTTTGTTTCGAATTTCGGCCTTTTTGAACGGCCCTGCAACATAGAAAACATTATTCCTTTTCTTCGTTCTGCAGAAGAAGCAGCCACTGACGCCTCTGTGACAAGCTTAATATGTTATAACTTGATTCACATTGAAAAAAAACTGTTTTATCTCGTCAGAGCATTTTTCAACAGGGATGCAAATTTGCAGTTCTGTGTTTTTATATGAAAGGAATTGATTGATAATCTTGATTTTCTTTTTAAATCATCAATTAATGGGTCTCCAGTACGAAAGTTGATAAAAAATGCACAAAAATGCATTTCGGGGGACGCCAAAATTTGTTCAAATAAAAAAAAAGTACACCAATCGAAAAGATTTTTCATGTACTATTTAATTTTGGTACCGGAATTGGTGGTCAGATTTTCGATACACTCTACTAGTTACTCTACTGGGTTTCTTGACTATCCCTGTGCTAACAGTATGTTTTATATCATTTGCTACAGATACGCAGGTACAATAACCAGACACACTTTTCCCAGCGATGTTCAATAGCTTTGATGCCATGTTTAAAGTGAGAATCGTCGAGCGACTCAAATTAGTCATCGACCGCAGATTGCACCTCTTCATTGTTGGCAAATATCTTACCACCCAGGCATTTTTTTAAAGTTTCGACACCAGAAATAATCTGAGGGGGCTAAATTTGGCGAATAAAAGAATAGAAAAAAGTAATAAGAAAAATTTGAAAAGAAATTTGATCGCGATAGCATATGTGTGAACTGGTTTTCGCCAAATGCGGCCGATTTTTCTTTCATCACTCAAACGCTGTGAGTTCGCATAATACTCACTGTTGATTGTTTTTCCCTTTTTGAAGATAATCAATGAAAATTATCCCACGCCCATTTAAAAAAACTGACGCCATGACCTTGCTATATATAAAATTAACTGTCTTCGCCTTTTTGGAGCCGATTCTCCATTTTCAGTCCATTGTTTTGACTGTTCCTTCGTCTCAAAACACAGCTTTCTCATGCTAAAATTGTCAGTCAGTATGCAATGTACAGAACTTTTTGAAATGTCTACCATGTCTGCTAGGTCGCGCACTTACAGATCGTTTAAACTCTGCCACCCAATATTTTACAGTTGTTAACGAAAGAGTAGACTCTCGGCTCGGCTCGGCTCGGCTTTGATATTGGTTGTGCTTAGACCTTTCAAATGGAAATATTGTAACATATAACGATGACGATGGCTTATGATGGCTGCCAAACTCATACTAAACAACGTAGCGTCTTAAAACTTGTAACTTAATCCTTATAATTTTAGTTCTTTCTACCATAGTAGTTTCTTAAAGCAACAACCGCTTTCTACACGTCAAGTCGTAATGGTTGAGGTATTTCTGGGACCACGCTCTAATTTATCAAATGAAGCGAGAACCGCTGTGAAAGCAGAAAATCTTGTCGCAGAAGATAAATATCTCGACGCAATCGATTTCTTGCATTCTTAAATATGACTTGGAGCTCAGACCATATTAAGGACACACCGGACACCTTCTCATACCCCCAGCATTAAAGGAACAACGCAAGCGAAAATCAGAAGCGTTACTACTCAAGCACGCGGACAGACGAATTCTGTTGACTGACACAAACATTTTCATCGTAAAGTATCGTGCAATAGTCAAAATGATTTACAAAGATCATATAATTTTTCCAACTAAAAATCATTTTTCGAAATTAAAGAAAGGATAAAAAATATAAAAAGTTCAAGAAATGGGTATCACGCAATATTTTTACTATCAAATTTGAATATGAAAGTTTAAGTCATCAAAACTACGAAAAGTTATCCAATTTCGGGTTCAGAAATTTAAATGCCTTATATTTTTAACCATAGAACAACATCATCAGAACTCGTTCTGAGAGTTATAAGAGGTTACCACCCGGCTTCTGTAATGGTTGAGTGGGGAATCGCCTATGACAGTTTCACCGAGTTAAATTTTTGTAAAAAAGGCGTCAAAACTTCTGCGAAAGGGGATATATGAATCCGATATTTTAGAATTGGTTTTCAAGACTTTCAACACGAAATTATTTCAAAACAGAGTCTGCTATATTCTGGGAACTAAAAATGTATGTACACTGACTCGGTTTCTGGATTTGATGATGGATTGATGGATTTGATGACGTTATTATCAAGAAGAACATTACTGTTCCTGATTACCTGAAATAAAATTACATTCAGTGACCCAGTTAGCCGAATTAAGCATACAAAACTTCGAAATGAATACCAACACCCCATAGTTCATACTTTTAACGAACTCGTAAGTTGATGTTACAAAATTTTTTACAGTATCAGCGATTGTTACTTTCCATCCATGTTTAACGCCACATTTAAGCGTACTACCCTTTTGAAACACCTTTTCTGTACTTAAAAAAGTTAATTTTTTTGCTTAAAGTTAAGTTCAATGTTAAGTGTAAAAAGTGTAAAAACATAATTTAAATTTAAAAAACAAGTACACAGTTTTAGTAATAAAATGTGAAATAAAAATACAAAAATTAAATATTAAAAAAAAATTGGATTGTTACAGACTTACATACATGTGTGCAACATTCAATATCTACTTACACGATAACTGCAGAAGTCTAAAATATACAAATATTCTTAATTTAGGTCTAAGAACTATGGGAATTATGGAAAATATTTTTAGTCAGCTGTTTCAGGAATATAATAGGTAATAATTATACTTAATAAAGCAATTGTAAAAAAAGCAATTGTCACCCTCCACACCTAGTATCGCTTAAACTGTTCATTGCTGCTATTACAGTGCTTTTATTATACGAAAAAAGGATCAGCCTGAAAGTATGCAAAGTATCAAACAAAATTTATTTTATATTTATCTGTAGCGACCTAGCAACAACATTTGAGGTGATTGTAAACATGTTGTCATATCATCTGCTACTAAATTATTTGAACTAGTATAGGAGCCCGTCATACGACGTGTCGTATTCAAAATAATTAAGTAGCAGACTATATGACATTTTTCATTCAACTCAAATGTTGTTTTGTTCCAGTCGTCCAGTCCAGTGCATACTTTAAGGCTTACAATTCTTTCATATAAAAAGCACTGTAATAGCGAAACAGGTTATGGTCGAGGCTAACATGTTCAGCCTATACATAGCAATAACAACTATAACAGTTTGAGCGATATAAAGCACGGAGCAGGACGCTTGTCTTTTATATATTAAGAAGATGTGATCCGTCGTAGAGCGGGCTGTTATATTAGTAAATATATGATAGGTAGTCAATAGATAAATGTCTGGCCTTATTTGGTAAATAAATAAATAATCATAGAACGTTTAAAAAACTTTCCTTAATTCAAGATAAATTTACTAAAAATATCAAACAATCATGACAAAACAAATAGAGGACAAAAAGATCATATCATAAGAAGATCAATATCATCAGATCATATCATCAGAAAAGAAAATATGACAAAAAAAAAACAATTCGATTAATAATAAGTATTAAAAGAATAATCGATTTTGATTTTTGAATGTGTTTTAGAAAAATGTATAAGTTTAGGAATAAAGATTGATCTTGTTTTTTTTTCGATGTTCTAGAAAAATGTTGCGTCTACTATCCACACATAAAGTGCAAGTTCATTTTTTGGCGTTCATGTCAGTCCTTTTTTTGTCACGAAATCTAGAAACAAGCCCAACTGCCAAAGATATTACCCGCTATTGGTGCCCAGGAAGCATTTGAAGCCTGACGAATATAGCTTTAACTAACATTGTCTGGTGCCCAATCCTTACTTTTTCTCCTTATGTCATTTATTCACATGAATGTCAATGACGCAGCAGTGCCTTGATATTGAATTTTCTTCCTTCTTTGCATTTAATTTTGCCGCAACGACGAAGTTATTTTTATTAAGATGGTAAATATATCAAGAAAAATCTTTTAATGTTTATGTCAGCTTCTTCATGCAAGCAGGCAGGTAGGCAGCCTCATACTTTCAATGCTTATGTCGTGCCTGCCAGCCTCCTCTTTTAATCTAAAGTCGATGGAATGACGCACAACAAACTGATGATGAAGCGAGCAGCACAGCGACATAACAGCTATTAAGACAACATGTTGCAAGAGCTTAAATATACATCTTTTATTTTTCTTAAACATACATATTTGCGTCAGGCTTTGGCGTAGGCGTCTAGCAGGACTAGAGCCAAGTAAAACAAATCCTTCTCAGATTTATACAGCATATTTTTGCACCAACATGCTGTGTTGGAAATAATGAACACCATTTTTATTATAACAGTTTTATAGCAAAGATTTACAGTTTTTAGAAATAGCATCAAAGCAAAGGTCAGTTCAGCCCATTTGCGCGCGGCATTATTTTGCTTCGCCTCAAGAGCACTCGCGCAAAAAACGCACGCGTACATGTGTCCAGAGCGATTTTATTAAATTTAAAATAATAAAACTTGCCTTATACATACACCCCCGCGCCTCTCCCTGACTTGGGGCTTGTTTGTAGTTGTGGCTATTTTTAGCACTGTTCCAACTTTTAAACTATTTCATATGTCTGTCTGTCTGTCACATAGTCATAGCCTTTCATCATAAAATTTCACCAATACTTTTTTTTTATGCCAGTTCAATGCAACACCCGCCACTTGTCGTCGCTAAGCCTATCATTATCAGCAGCATCATCATCATCATCAGCATCATCTTCATATCTGACCGCTTTCTGCACTACAATCAAGTGCGTTTTACTCCACCCTGCTAGCTCTTGTGCTATGTGACCAGCCTAGTTGCCGCCGTAGTCGTTGTCGTCGTCGTCGTCCGTCGTAATTTAAATATTATTTATTTAACGGCTAAAAATAATATTTTGTATAATTTTCCGCATGAACGACAATCAACGTTGTTCCAATGACAGTAGCTCGTGTATCGTCGTCGTGTGTAAATGTTGTGTCAAAAGGTTCTGCAGCGTTTTTTCTTAGAAATCTGAGTGCTCGGCGCTCACGTTGTTGGCACAGTGATGACGTTCTATAAAAGGCGTCTAAATTTTATTAAGACACAGTTTGGGGTAATTAATTTAATTTATTTGATTGTTAATTAGTAGATTTGAAATTAATTGGTGGCAATTGTGTTTTGCGTCTTTTCTTAAATTGAGGCATAAAAAAACGCTTGTCTTTTTAAGCATTTCAAAACAAACTGGTCTAACTGCAACTGGTCTAAATTTTGTCTATTTTTCTTAACAACTTATATTGAATACAAATCTAAACAACACTAACACTGTCTTCATTTTCTTTTACAGAGTTCCGGCATAGGTGAGCCGAGCGTATACCATGCCTTGGTTGTGATATTCCTAGAATTTTTTGCCTGGGGTCTGCTGACAATGCCCGTGATTGCCGTAAGTAGCTTAAAGTACATCTTAAAATATGAATCATTAAAAACATTCCATTTCTTTTTTTTTTTTTTTGCTTAGGTTCTCAATCAGACATTTCCCGATCACACATTCCTCATGAACGGCCTGGTCATGGGCATCAAAGGCATTCTCTCATTTCTTAGCGCTCCATTGATTGGAGCGCTTTCCGACATTTGGGGTCGGAAATTTTTTCTCCTGATCACAGTATTTTTCACTTGTGCCCCTATTCCATTGATGACAATAAACACGTGGTGGTTTTTTGCAATGATCTCAATAAGCGGTGTGTTTGCGGTAACATTTTCGGTGGTATTCGCCTATGTGGCCGATGTAACAACAGTGGAGGAACGTTCACGTGCATATGGCTTGGTCTCGGCCACATTTGCAGCTAGTCTGGTAAGTTTTGTTTTTTTTTCTTATTAAAGCCGATTGATTAACTGATTTGTTTTATTTCTGCTCAACAGGTAATTTCACCCGCTCTTGGTGCTGTTCTCATGGAAACATACAGCGATACGCTGGTTGTTGCTCTTGCGACTGCAATTGCTGTGCTAGATGTTTTCTTTATACTTGTTGCTGTGCCGGAAAGTCTGCCCGAAAAAGTGCGTCCAGCTTCATGGGGTGCGCCCATCAGTTGGGAGCAAGCCGATCCATTTGCGGTAGAATACTTGAAAGTTCAATTTTGTTTTGTTCAAATAAGTTTTCAATTTTATTCAACTACAGGCACTGCGCAAAGTGGGCACCGACCACACAATCCTCATGCAATGCGTTACGGTTTTGCTCTCCTACTTGCCCGAGGCTGGCCAGTATTCGTGCATATTCGTCTATTTAAAATTGAAAATGGGTTTCAATTCGATGGAGGTGGCCATATTCATAGCGCTGGTTGGCATACTGAGCATTTGTGTTCAGGTGACGCTGGGTTATTTAATGCGGTGAGTAGCAATGCAGTCAAAACTGTTGCCATAACAATAACAACTAAACCAATGCACTTCTTTAACCTTTTCTTTAACTATTCCCATGCAGTGTGTTTGGTCCAAAGCGTACAATTATCTTAGGTTTAATACTAGAAATGATGCAGTTGCTGTGGTATGGCTTTGGCAGCCAGGCATGGTTAGTAGGCTTGCATTGTTGCACTGCTATAAATTATAAATTAATTTCCTACCATTTAGGATGATGTGGGCAGCTGGTGTGCTGGCCGCTCTAGGCTCTATAACATATCCAGCAATAAGTGCTTTTGTCTCAATACTTTCGAATCCTGATCAGCAGGGTATACATGTCAAATAAACTTCTATTGAATGGTTGTATTAATTTTGTGTTTTGTTTTTCTACAGGTGCCGTACAGGGCATGGTCACTGGCATGCGTGGTCTGTGCAATGGTCTTGGGCCTGCCATGTTTGGCGTTATTTTCTACTTGTGTAACGTCGATCTAAATGACGGCAAGGCGCTAACCAACGATGATGGCAGCAATAAGACACAGGTCGAAGGTTTTGAGAGCGTAGTGCCAGGACCGCCGTTTGCTTTCGGCGCACTAATGGTTATATTAGCCATTTTAGTTGCAGTATTTATACCAGATGCACGTGGCGAGGTTAGCTTAAGTCGAGCGCCCAGTGAAAAGAAGCGTGAGTACTTGTTATTGCTTTGATTTTGGCAAACTTATCTTTAAGCGTAATTTTCGATACTAATTTTTAGATAAATCCTTGCAGGTGGCTCTTTAGATGTACAGTATGAAATCGAAAGTGGTCACAAAGTAGCCAGCGCGCATTCACCGCTAATGCGTTCCGAGTCGTTGGCGCAACTGTAGTTATCTTATTTTATTGCACTAGATTAAATGAATTAAATTTATGTAAAACAGCAGCAAGAATTCTTAATTTAAATGAAAAGAAAGCAAAACAAAAAAAAAACATACAAATTTTAAGTTTATTGCGAATAATTTATTTCTATATAAAGCAAATATTTTTGTTTTTTTTTCTCTCTTGTGTAAAGAAAATGAAAAAGAAAATGCATAAGTTTAAACTGTAAACAAAACAAGGAAAATATATATACATAATATATATATATATATATATATTATTATATATTAAATAGGATGTTATTTTTTTAAGCTACAAGTTTTTAATTGTTAAGATTAAACTGTAACGTAAAATTAGGTTTTAAGCTTAGCCAGTTTTCAGCTGGATGGGCAGGGGGAGGGGGGTGCATTTTCCTGCATGCTTGCCTATAAGTTTTATGCAAATTGTAACTTTGTTAACTATTTATTGCAATTTAACAAAAACTAATTGTTTGTTGTATGAGTTTTAATTTGAGAAAAAAACAAAGAACAAAATTGTTAGATTCAAAACAACTTACTTTCTTCTATTGTTCTTCTAAGCTTATAGTTTTTTTTTCTGAGCAATTTGGCAACTAAACAATGCCGATCATAGTTTATATATGTATATCTAAGGCTGCGAGCTACGTTAAAGAAAAGTATTTGTTTTATTTTGAATATTTATAAAATATCTGACTGTTAACTGGGATTCGATTTTGAGCTCAATGACTTAGCATACAACTTTGAAAAATACACATTTATTACCATTAAAACAGCAACTTTTCATTCATCTTCTTCCTATTTTTGCATGTTTCTTTTTGAACACAAAATATTGAGGCTCAAAGTTTTTTTTTCTCTTATATATTATTTCATATCTTGCCGTCATTATTATCAAAGTTGGTCCTTATGTACTGCCAAGCAATTTAATTTTGTTGTTCATTTCAACTTGTGCGAATTTATTTCTTTATGTATTTATATCAAATATAAGTAAAGCTCAAATAGAATCTTTTGGCCTAAAATAGTAGAAAATATTTTTACATTTTTAAGCTTAACAACTTCTTTCTGCCAAGCTATGCAAAACAAACAAAACATAAAACCCTTGTAAAAACTCAACACAAATACAACAACAACTACAAAAATTCAAGCAAAAAATTTATCTAGCTTTATTTTGCACACACATCATAGTCGTGATCTTTCCTAAACTATTATTAAACATAGAAAAACTTATTTTTTAGTCGAATTTGAAAAGAATTGTGTAAACTTTATAAACCAAAACTTAAATGTTTAAAAATAAAAACTAAAAACTATTTAAATTAAAAATAAGCTGCTAAATTTAAATTAAACCCACAAAAGAAACAAGCATTCATTGTTATTTATTAATTTTATAAATTCAAATAAAATAATAAATTATTTTCCAAAGAAATACAAAACATAACAAAACTAATTTAAGAGTTTTAAATAGCAGCAGATATGCAGAGAAAAAAAAATTAAATTAAAATATCTGCTAAGATGTACCTTGTTTGGGCTTTAATATTGCACTTGAAGCTGGTGCTTCAATGTTTTAGTTATTGATTTATATGTGGTAGCTATTTTTGCAAAAAACTAAAAAAAAAAACAAAAACAAAAACAAATGTAGCTTCATTTTCACAAAAAAGCAATAAATTAATAAATTAATTTTTAAATTCAAGGCATTGTAAATAACAGTAGTTAAGCATTATGTAAAAAGAAATAGCAAGAAAAAAGAATAAAAGCAAAATATCGAATATGTTAAGCTTTTGCATCTAACTTTGAAGTTTGTCTCACGCTAATTTATGCTAGCCAAACTTCTTAGCAATTAAAAAATTATGACTTAACAAAGCTTTCAAAAAGTAAAGTTGTACATGGCAAACATGATCTATAACTATTTAGCACAGTTGAATATATTTAATATATATATTAAAAAGATTTTTTTTATAAGTTTTTTGCAACTAACTCAATGCTTTAAAAACAAAAACATACATACAAAAAATTAAACAACTTTTAAGCAAATTCAATATTCAAATTGAAGCCAGAGTAGCAACTAATTGATGAGTAGCAACTAATTTCAAAAATCAACTAAAGTATAAAACCGAAAATAAAGTTCAATACGAAATAAAATAAAAACAAAAAAATATTTGTATATGTACGAGAATGGTTTGCCTGCATGCAAACAAAGATTTTTTGCCAGCCAATTTTAATATGAAACAAAAAACATGATGTTCAGTTTGAGCAGAGAGAATTATATAACGCAACTGTATGTATGTATAACGATGAAGAAAATATTGAGTTCCAAAGGAATTCAATTGAATAAAAACGAATAAGAATAAATATTAAAAAAAAAATCCAATTGTGTATTTGTTGAATACTTAAGGGAATTCAGTAAAAAATTATTCATTTTATGTTCTTTTGAGGCAGGGGCCTTACTCTGTAACGCGATTCGAAAGTTAAATTGTTCGAATTCGGAATTATGATACTCTGCAAATCGATTTTCGAATTCAATATTTTGACGTATCTTCTGTTTCTTTACACTTATTTTCGCATTTTTGGAGTTTAAAAGTCAGTAATACGAACTTTAACTGAATATTTGATGAAACGATAAGTTAAATCAATGTCACGAATGCAAAAGAGGGCATAATTGAAGAATAATGGAAATGCAAAATTTGTGTTTTTTTACATGTAATTACATGGATTTGGGGCTCCTAAGTTCGATTCTGAAAAAATTAAGAGTCGCTCTCAAGTGGTTTTGAAGTTATAGGGATCAAAAATTGAAAAATTACTACACATTTGCCTGTTTTTTTGATTTTTTTTTAATAAAATTTAAGCAATATGGGTAGCGAGAGGTCATACCATGACCTATTCAGTTAGGTATTAATTATAAAAAATCCATTTATTGCTAACTATCCAAAAATGAAAAATTGTTATAAAAAATCGCGCGATTTTTTATAACAATTTTTCGCCTGCGGCGCTTTTTTTCGTCTCAATATACTATATGTAAGTGTACAACAAACTTGAAAAGTACTTGCATTAATTGTTAAAATATAAAACTTAATATATTGTGCACACTTGACTGTCCACCCTTTTACGAAATAACAATAAATAACATACTTCTATGAAAACATTTATATTTCTAGTCTCAAAGACAAACACTTCAAAAGGACAACCAAAATTAGCACACCTCAAATTCTTTGAGTACAAAAACAGTTATATCATCCAAAATAATGCATAGATTTTTATGATTGAATGCTCATTAAAAAGGTTTTAGCATAACCTTTCTTTTGATATCCATTACGTTTACTTATGTTCGAAAACAACAACAAAAAAACACAGGTTTTTAAGCCCATTTTCATAAACGTTGACCACTATAACTTCTAAACCACTTGAGAGCGACGCTTAATTTTTTCACCATTCAATTACTTACCTCAAAACACGCATTTTTTAAAAAAAAAAAAAGAAAAAAGACCATTTCCATTATTCTTCACTTGTTCCCAAAAGAGTAACACAGTGCGATTTAACTTTCGAATCGCATTTAATTTTCGAATCGCATAACTTTTCGATTCACGTTACAGAGTAAGGCCCCAGGTTTATGTGCTCTTCAATTAATTTGATCAACTTATTTTCTATTTGCTATTGTGAAGTGCTTTTATGAACTAGCACTGTGTAGTTAGTATAAGTTAGCTTGTGCAAGTATGAACTCGTGTTCCGTTGGGTATTTAGCTGTTGGGTATTGAAAAAAATTGACAAAAATATTGAAAAATACTTAATATTGATTTAAAAACTACATTTCTTCATTTTAAATGAACATATTTTTTGACAAAGTATAAAAATGCACCACCAAAATCGATATGCAACACTGTCTTGCCAAAATTAAACGACCAAACTCACTCACTATCCAACAGGACGAAATATCTGCATGTTACTTGATACAAAGATTAGTGTTAAACATCCCAGCAAAATGTTTGATAAAAACTTGACATGCATTCTCTTATTGTGCTTCTCCTCAGCCTTATACATAAGTGCTTTTAGGAGGCATTCTCATAAACTTCTAAAAGGATATATAAATTTACTGTTATAGATAAGTTTTATTTTTTCGCTCATAAATAACACTTATTTTTGGAACTTTTGTTGAAAGATCTTCGAGCGGCAGACATGTTCGAGCCAGCTCGTTAGTTCGTCGAACATCTTTGTTTGTTAGCAAAATTTTTTATTTTCTCTGTCGATTCAAAACTGTTTGATGAACGTGTTCTATAATTTGAACGTAAGTATCATAGCCAGCACAAATAAAGCACAAGACAAAAGCAAATAAACCAATATCTTTGACAAAATAATGACGAATAATAATAAATAGAATCGTATGTTCTACGAACTACAGTGGAATTCACTTATAACGACCTCGGTTATAACAACATTTCGGTTATAACGTCGTATTCTTGAAGTCCGCACATTTTAATTGATTATTCCTTAGAAACTGAGTTCGCTTTTAACGTCGTCGGATATAACGACGAGTTCGCATAAAGCGACGCAGTTTTCATAAAATATGGTAAAATATTTTCACATATAGCGACGACGAATGCATGTCAAAAGCAAAATGTAACTAGATATTTGAAATTCTCGCTTTATGAAACCGAAATAACCGTTATAAAATAAATTCTCACTTAGATTGCATTAGAGGATCAAATTCCTCCATCCAGAGCGGCATTTAATGCTTTATCTTCTTTTAAAAGGTTTGTATTTATTACAGTATGTGTTGCCCGTGGCATGCAGGTTTAGTGTGTGGCTTAGCATACTCGGAGCCCGTATTCGATCCCAAGTCGCGGCGAAAAGTTGTTTCAATAAAAAAATTTTTCTGATCGGTCACCACCTCTCTGCAGACAATGGCAAACCTCAGAGAGTAACTAATGCCATGTAAAGCTTATTGAGAATATGAACATTAGCCTATCGGAGTCGGCATAAGAGATGTAGGACCAGTTCTTGGTCAATTGTGTGAAAACATTTAATAATTCGCACAACACAATTGATCATAAGAAGCTGGGTCAAAGTCCTTTTAAGGGCTGAAATGGCCAATTTGTTTGTGTGGTTTGTTTTTATTTATTACAGACAAGGTATACATTAGTTTTAAAGTTTTTGAAGGTTTGCTTTATTCGGTTAAGGTGCTGAAAATTTGTCTCTTGAATACCTTTTTTAAACTTGAACGGAAGTCAGAGCGGATTTACACTACAAAGAGCAACTTACGCCAAGTCAATATTACAGATTATTTAAAGCAAATATAAGTTTATTACATATGCATATGTTATTATTTTATTCGTAAACATACTTCAATAACGTATATCGTCTTTGTATGTATTTCCACTAAGTTTTATGTTTAAGCTTTTAATATTTATAATTGGAATTAATTTTCTTTATAATAAATTAATTAAATTAATAAAAAACAACAAAAAAAAATTATGTTCGCATATAACGACATTCGGTTATAACGACGAAATAATCCGGTCCCTTCAGGGTCGCTATAACCGAATTCCACTGTATTTGAAAGCTAACTCCGTCGAATTTTATTTAACTGTTCCCATAATTTAATTCGGATTTATTGCATTGCGTTTAAATTTGTCTGGTGTGTACAGCGTGACGCTGTAAATATGTCGCAGTACATGCGATTTATCAAGGGTAAAAAAGCATCTCTGTGCAATTTGTCAATTTTTTAACAGTGGTGCCAAGTCACGGAATTTCTACAGGACTGCAATGTTATTAAGTAAAGTAGTAGGCATAGATTTTTTCATGAACAGTACCTATGTTTATTATCATTGTGAATAGTTAGAACTTAGATTTGTTTGGTTACTTCGGTTGTAGAATACACAGACAAAGATCAAAAGTGGTTTGATTATTAATTATAAATTTGTTACTTTTTGCAATGACTAAATGGTATGTTGTGATTTTATTCAAATGAATAAATCTACAGCTTTTATATATCCCGTCCGACGTTTCAATGATTATTTTCAGTTTCTTCAGGAATATTTATTGAATAAAAATTTAAAGTTCAAATTAAACTACAGTTAAAATATCATTTTAAAAATTCGTTAAGTAAACTGTAAATTATTTTATCATAAAAAATCATATCATATTATATTTTGCTGAAAAAAATTCCGAATTCATATATATTGCTCCAACGAAGCTTAAGTTGCTTTAACTATGTTGAATGGTTTGAATGTTTCACAATACTTTTAACGAAATGTAAAAAATTACTAACACACACGCAATTGATTTTTATATAAGTAAATAGAATAAAAGACTATTATATATAAATATAAAAATCTTATCGTAAAAAAGTAAACATCGCAAATCACGGCTAAATACCAAAGCTGCGATGGGAAAATATGAATAAACACCATGAAACATTCCAGATAAATTAAGTCAAATATGATCATTATATTTTACAATATAAATTCTGTGATCATTATATTTGCTTTTAATTTTGATAACTATTATCTTCTAACTATTATCTTCTTAGTACTATTATCTTCTTAGTTCTTCTTCTTGGAAAAAATATATCTGAATTTTTTGTTTCTGAATTGAAATTTAAAATTTTTCAAATGGCAATTGAATTTCTCATTTCAACAATAAAAAGAAATAAGAAACATTTTAACAATTTCAGAATAAAAATTTTCGATCTTTGAAAAGAAAAATTTAAAACTAAAAATCAAAGCCAAATTTTATGAAGTGAATTGTTAAATTTATACACATTTTTGTAATTTTTTTATTTTAAAAAAATAATTTTTCGAGGGTGTAGTATAGCTAAAAATAATTTAGTTTCGACCATGTGACAGTGAAGTAACTGCGCAATCATTACTTGTGAATTTTTGATACAAAATAACTGTACATCAATTGTGTTGTGCAAAATTTTTCATCTGAGCTTGCACCTTGAAATGTTTATTTGAAACTTGATTCCAAAGGAAAGTGTAAGTTGTTTAAAGTTTCTTAACATTATATTTATGTGTGCTGCGATATAGAGAAATAAAGTGTGATTGAATTACATCGGAAAACGCCTTTAAAGTTATAAATTTACTCACACCTTGCATAGAAAAGAAAATACATAATCTTTTATCAAGCGGAGAGTATTGAAGATAATTGGGCCTATTCCGCACAATCTGTCAGTAAAAAATTTTGTTATTCTATTATGATTTCCAATACAAATTTTTGTGCTGTCAAAAAATCTGATACGAGATGAGACAAGATTCGTATTCTACAACACTATAGTGGTATTCAATGAACGCCGTATTGGTGATGTAAACAGCGTATGTTCGGTAAGTTTACGGCAACGTAATTTGCAATAACAAAAGTGTAAGGGATTAAACATACGAAGTTTACACTACAAAAACGTGGCGTGGTGACATTTGCAACTTGTTTTTGGCACTTCAAAAGAATATTTTAAACTTTGTGCCAACTAAAATATGATAAACTTTTGCTATGTGTAAAAAAGTGCGATAGTTTTAATCAATTTTGAGATGTCAAATTTTGCTTACTACTATTAAATTGGTTTTTATTCATGGTGGGTTCGTAGAAGCACACAGCGTAAACTTATAGTTATACGCTTTAGTATATATACGCCGTTCATTGAATACCATTTATCTTTTATGTAATCTCTTATCGTAGCAGATTTTTCGAACTGTCAATAAATCTTTTACAAAATCTTAAATTGGTCTTCGGCATTACAAAATCTGCTATGAAATCTGTTATGAATGACAACTGAATAACAAAACTATTTTTCTGCCTTTTATCGCAACAAATTTTTAGAAAGTGGTAATTTTGGTCTTAAAATGGTCTTATATAAAAATTCATTAAGAATGGCTAAAAAAGGATGGAAATGTAAGATTATATAATAAATATAAATTTTTGTGTTTTTTAAAGATAATTTGAGCCCAGATTATAGTATCGTATATATACGATGCATATTCTTTGAATATAAAAGTTCAACTATAAAGTTATATATAACAAGATTATTTTTAATACCACTTTTTAATATAAATAATGTATATACATATATATTAATAATTAATTAATTAATACAGTGGCGTACCGAGAGGCTAAGCCGCCCGGTGCGGATTCCAAATTTGCCGCCCCTCTCATATGCAATACAAAAAAAAAATTTCGATACAAACACATTTTTATGCGATTTGAGTCCTCTATCTATTATATGCTCAGTGGTGCTACAAAGAAAAGATTATTGCATCCAGCATACAGCAATTGCCGAAAAAAATTAAATGCAAAATTTTTAGAAGAACTCGAAAAGGATTATTGTAATTTTTTATAAAACTTCCATCGAAACCGATGCAAAACTTTTTGAATGCACATTAGTTCATCAAAAAGATCTTCTGAAATTTTCAAAATGTACAATTAAAGGAAATCGTGAAAAACCCATTAAAAAAAAGGATATTTTAGATAAATTAATTCCTTTATTACATGATAACACAAAAATTAATTTTTGGGAATATTTTAAGGAATGTGCAGATTCTAAGGATCTTTCTATTGCAAGCCTTAACTAAATACAAACATTCATGAATTTGTTTATATGTTCTATTAATTTTGTTAAAAATAGTATCAAAAGATTTGTTATTGAATTTAATGAATATATTTATATTTAATTTACTTAATAAGATAAGAGTGAATTTGTTTTTCAATTTTCCCTAAATAACTTGCAAATTAAAATTGTAACAAATGTTCAACTTATTTTCTAAACAATTGTGTTTTAATTGATATTATACAATAAAACCAAGCAACTTTAAAGTTACTTGATTTTGAAAAAACAGCAAAGAATAAAATGTTCTAAGAAACATATAAATATTTTATTTGCTTTCAAGTAACTTCATAGTTGCTTGGTTTTGTGAGAACACAAAAATCTTGTTTATATGAAATGAAAAAATAAATTACGAAAATTTTCTTATCGTTCGATTTTCTTTTTTTATTATTATCTTATTCTTTTATTTATCTATCTTAAGTTCGACTGAATTGTTAAAAAACTGCAGCGCAAAATAATTTGGCTAGCACAGGTTTCAAAATTTCGACTCTTAACTCTTCAATAATTTGAAAAAACTGTTAAAAATCTTATATACGGAAAGATTATATCCTTTAACACAATACCTCAATTTCTCACAATTCTCAAAAAATAAGCTTCTTGGTTTTGTTATATCACGGGAGCTTTCTATATTTACTAAAATATAAATCTGATATATTGACACCTGAACAAGTATTTTTTAAGGAGGAACCTGGCATAATAACATTTTGTCATTGCATACACCCTACACTTATACCTACAGTTGAAAATAAAATTTATTTATGATATACAAAGTGGTGAACAAAACATATTAAATTAAAAGCGCCATGAATTTTCAAAAAAATTCCATTAGCAGTATATGTGATTAAAACAATAAAAAAAATTTTTTTTGCGTAATATTTTTCCGAAAAATATATTTGTAATTTTTGCAAAATTATATCTAATTTTTATTGAACTTATACACATAAAGGTCCCCTTAAACGTTAATAATCGCTATTATTCCAAATGTTGACTTACGTCATATTAGAATTAGGCCAAAGATAAAAAGTTTATTCCTTAATGATACCGAAAAATAAATTTATACAAATACAATAAAACCAGAATGGATCGTCGAAAAAGTAAGTACATTTTTCCATAATTCTTCCTTTCCGTTCATTCGAGGCATGTTTTTGAACAAATTTCAAATTTGTGAAAACTATTTTTGCAATTAAGCTCCAAAACACAAAAAGAGGTGCTCACAGTTCGATTGAAATATCTTTCTAAAGTTGCCAGGTGTTAAGTTTAGAAGCAAACTGTGAATTCCCTAATTGTCAAAGTCTATTTCAGTACTTAGCTTGTATTCTATAGATAATATGGCAAGATTTTGTAGGCGAGACGTACTCATTATAGTTCTAATGTAGGTTTTTATGAATAAAAGCTTAGAATAAAGCTTAAAAGTATAACAATGCTTGAAACTGCGTTTTCTAGACTTAATTAAAAAATAAATTTTAAAAGTTCAAGTGGACCTTTCATGCAAGAATCAGTTTCTTTATGAGCAATAGAAACAATATTCTGAAGTATTTTTCTCTCAACGAGAAACTTTCTTGTCAATTTCTTCGTGACAGAATTCATTCAGTTTACATTCCAACTTATCATTCAGGAGAATCAAAGGAGTAAGATTTGCGTATTTTTCAGCAAGAGCATGAAGCTGCTGAAACCTTGTGGTCATTTCTCAAAATCAGTTTTTCATTATTAATAATTCAATTATTAAATTAGAAAATGACCTAAATCAGTAATCTCCAAAGTAATTTTATTATAACAGTGAAATCCCTTAAAAAATCACAACAAATTATAATAGATACGACTTAAAATTATACGCATAAGTCTTATTTCTTAATATGCACTCTGAACTTACAATTCGCCATAATCAAACGAAAATTCCGCCTTTCTCCCACACTCAACACATCAAAGCACAAAACAGCTATTTTTACCAAATATACCTAAGTTGAAAAACGTTATTCTGTTAAACCACTTTTCTACTGGGCATTTCCACTGATAAGTTAAAGCACTTAAAAACTTTGAGTTACTCGTAAACACCAGTTATTCAATGCGAGTTTCAAGTCGCAGCCGAGTTACTCGAAAATTCAACTACTCGCACATGCCTAAATATATTGTCTTTTTTATTTCTTTGGCAACTAATTTCGAGACTCGAAAAACGATTTTATATTTTGGTTGTGCTCAATACGAAGCTCATAAATATAGTTACATTTACTGTGGTGGCCAAATTTATTCATTAAGTTTAGTTCTTTCTTTTGTTTGTACACCTTAAAATGATATTGTTCACATATTTATTTTGTAAAAGGCTTTATTTAGCTTCAGTGCCGCCCCTAAACTATTGCCGCCCGGGGCGGACCAGACCCCCCCGCCCCCCCGCGGTACGCGGCTGAATTAATATATATATATATATAAATATATATTAAGCTAAAAATAAGAACTTGTCTGCATTTTAAAAATGAAACAAAATACATTTATCGCAGCGTTACCAGTTTTGCACTATAAATAGTGCTTTCGGTATTTTTTGAGCTCTTGCGACATGCTGCGGGAGAAAGTAAAAATCATCGCTTTATGTGAGAAAAATTCTCATGCGAGAAAATTTTTACCACATGTGCGATTTTTCCCACGCGAGAGAATAAAAATACCGAAATTACCACAAATACCTCACATTACCAAAAAGAGATTTCTACCTACTGTGGTAGAAGTACGCGTGAATGAAATGTGTACAGAAAAGGTTAACTGAGTGAATGCGCTTGTTGATGCATTCTTCATTCTTCTTGTTGGTAGTTTGTTTGTGTTTAAAGTGTTTTCAATATTTAACAACAAAGGAACGTAAATAATTTTTAATAGCAAAGTGAAAAATAAAATAATTATGTCTGGAAGAAAAAGATCATTGTCGCATAGTTATTCAAAAACTCTGTAAGATTAAAGTATTTTTACATTTTAGGCGCATTTAAATATTATGAATGTGTTAAAAGAAAAATTATGATGAGCAGTGCGAGGACTGCTATAAGGCTGGAGAAATTTTTCTGAGAAATAATTTTTGAACTCAATAAAGAATTGAATTATTAAACATTATTGTTTTATTAACTGTTGATAATAAATATGTTGCAATTTAAGTTTACTTTCGTTACATAATTTCATACTTTGCTATAAACACCGCTTAAAGTGATATTTTAAGCAACTTTGAGGTATTTCATTGACTTGCGGTAATTTTGTGGTAATTTGCACGATTTTGAGGTAATTTGAGGTATTTTATTGACTTGCGGTAATTTTGTGGTAATTTGCACAATTTTGAGGTAATTTGAGGTATTTTTGACGTGTGGTAATTTGAGAGAATTAAATGCGAGAATAAGGTAATTTTGGAGGTATATTCATCTGACAACGCTGATTTATCGTTTTGTGCTGAGCCCAACTCACACGGTCAATCAAATGACTGTGAATTCCACGTTTTTGTTCTACTTAACACCGTTCAAAATTTTGATGAAAGCAAACTCACATCTACGATTGAAATAAATGAATCGTATAATCGGTTTGGGCCATATTGATGCCGAATAGCCGAAACTGGTTACAAGTGCCGAAACCGAATATTCGGCTGGACACTAGTCGTAACACTCAGTACGACAATGTGAAGCAGTTATTTATTTTTATGTTAAAGTTATTTATTCAATGTGAAGCAGTTAGTTATTTTGCTCAATACTGTATGTCATACAAGTATTATACGTAGTTACATATGCTTACATCACAATAATATGAAAAGTACTAAATCTACTGCGCTCTACGGAAGCCGCCAGCTCTGGTCAGTCGAGGGCCGCATAAACTGACAACAATTGTGAATTTTTGTACGCAGAGTGAATTTGTTGCTTGTGCGGTGAAGATCGTTGTGCGTCGTGTTCGTCTGTTGAGATTTGGATTTGTCGCCAACGCTTTTTGTGTTTGTGTGCGGGTTTGTCAGTGACAGAAATACATAATTGTTGTTGTTGTTTCTTATGCACCAACAACAACTGCAGTTAATTATACTTATTTTTTTTTCCTTGACGTAAATAATGCATTTCCGACTGCAACGAAATATATCATAAAAAAGAATAGATTAAGAAGCCACAAAAAAGATGAAATAAATTAATTGTGAGCAAATAAAGTGAGTGCAATAAATGAAAATAAACAAAAATGTGATTTATATGGAAGTGACTTAAATGACAAGATAAAAGAGTCAGAGAAGTGTTAAAAAAATAAGAATTCTGGATTTCTGATTATATTGAAAAAATTAAATTAACTTCATATGCTGTGTATCCAAAGAATCTAGATTTGCTTTTTGTATATATTTTGCCCCCACAAAGCAGCACAACGGTGCTGCAGTTACATTGATTTTTCTGTTTGTACCAACAACATTTTCCCACATCCAGTTTTCCAGGTTTTTACTCTGTGCTGCAGACACACATTTTCACCACCACTGCGTACAGCAAAACACAACAACAACACCAAAATCAGCACAATACAACAACAAAGACAGGAATATCATTGCAATGCGGACAGCTCAGAAAACAACTAGATAGTTGAAGGATTAAAATCCGTGTGCCAAATGTTTCATTATATTCCTCACAAATCCTGCAGGACAATCACAAATGGACCGTTTATAATAAATATTTCTGAACGCAAAGTAACTGTTCAAATATTAATTTTAGTTATTTTACCTAGATATAAATTTAAATAAAATCCCACCCATTATAAAAATTTTTTATAGCTTGAGTTAAGCGTGGTGAGAATCCTTGTTCAAATTGGAAGCTGCTCTCTGTGACGAAGCTAAAAATCCTTTTATATATCCAGATTAATTTCTGCACACTTCCACGCAATCCGAGGAAATATCATCGGCAACCAAGAATTATCTCGGTACAAAATGTTCTGGATGTCATCAAGTCTTTTTGTTATAAACCAAACGCATTCAGGACCTTGTTGAAAAGAATAAAATTATAGCAAAAATTGTCAGACTTGCTTGCAAAAAGTCATTAATTCTTTGGATACTTCAGAAAATAATTAGTAAAACCTGTTTTTAAATTAATTTTTAGGAATATAAATGACTAAATATATATATTATACAATTATATAAAAAAAAAAACAAAAAAACCAATCGTCATAAGAAATCTTCAGACACATGCAAATGGATTGATTTCAAGTGCACCAACTGGTTTCCAGAAAGTGTGCCAGATAGTCATTTAATATTCCGTTGGATTGAACTGTATTACATCTGTCATTAATAAACTTCGTTGAATTGGAAGCTGTTTGTTGAAGCTGGTGTTTAGCCACTTTTAGCATACATATTAGCAGGTGGCAGTTAGTTACAGCAACCGCCAAAGGTAAGTTTAAAGCTTTTTATATTAGACTGGTTTTAAATTAATTATTTTATAGTAACTACATATTAAGAATTGCTAGAAATCGTTGCAAATAATATTTGGATTCGCCATATTCACCTATATTGGGTAGAATCATCAGACACATGCAAAGTTTTGCTTTATTGCTACCTTTAGGACCACATACCAGAATAGTGATCTGAAATAAGAAATGGAAGTAGTGGATTTAACGGCAAATACTAGTAAAAATCGGATGAACTTGGTTGCTATTAAAAAAGTCGATCCGTATGCGAAAAATATTATCAACAGTTCTGCTCACGTTGCATTCTACACTTTCAACTCTCGAAAAAATGAATGGGAAAAGACCGATGTTGAAGGTGCACTCTTCATTTATAAGAGAAACGCAGAACCATTTCATAGTTTGTTTATTAATAATAGGCTTAATACTACATCATTTGTTGAACCTATAACATGCAGACTTGAAATACAATCGCAGCCTCCTTTTTTACTGTATCGTAATGAAAGATCCAAAATCCGAGGTTTTTGGTTTTACAATAGCCAGGAATGCGACCGGATAAGTGAGTTTATGTACTCTCTCTTAAAAGAATCTAGTGTGAACTTGATGGAACTAGCATCAAATAATTTCCAAAGATTTAATAATGGTAACTCAAATATCTTAAAAATGATGTCAAAAGCCCAAAAGAATTATTCAACGAAAAGCTCTTTGGCCTCATACAATGTCCTTAAATTCTTTGTTGCTGCGAAACCTACTTTTTTTGGATTTTCTAATTATCATAGAACGCTTCCACAATCTTCATTGTCTGTTGAACAATTGGAAAAAGAACAGCGTGTGCAAAGTCCGCAAGAAGGAAAACATGGCTTACAAAGGTTTCCAAAAATTGGTTGTAAAAGTGAATCTGATCAACTTGTCAATGGAGAAAGTTGTGAATCACCTTCTGAGAAGAAAACATATTCTATAAAAAACTTATTAAAATCTGTTCATTTTAAATTGAGTCCAATTATCCAGAATAGCTCAAAGTTGGATTCAATATCTACAGGGAAAACAAACTACGATTGATAGCCAGGTCCGGGAATTTATATATAAAGACTTTGAAGATTCAAATAAACAAATTTCAAGTGGTACTATATTACAGCCCGGTCTTATGACACCGTCGATGTTTGAAAATCCTGATTGTAATGAAAAGGTTCGATTATCAGTTCATTTGGGCCCCTTGAATTTTGCTCAATTCGTCGATGCTTTCAGTCACTTGAAATCCTCTTCCGATACATTTATTTGAGTGAATTAAAAACTTTTTACTTAGTCGAATTTTTGTAAATTATATTTAGATGCTTAGTATATCTTAATAAATAAAAAGATACTTAAAAAAAAAAAATTAAAAGAATCAAAAAGCAAATCTTCCTTATTTAGATGTTTTTGTTATTGAATATTCTTCAAGAAAAAAACAACAACTTGAAGCTGGACACATTTCAGAAATGATATACTTATACTAGTATGATACGATTATTGAACCCCGTCAGTAACTTAAATTAAACAAATTATATTTTTATAATTTGATTTATTTTTTTATTGAAGGACATAATAATATTTTCCTGGTAGCAACCATCCTGAGCTCTTCAACGTTATTCGGCGACGGATTGCTTTGTATAATTTGTTCTTCAATATGTTCCACAAGTTTTCAATCGGATTTATGTCGGTCGACAGTGATGGCCAATCCAAACGATGTGTACCTCTTCCAAAATCCATTTTGTGTTTATTTTCGCCCTTTGTTTGGGGTCATTATCTTGCATAAATAGGGTATTTTAAAAACATATTTGGTATTTAAAAAGCTAAAGGAAGTAGTTAGAAAAAGAAAACAAAATACGATTATTGAAGTTAGAAAATGGATCGAAAATCGAAAAGCTTTTAAACAATTGTTTTCATTTTAACTCGAGTAGTATTGCCAGAAGAGGGATTTTTTTCGTTTTACGGAAATTTTCAAACTAAAAGGGAAAACGGGAAAATCATGATTAAAAACGGTACAAATTAGGTTGAAAGCATTTTTATGAAAAAAATGTTATTTTCCAGATTTTTTCTTCAGAGTTTCTTTTCTTTCAGTTAGAAAATGGATCGAAAATCGAAAAGCTTTTAAACAATTGTTTTCATTTTAACTCGAGTAGTATTGCCAGAAGAGGGATTTTTTTCGTTTTACGGAAATTTTCAAACTAAAAGGGAAAACGGGAAAATCATGATTAAAAACGGTACAAATTAGGTTGAAAGCATTTTTATGAAAAAAATGTTATTTTCCAGATTTTTTCTTCAGAGTTTCTTTTCTTTCATATGTTCCAATATTTAAATATATTTTAAAAGTATCTGAATAGGCTAGAAATTTCACTTTATTTTTATTCTATACCAAATGGCAGTTATTGAAAAATGTATCCCTAATTTTAAAAATGACATCGTGGCAATTAAAAACAAAAAAAAACTTTGAATCCCCGGAAAAACTGTCAAAATGGTATTTTTCCATAACTTCAATTTAATGTCCGATCTTAGGAAAAAGTATATAGTTAAAAAAGGCTTGATTATTTTAATTTTCTTCTTAAAGTCACTTCCGAAGAAGTAAAGAAATTTTCAAGAATTTTGTTAGTTTTTTAAGAATTTGGGCTCAGGTGAGGTTAAATCAAAATAACAGTGTTAACCAATCGAATATGGCTTCGGAAGTTCGAATCCCCGAAAAGAAGATTTGGTTCTAGTTAAGACGTTTAAACATGATTTCCTGTGATCGGACATAAAATGCACACGTTAAGGGAAAAATACCATTTTGGCTGTTTTTTTTAAGTGGCTCAAATAAAGAAATGTCTTATTTTGGTGCTGTCTCGAGGGTTTTTTTTAAAGAAATTGGTACACTTTTCAATAATTTCTTTTTTGTAAGGAAACTAGCTCAAACTATTGGCAACACTGCTCAGGAGGGATATCAATCAATGTTAATAACAAAATATTTTAACAATCAGTTTAATCCATTGGGTAGATTATAATATCTAAAAAATTATGGTTTCCAAAAAGTAGCAATTTTATTTTATTAAATATCTGTTAAAATCGATTCGACATTACTTTCTACTTTAAAGTTATATGTTTGTAAAAATAATAAAAGCGTCTCATTTTTATTTTAAATTATGAAAAAAATATTTATTGATTTATTTTAACATTTAAAAAAATTTAATAGGTATATTAATTTTTAATTTTGATGTATTCAACAAGTTTTTATATAAAAAAATGTATTAAAGTTGAAATTGCAAATTTATGCCGAACAGAAAATAAGAACCAAGGGTAGTCAGCTTTCTAAACATATAATCAATTTGATTATTAGTCTGTTTTTGTAGATAAAAATATAATAACCTAGGAGAATCAATACTTCGTTGTATATCCTTAATTCAATTCGGAGTCAATTAGCTTTCGAAAAGTTTTGATAGGCATTATATCATACCATATGAAGATATTTGTATATCTCACAGCTTCTTGCTATTTACTTTCTTATATGAGTACCTATTTTTCAATTCTTTTCAAAGATTTTCAAAAGGTTTTCAGTCGTGAGACTGCAAAAGGCATGGTAAAAGGTTAATTTTATTATTGTCAAACTTAGTGACCATCTCAGCGGTGTGGTTGGGGTCATTGTTCTTATGGAAAGTCCTCGATGAAGACATTTTCTCCTCCGTATAGGGTATCATAACCATTTTCTGTATTTAACGGTTTAATTCCTTTTTGAAGCGTAGTTTTCTACGCCATGATTGTGTGATTTGTTTGAGTGAAATTTCGACAAACTGACACTTTCCGGAAAAAAGAAATATTCAGCACACTAAAAGCTCTGCTAAAAGAAAGATATCTGCCTATACCAGGAGACAACAAAGACGCGAATTCCAATTTTATGACATTTTAGATAGAAAAAAATGTTTTTACAAAAGTCAAAATCCAGTTCTAGACCTGATGGCCACTACGGTTTTATAAAGAAGGTTTATAATAGTTTTTATAGACTTCAATGAACTGTTCGTCTGGTTGAGCCAATGTTATGAGCGGATCTTTCTGGCAACATCTCAGTATTACAGAAGCGAATATGCGTAGAAGATTTTCGAGCATTATTTGTGCTCTGTAATGCTTGCAATCTTAATCTTTTGATTTCGTGCAAGATACAATCGAAAAGTTTTTATCAGCAAGAAAATTCATTAGAACATATAAAAAATTTGATATATTCTGTTCGAATCTCAACGAAATGCCTTGCGCAGTTTTGATATTTGCAACCTGAAGCAAATATTGATTTAACTTTTCTAGCAGACTATTGCCCGACAAGGTAAAAAATTAATTTAGAATCATAATCTTTTCGAAATTGAAATTTAAACGATTTTCATACATTTCTACTTCAATGTTACTGGGTTGTACGAATAGAAACTTTGTATACTGTGAGAGGAAATTACGCTCAACTACTGAAATTTTTCAACGTTCGTTCTAAGGATATTGATACCGAAAGTGCGGTATCAGCCAAAGCGTCGGGATTTTATGAATATGAAGTTGTTTTTCTCCATATTTCTTCTATCTAACATTGATGACCAAAATTATTGATCGTATTGATATAATTCCATTTTAAATTTTTATCCATTACCCACTTGGACTGATATAATTCCATTTTAAATTTTTATCCATTGCTCACTTGGACTGATTTTGATCTGCCGGACCTTCTCACAGTTTGTTATTCCTGCAGTTTATGTTTATTTTTAATATATATATTATAAATACAACACATCTTGAATACCCTATAAAATTTGTCGCGAAACTTTATATAAATTTATTTTCATTATAATTTCAAAAATTTCAAAAACTTTTGAATATATATTCATTGGATCAAGTGCATAATATTCATTTGAATTCAAAATATCTTTAAATAATTTGACGCTACAACTGTTGACTTTGAAATAAAATTGAATTTTTATTGCTTTGAAGGCCAACTCAAAATTATTTTAAAATTCAGATAACTTTTAGTTAATAAAAAACTACTTTCTTGATACTTTATAAACACATTTTAATGTATTTTCCTCAAATCCCAATTGATCTTTTGCTTTTGCATCTACATACATATTTTATTCATGAACTAACTTCCTGTTACTAGCACAAAGTTGAATCGTTATTATTTATTTCGATTTTGTGTAGAAAGTCATGCAAAAACATAACCAAGAAACACAGAATATCTTACCAAACTAGTTTATGTCTTAATGCCAACATTATTTATAACTACACATCGCATTTCTTTTTCAACACTTGTTCATTCGTTCTTCTCTTTCCATTTCATTAAACAAAAAAGATTAATTTACCTTTCTTCCACTCTAAGCTAATAACTGGATTTATTTTTGTATGTTTTCTTTTTATCTTTATCAATATCTACGAGTATTTGCTTATTACCACCGGTTAATGACTCATTTCTAGCTCGTGTTAGTGTTAATTTCTTGAAATAAAATATCATTAGTTATGCGACTTGATTTAAGTTTTGTGTTTCTTTTACGTATAAAATTTTGTGTAAATATCTTGTTTGGTGTATCTGCAGGTTTATCTATCTTTAGAGTTTGCTTATCTTTTGCTTTTGTTTGCTGACTCTATTCTAATCTCTGTTTAACTCTCTGCCATTTTTAAGATAGCGAACAGTTTGTATTTTAAGGTCCCACTAAAGTTTTTTTAACGAAAAAAAATCGTACATTAAAAGTTTAATTGTAAAGCAGCTGTTTATTAATTTAAGTAATTTTTGTTTTTGCATTATAATTACATATAGTTTTAAGAACATTTTTCTAATGTTTTTGATAAAAATTATAAATTAATATACCCAGAATCCGTAATTTAGTAAAGCATCTGAAATATGCGGTGGACACGGTTTTTCATAATTTTTGTTATTCTAAAACTTTTTGAGTTTTAATCGAAGATTTTTGAAAAACTCAGATTTTTGCGAAAATGGTGGGTAAAAACCCGATTTTTGACGGAAATGTGCTAGACGACAAAAGTCTAAGGTTGACATATATTTTTTTATACGTGCTCAATCGATGGTTTAGGGTTTCAAACTCGCATTCAAAAATCATCGAAAATTTCGGTTTTTGCTATAATTTCGCTATTTTCTATGGACACATTTACAAATTTAATACCAAACAAAAGCTCTTACAAAACCACATATGATGGCATGAATTTTTTTTTAATTTTGTTGTTGTTCTAATTTTTATTAATATTTACTAAAATTTTATGTTGGATTTAAGGCCATTTGTAAACTGACCTTTTTGTTTTGTTTTTTTATACTGTTTTTAATAAAATACTGTTTTACTGTTTATAATAAAATATTTTATTTTATTAAAATGCATTCATGTACCTTTAAGAAAAAATTTTAATTCATTTAAAGAACCCAATATGGGTATCAAAAACTTTATTTTTTTTATCGTCTATCGTCTATCGTCATGTTTAAATATTTTATGGGAAAAGTTAACATTTCATAGCGCTTCCAAACAAAATGTGTACTTTTTGCTTGTAAGTCTTTCGTACGAGTAAACCATAGTTTTAATCATCCATAGTGTCAAGTATGGACATTTTTATGATATGCAAGAGAAATGGAATCCATTTTCTCATATTTCTTAAAATCAAATTTTTTTTGATATTGCCGGAAAATCATACAGATTTTTTCTAAATATAACACGTCAACTTTGTGAGGGAACAACTCCTCAGATATCCAAAAAATTTTTCTATTTAAATTTTCTAATAAATATCATTTAAAGAAGTCCACGTCTTTCAAAGTGCCTTTTGTCTTAAACCCGTTTTAATATGTTTTTTTTTAAAAAAACATTATATTTTTGAAAGATCATTAAAAAAAGTACCACTCCCTGCAATTTTTTATTAATTATGTTTTAGTTCAAAATTTTTAATAGTACCCTTCATTCCCACATACAAACAGAATCATAACAGACGTGTACATTCCAATAGGTGATAATGCTAACACAAACTGGTCTACCAGAAGTGCCTGAATATATCTAGAAGGCTCTGGCCCTGTGGTGACCGTGGCATGCAGGTTAAATGTGTGGCTTAGCACACCCAGAGCCCCAAATCGATCCTCATTCCCGGCAAAAGTTTTTTTCAATAAAAAAAATTTTTCTGATCGGTTACCACCTCTATGCAAACAATGGCAAACCTGAGAGAGTAAAAATAATGCCATTTGAAGCATCTGGAGAACATGAACTTTAGCCGTTCGGAGTCGGCATAAAACATGTATGTCCAGTTCACGGTCAATTATGTGAAAACCTTTATAACACACACAACACAATTGATCATAAGAAGCTCGGTTAAAGTCCTTTCAAGGGCTGAAATGGCCAACTTGTTTTTTGTTTTTTTTTTCTCTGGCCAGAACTAAACGAGAACACAACTAAGACCCTTCTGCTATTTACTAAACGGAATATCCGGATACTGGTGAGAATCCTAACAGGCCACTGCGCCATCGGTATAATGGCCAGTAGGATTGGCATAACAATCCGGAAGAAGCGGAAACAATCACCCACTTTCTGTGTGAATGCCCAAATCTACAGAATTGTCGATCGAATTCCGATATATAGAAAACAGATTATTCAAAGACTTGGAGCAGCTAATGAACACACCACTGTTAGACATATGGAAGTTAACTAAAGGCACAGGATGGTTTCGGTGAACGGGAATAAAAATGAACATGGTTTATTGGGTACCACAATCTAAATGGGTTAAAAATAATAAAAAACGGGATTTGTATTGGACCACAAGGCCCCTACGAATGCACTTCACAGATGCAGGACCGTCCCTACTTAACCTAACCTTAAGAAGTTATGAAGGTTTAAAAAATTGAGTTTTTTCGAAAATTTTGTAAATTGCCTATGGAAAAATATTAAAAATTTTCTAAGCGCTTGTATTACTCTATTGGCATAGCCTTCTGACAGAGTTTCGTCCCATACAAAATCTTGTAAAAAATTAATGGAAGTCCAAAAGAGGTATTTCTAAGGATTGACTGACTTCAGCATTTGTAGCTTGAATTAACCAAGCACGCTGTCATAGGAACGCTTCTTCTATGTTATCAAATGTATGGAAAAATTAAACTGTGTGCAGGGTCAAATCTGTTTTTTTTTTTTTGGTATCCCGAAAAACAGCCAAAATGGTCTTTTAGTTAAATCATTAGTATTTTAGTTTAGTTATAACATTTGTAAATTTTTTTCCGATCATGGAATGCAGTATATTCTTGGATGGGTCTGAAAGAAGGCTAGGTTAGGTGTTATCTACATGTAGATATTTTGAAATTTTTTTTTTAATTTTAAATCGAAATTATTATGTACCTAGAGATATAAATATCTGCTTGATGATGACATCTGATGCCAATGACACCAAAGAACACAATTAAGTATTCTTTCAGACCTATCCAACAATATGCTGATCGGACTTAAAATACAAATGTTATAACTTAAATACTAAAAATACTAATAATTTAACTAAAATAACATTTTGACTGTTTTTCGGGACACCCAAAAAAAAAAAATTTGTTTTGCAGTTCTGAAACGCTTTCGACATAAGCTTTCATTCTATTGGGTGTCTTTTAATATTTATTTTTGGTAACCCATTTAATTTAATTTTTTCTTTAGTTTTAAAATTATTTAAACGAAAAGGACTAAATTTTTCACTCTGAATTTTTCAACTATTTATGTCAAATTTTCAACGTAAATAAGTTGATAACTTATAAGATCTTTAAGGAACGAATTTTTCAACCTTTTTAGTAAACTTTTTCAACTATTTTGGCAAAGTTTTTCGCCATTACTGATTTGAAAAAGTATTTAAATCTAAGGAACGAATTTAGCATCTTTAAAATTTACTTCTTCAACTATTTAAGTTCAAATATAAGATATTCATCCTTATAGGTTAAACAATTTATTGAAAAAGTTGACATGTTTATAATATATTTTTTTGCCATGAATGATGAAATTTTCTACACTTAAATTAAGATAGTGCTAAGAATTAATCGAGATCAACTTTTATTTGAATATTTCAACTTTTAAGGATAAAACCTTTCAACCTTTCTGTTGAATTTCTCAACTTTAAGGGTACAGAAAGAAAGTCAACTTTTATTTAAATTTTTAATATATAAATAAAAAAATAAAATAATTAAAATAATTGAATTGTTTAACTACTAGCGTCGAGAAAGTCTTTTTATAAAATTTTTTAATTTGTTGAGTTGAATAAGGGTAGGTATTTTTAGTTAAATTTTTCAAATTTTTCGTTCGAAAAGTCGATCTTTTAATTGTATTGCTAACTACTTGGGTTGAGTAAGTCTAGCTTTTTGTTGAATTTTTCAATTTTTTCGGTTAAAATTTTCATTTTTGTACTTCGCGTAGAATTTTCGACTTTTTCGTTTCATAATTTGACCAACAATTTTAATTATTCTACTTAAATAGTTGAGATTTTCATATTTTTTCTTTTTTCTTACTTATAGTTCTAAATTTTCTACATTACGTCTATTCAACTTATTTAAATTAAATTTTCATTACAAATAGTTGAAAATTCTTTATATACTTACTTGTTTCCTCTAAATAAAGTTGAAAATTTCATCTTTTTTGGAAAGAATGCGCATTACAATGTACAAATTTGAAAAAGTCAACCTTAATTTCGAACCGTATATATGTGGAACAAAAGGTCGTTTGTCCCCTGTCGCTATAAATCCTCACTCACTTTTGCCGGGGGAGATGGACGAGAGTACGGATTCCGTTTAGTTCGAAACTGGACCCTGCTTATGACATAGTTTGGCAGATTGTCCAGCTTCTTAAGCAGTTTAACGGAGCTCTCAACCATCGAGAGCGTAGGGGTACTGCCTTGAGCGTTGATCACTGCCTTCCTCAGAAGTTTCCAGTGCGAGGTTGGTTGCGAGTTATTTTGGACAGTGAGGACACACAGGATTTCGATAACACTACAGCCTTGCTCCAGGGAAGTAAGCAGTCGCGACACACGTCTTTGGAAGATCATCTCCCTTCAGCATGCTCAGCTTAGCATCCCTCCATGGAGCAATGCCTGCTACTGTTTTTGCCAACTTGTCGCCTGTTGCAACATCCGCACATTTTACAGTCATTCAACCCTGTTTGAGCATGTTGGTCCATTACTCGATCAATTGTGTAGAAACATTTAATACCACACATAACACGAATGATCATAAGAAGCTCGGTCAAAGTTCTTGCAAGGGCTAAAAAAAAAAATAATTTTTTTTTTTTTGTTTTTGTTACAATTTTAATTATAATTATTCAAATTTATTTTATACAAATTGCAAAAACAACATTGGAGAGAATATTTTAGAGTCTTTTTTTATGGCGACCAACTTCAAATTCCCTGAGCAGTGCTTATTTGAAATCGGCCAATTCTAAAGAATAGTTCTAATCTTTCAGTGAAATTGTTGTTCAACAAATTTTTTAATTTTATCGTATTCAAATAAAAAACCATTTTGGAAGCTTTACAAGTACAAATTGTGCTTTAGTAATAAAGTTCGGCTCTCTTATCTGAAAGTAGGTTCAACTTAAAACATAAAGTATATATATATATATATTGCATTATGAAGGCCTTTCGCAGGCAACAAAGAAACTGAAAAGAACAAGAACAAGAAAAAAAAAACCAAAAAATACGGTGAAATACTAAACAATGTCGCCAGCATGTTTTTGGGTTGTTTTTGCTTTTGTTCGTGCCCATTTCACTCTTTGTAAATATTTTTATTTTTTTTTTCGTCTTGTTTGTAGAAATCTCTGTAATCGTGTATATAAAATTTTTCCCTTTCTGCATACATAATATTTCACGTTGTTTGTTTATAAAAGTCTACTTGTACGTTCCGTTCTACGCTTTGTATACGATAAAACCCTAAATTTTTTTTTTGCTGTTTTTATTTATGTGTGAATTTGCTTGCTGTAGTATGTTGTATGGACAGGGGAAGTGTGTTGAGTGCATTCACTTTAACTAATGATTAAATAATTATGACGGTTTTGGGTATTCAACAGTAGTTCATCTCTTTCTCTGAAACCTTTATAACTTCACCAAGTAGCTGTGTTTTTTTTTTAGTTGCTTGCATGCATACTTTTTATAATGTCTGCGGCAGTCATTGTGAACAATTTGTTATAGCCAGCTGTTTTGTTCTTACAAGTAATCCGTTACTATAACCCAGTTTCTTGTAAGTTGTTTTTTTTTTTTTTTTGTTGAAATTAGCTTATTTCTCTGTAGCATTCTGTATTAATTAATAGCACTTTACTTTATCGCTTTATAGTCTGGTGAAAAAATTTGACCCACTTGAAGTTTATGCCACACCTTCGCTCTTCTTAAAAACTAGACATATAAATCGGATAAGATATAAATTTTTTCAAATTTTTTAATGTAAAAACTACTCGAGATAAACATACACACACTCACTTCTCCATAAACCAAAGACATCATCATGAAATTCTTACCCCCCACAATGGCTACAATTTGTGGTCATTACTTTAAAAAACACAAAAAAAAAAAAATAAAAAAACAATATAACACATTCGTTTATTTAAAGCTCTTTATACAAAAATTTTGTTTTTTTTTTTTTTATTACAGCAACAAAAATAGTAAACAATCTGTAAGAGCTTAAATTGTCTGCCAGTCTGTCTGTCTATCCGTCTGTCTGTTCGCTTAGATTAACACTTTATCATTGTTTTGTATTTCAGTTTCGTATTGCTGCGTATTGCTCGTACGTTCTGTTGTCGTTTCGTTAGCTGTGCATCGGATCAATAAATAAACCTACTTTTAGGATTTAATTCTTTAAATAAATAGCATTATTGATAGCTGTGTGTGACTTTAAGAACGTGTTCGATTTCTTTCAAATAATCATCTTAATAATCATCCACTTCAACTCGACATTCAGCTTGGTTTCATGTTACTAATTCTGCAAAGTAATGAGTTTTGTTTAATAGAAAATATTTCCACTTTAAAAATTTGATCCATAAAATTGCTATTGAAATAGAAGAATATAATATATTCTTTATTAAATAGAATTATTATTATTATTATTACTATAACATAATTCCGTAAAATGTGAGTGCGGAACGCTTGATTATTTGAAAAATTTCGGAGCATAGTTTTAGGCATTTTCTGTTTTGTGATTTATTGAAACTTCAAAAACTTTATATTTTTTTTTCATTTTGAAAGTTTCAGTTTTAAAAAAAATTTTTTTACATTTTTTGTCGTACCTGCTATGGTTTCCGTTTTTACTTTGAGGTATTTTATAAATATTTGGATCTTAAGGCTCAAACAAGTTATGCGTAAGCATACAAAAGTTTCAGAGAGAAGTCAACGAAAAGTATACAAAAGTTCAAAAACACACTTTTCCAAAATTAATTAAAAACGAAGTAAGCATGAAAAAAAAATTTAATATAAATCGATTCGAATGAAATGACAAATAAAAAATAATTTGTTTTTGTCGAAAAGGATTGCCAAATAAAATTATAAAAAAATATTTTTTATAATTTTAATAAGTTGGTAATTTTATCCATGCTTTATGATTAAAAATAGGGGTCAATTTCAATACAAACCCCCCTTAATAAACAAATCCTGTCTAAAACATACATTTGTTACTGACTTTTAATTCAATTTCGATACATAAGTGTTTAAAATCAAAATTTAAATTATTTATTAAACAGGTTGCAACCCTTTTCTGCTTAGCAATATACGGTGTCGAGCGCTCACACTCAAGTTTTGAAAAGTAAACGAAAATTGAGAAACTGAACGAAAAATTGCTTACTCACAACTTGGGCGACGCAATATATTGCTGAGCAAGTACGTTCTTTTGCTCTCTAGCTTTTGTATGCTTACGCATAACTTGGTTGGGCCTTTAACGTTATTATTTGAATAATTTAAAATCGAATAAGTGGAAACGGACCCGTCATTTTTGACGGGAAAGAACTAGTATATATATAATAGAATATTTTGCCGATATACATTTAATAGCTTGTTTGTATAAAAAATATAATTTTTGGTTAACGTAAAAGAAAATTATTTAAAAGATACTCAATTTACTGTTTTACTCTAAGAAAAAATCCTACTTTTATAGTATTATTATTTGTTTTTATAGTAACTAAGGATGTCGAACACGGGATCCCGGAATTCAGGGCTAAATTAGTCCCGCAAAAATTATTCTAGGATCTTGATTATTATTTGTTTTGTATAGTAACTAAGGATGTCGAACCCGGGATCCTGGGATAAGGGGCTAAGATCCCAGGATCTTCGTTAAATATATCGGGACTAACAAAATGTGTAACTAGATAGTTCAGTGCAGAAATGGTGCCAATAAAGATGACTTGAAAAAAAAGAAACATTTTTTTATAAATAAAATTTGAAATGTTCCCTATAATTTTGTTTTAAGCATTATTTTTAGAAATTATCTCATTTTGCTACCTAATCGAAATGTTTAAAAAAACACATTTAATATGATATAATATTTTTAGTTCTTCTAACCCAGGACTAATTCCATGACATATGCCGGGATCACCGGATTTCAATTTTTAAATTCCGAAATTTAAAAAAGGGTACGAAATGATATCCCTAATAGTAACCCAGCAAATCAGATCTCAAAAGCTTCATTTTTCGATATTATTTCGATATAGAAACGATATCTAGTTCCAAAAATCTCAATTTTAAGTTCGATACTTCAGACTTTTTTGATTCTAAACCTAATACAGTGCGATATTGGAAATTCATTATCAAATTTGAAAATTGTCCATCACGATAATTTTCAAAGACGTCATTATTAAGTCATGGATAGCAATAACCATAAAAAATTAAAAATAAATAACGTGTTCTGTATAAATACTGATTTTCTTGAATAAATACCAAATTAGTATTATAAGGAATAATATTTATTTTATATTTAATAATGACATCACACGTTAGTGACATCGGTCCATAAAACTGAAAATGTAAAAAATTTTAATTTTTAGTTTTATTCACTTTAATTTTTAACAAGTTTATAAACTTTTAAATATCAAATTAAAATTCATTTAATTCTGAACTTTGATTTCAATATTTTTAAATTGCTCTTCTGTACAAATATTTCAAACGCTATAGAAGCAATGAACAATAAAGTGAAATGCATGTCAGAAAAAATTAAAAAAGCGAAAAAACGATCATTTGGTCAAAGTTATTTTTTTTGGAGGAAAATTGATTTGTTTCTTAAAAAAAGACAAACAAAATGAAAAATAAAAAAAAGTAAAAAATAAAAAAAAAATAAAAAAATAAAAAAATAAAAAATATAATAAAAAAATAAAAAATAAAAGAAATAAAAACAATAAAAAAATAAAAACATTAAAAAATATAAAAAAATAAAGGAAATAAAATAAATAAAAAATAATAAAATATTTAAAAAAAAAAAAATAAATAAAAAAAAAAAAAATAAAAAGAAAAAAAAACTTAAAAAAAAAACTGAAAAAGTAACACAAAAATGCACAAACGCTATAAAAGTTATGAACGATTAAGTGAAATGTATGTACAAAAAATTTAAATAGCGAAAAAACGTATCATTGGCCATATTAGTTTTTTTTTGGAGGAAAATTTATTTGTTTCCTAAAAAAATAACAAAATAAATAAAAATAAAAAGAATAAAAAAGAAATAAATAGAATAAAAAAAAATAAAAAGAATAAAAAAAAAATAAAAAGAATAAAAAAAATAAAAAAAAAATAAATAAAAAATAAAAAAAAAATAAAAAAATAAAAAAATAAAAAAAAATAAAAAAATAAAAAAATAAAAAGAATTAAAATATAAAAAATAAAATAAACTAAATAAATAAAAAATAGAAAAAATAAAAAGAGTAATAAAATAAAAGAACTGAAAGAAACACAAAAGTGTATTTTTTAAGATTTAAAATTTATTTATTTATCTTTATATAGATAAATTTAATTTTTTTTCAAAAAGTTGGCAAATTCTATTTAACATATTTATCATATTTTTTAAAAAAATCGTTTTTGAATAGCTTTCTACATTTACAAAAATATGGTAACAGATGACGGAGATAATATGATTTATTCAAAATGACCCCATTTTCAAGATTTTTTACTTTTATCAAAAATTAGTATCTCCATATAACTTTATAAAAAAAAATGAAGATAAAAAAATAAATAAATAATTTATATTTAATTGGAAAACGAACCAATGGACAAAATTTCAAGCGAAATTTCATCCAAGAACATGAAGTCAAATTTTCGAAAAAAACTTGCATTGCGCTTGGTATGACCGATTTAACCCTTTGGAGAGCGGTGTAGCATATATGCTACATCTATGTGTTTTCATTAAAATACCAATAACTCTTAAACTTTGCACTTTAAATGAGTGCATCTAGTTGTTCCATTTTACTAAAATAAAGGGTTTCCCAACAAGAACGCAATTTTTAAATGTGGCAACACTGGAAGTGTCATTATTTGACATTTGAACAATTGTTACTGTTTGCTAGTAGAAGGTACGAGGTTAGTAAAAATGGAGCTCTACACGAATGAACAACGCATTCTCATTGTGAAATTGTTTTTCCAAAATGGTGAAAGTTTTGCGGCTACAGTTCGCAAATTGCGATCAATTTGGGGTCACAATAATGCTCCAAAAGAGTCAACTGTAAAGAGATTAATGAATAAATTTTCCGAAACTGGGTCTGTTAGTGATGTAAAGACAACAACGCGCCTTCGACCAGGTCGATCGACCGAAAATGTCGCAGCTGTACGTGATGATGTCGCTCAAACTCCATCCACCTCAAATCGACACCGAGCTCAACAAATTGGTGTCTCCAAATCCAATATGCAGCGAATTTTGACGAAAGATTTGCATCTTCATGCATACAAAGTTCAATTGACTCAGGAACTGAAGCCAGCTGACAGCGAAGGGAGTTCGTTAATTGGGTATTGGAGAGACAACATAAAAATGCTGATTTTGCCGCTAAAATCATCTTCAGTGACGAGGCCCATTTCCATCTTGATGGCTTCGTCAATAGGCAGAATTGTCGCATTTGGGGTGAGGAAAATCCTCGAGTGATTCACGAGAAGCAAATGCATCCTCAACGTGTCACTGTGTGGTGTGGTTTTTGGGCTGGAGGAATCATTTGACCTTTTTTTTATGAAAATGAGGCAGGTCAAGCGCAAACAGTCAATGGTGTTCGGTATCGTGAAATGATAACCAGTTTTTTCTTGCCTAGAATTGAAGAAATGAATGTGGAGGGCATGTAGTTCCAGCCAGAGAAACAATTCAATTGCTGCATCAGTCATTTCCCGGTCGTGTTATTTCGCGTTTTGGAAATCAGAATTGGCCGCCTAGATCGTGCGATTAAACACGATTAGAAAAACATAATCTTCCTGCAAACTTTTTAATATGCTCACCAAAAATTACTCTAAAAAGAATTTTTTTATGCGTTTTTTATGATGACTCATTGCACTCATGAAAGAGTCTTTCATACGATTGTTAAATGATTGCTCAAAAATAAGATTCATAAAAGAGTCATTATTAGCCGATTTTATGAATAATCCTTAAAGAGACTCGTTAAAGAGTTCTGAATAGGACGGTTATATGACTGTTTATAAAAAAGTCTCACAAAAGGATCACATATTGGAAGATATATGCATAATCATAAAGACTCACAAATTAGTCTTATATACGAGTGTTCCATGAGAACTTGATAATAATACTTTGAAGAGATTTTATAACATTTTTTTTATTATTTTATTTTTAAGTAATCTTCTTATATAAAAAAAATTTCGTGTCACGTTCTTAGTGTTTGAACTCCTTCGAAACGGCTGGACTAAGTTAATGCATTTTTTTTTTTTGTATATGTGGTAGGTATAGGTCGTAAAGTATTTTTAAACCTTCTTCCCATGAGGGACGCGGCACTTTTTCTAGAAAAAAAATTCTCGGTTTTACTTTCGACCTAAACATTACATCAATGAAACTTGGTACGAACTTACTTTTTAGTCCTGCCCTTCAACAGTAAAATTTGAAGAATCTTTGGGAACGGGTCGTGGTATCGCCCATATAATTAATTTTTTTGATATCGAATGGATTTGGCACTAAATGCCGCATAACAATGAAACTCAGTATGAAGTTACTAATTGGCCAGGTCTTTCAATTATAACATTTGAAAACGAGGCGTGACTCCGCCCATACAAGTCAAATTTTCAACTTAAAGCATAGCTATAACCCTAGAAGTAAAAGTCATAGAACATTTAAACTCAGAATGGAGTTACTATTTGATGGTGTCCTGCTAATGGGAAATGGGAATTTTGATTATACTCAAACTTTCGAGTTTCAATAGATTTTTTCTAAATTTGACTAGATGTTTTCTGAATTTAATATGATCTTTTCTAAACTTATAGAATTTCTTCAATTCAATTGATCTTTTCTAAATTTCAAATGATTATGTTCTGAATTTCAAATGTAATTTCTATATTTCAATTGAAAGATTCTGAATTTAAATTTATCTCTCTGAAATTTCAAATAGAATTTCCTAATAGCAATTGATCTTCACTTAATTTGAAATGCACTTTGTGAATTACAATTGATCCTGAATTTCAAATGAAATTTTTAAATTTCAATTGATGTTTTTTAAATTTCAATTGATGTTTTTTAAATTTCAATTGATGTTGTCTGAATTTTAAATGATGTGTTTTGATTTTCAAATGGAATTTCTGAATTTGAATTGATATTTTCTGAATTTCAAACGTTATTTTTTGCATTTCAATTTCAATTATATTTTTCTGTAATTGTAAATTAATTTCAATAGTAATTTTCCGAATTTGCAATTTAATTTATATATTTCAATTATATTTATCTGTAATTGTTAATTAATTTCAATAGTAATTTTCCGAATATGCAATTTAATTTCCGAATTTCAGTTGATCTCTTCCAAAGTTCGTCTGGAATTTTTTAAAATGAAATTTCTGAATGAATTGATGTTTTCTGAATTTTAAATGGAATTTCTGGCTTTGAATTGATCTTTTCTGAATTTCCAATGGAACTTCTGAATTTCAGTTTTTTTTTTTAAGAATTTAAATTGATATTTTCTGAATTTCAAATGGAGTTTTTGAGTTTCAATTGATCTCTTCTGAATTTCAATTGATAGTTATTGAATTTCATTTGATGTTTCCTGAATTTCATTTGATCTTTTCTGAATTTAAAAGATTTTCTAAATTTCAATTGATCTTTGCTAAATTCCAAATGATTATGTTCTGAATTTCAAATGAAATTTCTGAATTTCAGTTGATCTTTGCTGAATTTCAATTGATCTTTTGCGAATATTAAACGATCTAACATTATAAATGTGTGAGGTAATAAATTTTAGTCTATACTATGTCACTCGAAGGCTTGCAAATGTCACACAATAGCAATAAAATAACTTAATTTTTTTACTAAGTGGGTCACAATTTACCTTTATATATATATATATATATATACGTGCACGGAGAGAAAAAAATGGGCTAAAATAAAGCTCAAAGCGTTCGTAAATGAAATAAGTTTAATAGAGCTCAAAACCATCTCAAAACTAGCTATATTCACGTACGCAGTTTATAACAGAAATTTGGCTTGAAATTTTTTTTTTATAAACACGTCAATTTGTGCTTAATAAGTGTCATCGGCAACCGAACGACATAATTCTCAGTTGGTTTTTGTTGCTGTTAGTATAAAAGTGTATAAAACTGAACATAAATTAAAAAATTACTAGTAAACTTGTTGCCCGAATTCGAGCAATTCAATAAAAATTAAATGTTAGCAACATTATAGACGCTTAATTTATGATATTCTATTCAAGCAGCTTTTTTCTCAATACAATATATTCAGTCTCAATAATGGTATAAAAGATCATCATCTGAATGCTTAAAACTTATGATCTGATACTAAAATTTTAAATGTCACTGTCAAAATACGAAGACGGACTAACACTAATATAACTACCGAGATAAATATTATTACTATTCAACAACATCGCTGCTTAACTTTTAAAGCTATAAAACATAACTAATTTAAATAAAAACGAATTATAAAATAGATTTTATAACAAAAATTAATACAAAGATATAATTAAAAATACTTACAGAACACCTACAACATCAATTTATAGCATATTCCGATGGAGAAACGACAAAAAACCCAAAAAAGTTTTTTTTTTGAAAACCGTTAAAATTTGACTGAGTTGTTTGCTCGGAAAGTGGAACTTTTGTTTTTGGAACTGCATTTTTCGGACAATTGACATTTGACGAATGCATAAAAGATAATTTTGGTTAAAAATTTTTAGTTTTGAAAAAAATTAAAATTCGATCAATTTATAAGCTTTTCTCAAACTAAATTTCAAATCGATTAAATAGGTTTTTTGCACAAAAATTTTATTTCTGTTTTAAAAGGTTGGGAACCCCCTGAAGTCAAATTACAATTTTTAAAAGTGGTTTGCACAATTTCAGCCAAAACCTGATTAAATGACATCTAAATCGATAGAATCAGTCCATTGGTCTGGGAGGAGTTGAAGTCACAAAAAAAACCTTAGCCTATTAATTATATAGATATTTTCCTGTCCGAATCTGATCAAATATCTAATTTGGACAATGAAAATATAATTTTGAATTTGCGTCTGGTCATCGTTTTTTTTTGATGCCTGAGTCCCTTACATTTTGTCATCTTTTGCCTCGTGTTATAAAAATTCATAAAATCTCACATTCCAAAATTTCTTAGATTAGACATATGCGAGCATTTTAACTTGTTTTATACACAATCCATAAATGACATAGATTAGACATATGAGAGCATTTTAACTTGTTTTATTCACAATCCATGAATGACATGCATTGGACACAAATGAGCAAGTTTTTTTTAAATCAATACCAAAATGTCATAAATTTGGCCCAAGTTAGCATATTAATTTTTTGACGAACAATTCAAAAATCACATACATTCCAAATGAACGTGTTATTTTTTTTGATAAACGATCGAATTATGGCTTGATATCAAGAATATAATGACTTAGCTCAGAATCACTCCCAAAAAAAAGTTGATTTGGAATTGTTTTCAGCTCAAATTTTTCTCCGTGTGAGTTTAATATGACAAAACAAAATGGGAATCAATAAATATTGAAACTCTGTGAATCAATTAATAATGAATCAAGAGAGACCATTTGTCTCTCTTACCTCCGGATGCCGAGCTTTCTTTCTAAGGGGACTTCAACTTGAAGCACCTCTTTTGTAATACATTTTTAAAGTTGAGATGGAATATCGAATCGATATTTCTTTGTATGAAAGTTCATTCGCACATGTGACTTAAATTAAGATGACAACCTTAACTGCAACGCGGACCTTATTTTTGTACTTTATGATCTCTGAACCCTAAAGTTTCATTTTGCTCCACAGTGCAAAGCCAGTGTTTGAACAAACAGCCTATGAACTGCTTTTGAGGACCGTTGTACCGTTGTTGTACATTCAACATTTTCTGAATGTGAAGTAGTTGTATCGGCTTAACTACTTTCTAATTTAAATTCATTTTATTTTCAGCTATGGTCTTGTCTTGTCTGTGGCAGTTAAGATACAGTGTGGAGTGGAGCGATTGCAGTCTCATGCCATGACGTTCCTTAAATTTCTCAGTATTTAAAACCAGTTAGTCAGAAATAAACAGTAAGAAAACTCAACTTCCAAACCCACCCATTGAGTTAAGCTGCAGATTTTTTTAAATATAAATCATTGAATGAGTCAAATGTGTGAAGGAATATGCAGTGAGTCATTTAGGCAGCAGATATTTTGTGGTCGAAGAAAAAATTAGAAAATTTGTAAAGAAATATTTGTAAAGAAATATGTGTGTAAAAAAACTGTTAATTTATAAAGCAAAAGCTGGTTTTAAGCGGTCAAGCCAAAGTTATTTATTAATCTACAGCGGCACGTTTTTTAAACATTTGTTGTTGCATTGCATAGTTTTCTTGATTTCTTTTTTGTTAAACTGAAAGCTTGAAATGCGTAACTATCGGGTGAGTTTAGCTTTTTTTTTGTTATTTTGCTTAAAGAGTTCTATTTTTCTCTTGCTTTTATGACCTCTGACTTATAATATCCTTTCTTTTCCCGCCTCCTCTTCTTAGCAAAAATTTTCAATAGCATCATAAAAAGTTTCAAAACTCTTTCATTTAAGATCTTGTTTATTTATTTCTTTTCTCAAGTTGATTTCATAGATTTTATCTCTTTGAATTCATCTTGTTTCATGATATTCTGCCATCCGCTCCAACATACTCCATACGTCGATTTATTCGTCGCCGTACTCTTGAACTAAACTCGCACAATATTCTAGTCATATGTCTTCACATGTATATCTATATACTATATATATATATATATATATATCTACTATTAGTATCTTAAGAAACTTGTTTCTTGTTCTCAACGTCGTTGTGGCTTCACTTGTTTGTCATTTTGTTCCATTTGGCGCTGGATATGGATACGTATACGTATGGCTCTGTGTGTTGCAATGCACTACTGTGTGTTGGTAGTACAATATGAGCATGTATATAGTATAGAATTTATGTTGTCTGCTTGTAAGCATTATAGTCAGTCGTCAGTCTTTAAATTTTTGTTCTTGTTCTTTATATATTTTTATTATTTTTGTCCAACTTGCACGCCAATATCTCTCTCTCTCTCTCTCGTCGTCGTATGTTGCAAGTGCGTTCAGGGATTTGACTTTGTGTGGTTTGCCTTCATTTTATGTGGCTTCCATTGTGCGGTCTGCCACTGCCGATGGTGAGTAATAATATTCTTCAATTCAAAGTGGTTGCTTTGTTTATATTTCTTCATATCAACTTTTTTTTTGATATTTTTTGTTTTGTTCTTTTGTTTGTTTTAATTTTTAATTATTTTCATGTTTTGTTGCGAACAAGAATTAAAACTTGTTGCAATCAAATTGTTTTGAATTTTGTTATGAAACATTAAAACATTCATGGTTACAGAATTAATATAACAACGCGTCATCAATATGCAGACTTTAACCATGAAGTGTTTTTTTCTGTAAAAACTTTTAATTTTTGTTTTATTTTTTTTTTTTTAAATAAGCTTACAAGTTGCAAAATTATGCGGTACCATTATATTTGACAGTTCATTGGCGGTCGAACTCAAGTCAGTCCTAATTTTTTATTTATCAAAACTATACGAATACGTTAGCATCTCTTTTGCTGCTGTCTTCTGTCTTTTTTTGTGTTTTGCTGTATTTTTTAATGTTTGATTGAAATTCTCCCTTTAAGCGTTACCTTGTTTATTATACCATGCGCGGTTTAATCCGGAAATTATCTTCTTGTAGCTTATTGCGTCTTTCTGCAAAGGTTTTATTCATCAAGGTCATAGCAAAAATGATGAATGAATTTTCATTTTAAATGTCAAATTTTATGTACATAAATATATTTTTTTTCATATTAAAAGACTTTTTTGCTCGACCGTAACAACACATAGATTTGGTTTCGCTTACTTCAAATGAAAAAAATAAAACGTTCTTGTTGCGGGTTTGTTAAGGAGGTATTCCTGTCTAAGGCTACAAATTTTTGTGTTTTTTTTTTTTAAAAATCCGATTAAAAAACTTGAAAGATTTTCAGAGTCCATTTTTTTATAAGTTATTTGTTTATAATTTAATAAAAAAAAAATACGAAAAAAATTTAAAAAATCCGATTAAAAAAACTTAAAGATTTTCAGAGTCCATTTTTTTATAAGTTATTTATTTATACATAATTTAATAAATTATATAATTTAATAATTTTATAAAATTACGAAAATTTAGATCTTTAGAAACTATTTTCTCGAAAATTCTAATCAAGTTCTAGCTCAAGCTCTAATAAACCGATTAACTTTAAATTTGGTGCGGACCTTCTTTATATACACATCTGAACAAAAAAATAGATACACTAGGGCTTTAGTGAGTTTTTTTTAAATAATTTATTATTGAAATATTTTTTCTAAAAGGTTATTATAATTTTAGAGTTCAATATATTAAAAATAAGAAAAACAATTTTGATTCCAAACAATAATAAAGAAAAATAAATAATTCATAACAATAGGTAATGAATAAGATTTTCATGTGGCCATAAAAATAGATACACCGGCAATTTCCAAAGAAAAAAATTTGGATAGTTGCCTTTTATTTATTGTTTTAAGAATACCTCAGCTTAGTACAAACCAGTATCCTAAATTTCCTCCATTATTCTTCAAAACAGCCTGAATCCTTCTAGGCATGTACAAAATCAAATGCTGGCACGTCTCCAATGGTATATTGTACCATGCTTGCTGAACTTTTTCCCACAAATCGTCCTTATTTTTGAAAGTTTGGTTAGATATTCTATTCTTTAATTCACCACAAAGATTCTCAATCGGGTTGAGGTTGAGTCAATCACCCGACTTGGCCAGGACATACAGTCCTAAGGACATTTTTTGTCCTTAAAAAAATCTTTAACCAACTTTGATGAGTGTTTGGGATCATTATCATGTTGGAACCGCCAAACTGAGAGAATTTCTTCGCTTGCGTTAGGTAACATTATTCCTTGTAGTATTTCCACATATTTGAACCGGGTCATATATGTCATATATGTCTTGTCTTGAACAAGAAATATTGGGCCTACGCCGCGGCGGATTGGATTGGCGGATGGGCGTGGCAGATTTTTATGAAAATTTTTATTTTTCTTAATAACGTTAATTAAGTGCTAGGTGCCAAGTTTTATCACTCTACAAGCACTCCTTATAATTTTTTCCCAGAAATGTATGAAGCCATCCCCACTGTGCGCCGTAGTGGGAAAAGCATCCGCCGCCATGCTTGACCGTTTTCCTAGTGTACCGTGGATCAAAATCTTTACGTTTTGGGCGACGAACATTCGTTGCGGCATCATTTTGGTCTCGTCGCTCCATAGGATGTTGTTCCACTTTTTGACTCCTTCAGCTCCTGACCATGAATCATGGATTTTGGCAAATTCTTTCCTCGCGTGTAAGTTTTTCTTACGAAGGAGTGGAACCTTCGGGCTACTCTCCCATAGAGCTTTGAATCCACTAACCTTCGTCGAATAGTCCGTGAAGATACTTTGTTGCCTAATTCTGCTGCAATTGTTCTTAAAGCTATAAAAGGGTCCTTTATCGCCATTATATTATTGCGTTTATATAAAGGTCATCGTTTAGTGTGGTTTTCCGTTTTCTTCCACGTTTTTCTCAAACAAAAAAAAAAAAACAAAAAAAACAAATTGGCCATTTCAGCCCTTGAAAGGACTTTGACCGAGCTTCTTCTAATCATTTATGTTGTGCGTGTTATTAAATGTTTGCACACAATTGACCGAGAACTGGACCTACATGTTTTATGCCTACTCCGAACGGCTAAAGTTCATGTTCTCAAGAAGCTTTACATGGCATTATTTACTCTCTGAGGTTTGCCATTGTCTCCAGAGAGGTGGTGACCGATCAGAAAAATTTTTTATTGAATAAAACTTTTCGCCGCGGCTGGGGAACGAACCCGGGCTCCGAGCATGCTAAGCCACACACTTAACCTGCATGCCACGGTCACCACAGTGGATTATTATGGTATCCTCTAAAAAAAAATTTCTACAACATCAATTTTTGTGTGTTTTGTTCCTTTGAAAAGTTTGAATAGTACTTAAAGATGAACTTAAAAAAAAAAAACAATTTTATTTTTGACCCCCGTAAAAACTGACAAGATGGTATTTTCCATAACTTATCCATTTTATTTTCGATCCTAGAAAAGTACAAGTTCTTGATGTACCATTAAAAAGGGCTTAACGGGTACTACATTTTCCTCTCATGCTTTTGAACTTTTGAAGTCACTCGACTGGTAAACCCTAAACCATATAAATTTCTTCACTTCTTGCACAAAAAGTCGTGTATTAAGTCTTGTAACAAAAAAATTGTAGCAGGTCCAAATTTTATAATTAAACTGTTTTTATTTTTTTTTAATTAATGAAAAGTGTTAGTTTTAAGAAATCTTATAAAGAACTTTTTTAATAAAATATCCTTTTTTGTTTCTAAAAAAAAAAAATTAATTTTATGAGAAACAATTCGTGTTCAGTTGGAGGGAACGTGTGTGTAAAGCTTACCAGTCGGATATGACTTCGGAAGTCCAAAGGCTTCAAGGGAAAAATGAAGTAAGTACTAGTTTAATCCTCTTTAACGGAACGTATATAATTTTTTAAGATCGAGCATGAAGTACCATTTTTCGGGTATTCCGGGGCTAAAAAAAATACATTTGTTTTTTTGTGGACTTAAATCGACCTTTTTTTCATAAGGGTTGCATTCTTCAATTGATAAATAGAAAAAATCGATTGAAATTCTAAAATTCCATTTGAAATTCAGAAAAGATCATTTGAAATTCAGAAAAGATCATTTTAAACTAAGAAAATATTAACAGAACTTCGGAAATACCATCTAACATACAGAAAGCTTTAATTGATATCCAGAAGAGAACAATTCACATTCAGAGAAGATAATTGCATTTCAAAAATAGCATTCACATTAGAAATTCCTTTTGAAATACAGAAAGGATCAATTCAAATTCAGAAATATTAAGTGAAATTCAGTAAAAATCAATGAAATTCAGAAATTAATTTAAAATTCATTGAAAATTTAGTTAAAATTCAATAAACACAGGTTGATATTCAGAAAATTTCAATTGAAATTGAAATTCAGAAAACATAAATTGAATTTCGGAATAGATCAATTGAAATTAAAAAAAAAATATCATTTGAAATTCAGAAGAAATCTATTGAAAATATCGATAATCCGTTTAAAATATATAAAAGATTAATAAAAAATCAGAAATTTAATTTGAAATTTATAAAAAATCATTTGAAATTTAAAAAATATCAATTGAAATTCAAAAAAAGATCAATTCAAATTCAGGAATTCGAAATGAAATTCAGAAGGTATATATTTGAAATTTTTATATTTTATTTAAAAAGCTGTAAAATCAATTGAAATTCAGAAAAAATAGATTGCATTTTAGAAAAAAATTAATACAAATCAAGAAACTTTGATTGAAATTCTGAAAAGTTAAATTTAAATGTAAAAACATTAATTGATATTCAGAAAAGACCATTTTAAATTCAAAGAAAATTTATTGAAATTAAAAATTAACGATTAAAATTTTGAAATTTAGAAAAAAATAAATTTAAATTTATTTTTAAATATAAATTTATATATTTATATATTTATTATTTATATATTTATTATAAATTTATATATTTATAAATTTGTTTTAAAGTTTAGAAAAGATCACTTGAAATTCAGAAATTTCATTTAAATTTCAGAAATGATCAAATGAAATTCTGAAATTCGGAAAAGAATATGTGAAATTCGTAAATTCTATTTGAAATTAATGAAACATCAATTGTTCATTAATTGATTTTCAGAAGTTTTTTTTCAGAGATTTTTTTAAAACTCAGAGAAAAATTATTTTAAATTTAGAAAAGATCAATTAAAATGCAAAAACTCCTTTTGAAATTCAGAAAAAATCAGTTGAAAAATTTGAAAAGATCAATTGAAATTCAGAAATTCCATTTGAAATAAAGAAAACATTCGTTGAAATTCAGAAATTCCATTTGAAATACTGGAAGCATTAATTGAAATTCAGAAATTGCATTTGAAATTCAGAAAAAATTATTTGAAATTCAGAAAATTAAATTCAAACTCAGAAATACCATTTGAAATTCAGAAAAGATCAATTAAAATTCAGAAAATATTAATTGCAATTCAAAAATTCAATTTGAAAATCAGAAATGAACAACGAAATTCAGAAGTTTCATTTGAAATTCAGAAAAAAATCACTTGAAATTCAAAAATTACGAGTTGAAATTCAGTAATGATCAATTGATATTCAAAAAGATCAATACAATTAACAAATTTTAGTTGAAATTCAGAAAAGATTAATTGAATTTCGGAAATATAATTTGAAATTTAGATCAAATTATTTGAAATTCAATTCAAATTCTGGGCAAACTACTAACCCTATAGATTCAAATAGGGTATCAATGTAGAGCGATACCTCTGTGCTTCTCTCACGATATATGAGATACTTTTGGTTATTTCAACTTGTGGTTTCGGTTTCAATCGCCATAACTAGTAACAGATATGAATAGCATACCAATGTACATCAAAAGAAAAATATTTATTTTTGACATGAAAGAGACAAACACGAAAAGAGTACAATTGCGAGAGTTTTTTCAGAAGCTATCTTCCGATTATGTTAAGTTTAGCCTAAAATTTACTATCTTAAAAATTTCATAAATTTTACTTTGATTTTTATTTGAACTACTATCTGAGAGTTGCATTTTGTAGCTGCTTCTTTTCTTTACTTTTTTCTATTTGTTTTTATCGTTTTCTTTTAGGCTGAGTCGTTTTTCGTTTTTAAATTGCTTTTCATTGAAAAGTTTTCCGCTATGTGCAAAAACAGCTATTTCTGTTAAACGGAAGTGAGTTTTTTGTTTTGTTACAAACTTGCAGCAGACAAACGATAAATTGACAGGATATTAAAAATCTAGTCAGTTGAAAACGAAGAAAATATCAACAACATTTGTCTAAAGGCAGGCGAGGCGAAAGGCTGGAATGTTTTCACATTTCTTTTGATATTTTTTAGTGTTATTGAAGTTTCTTCCTTATACCATGGCAAGAAGGGGAGAAGAAGGGGGGCTGTCAAGAAAAAGGTTTTTATTTGATGTTGATGTTTGATAAGTTTGACAAACTGTCAATAAATAATATTCGACAAATTGTTTAGATGTCTAAAGCCATTTTTTTAAAATAAACTTAAACTTGGTAAACATTTTAAAATTTAAATTGAAATTAATATTAAATTTTATATATTATGATTCCTTGACTAAAAGTGAAGTTTTGAATTCGAAATTCTAAGTTTAAAATTCGAAATGTTCAAAATTTAAAATTTGAAATTAGAAAAATCTATATTTGAAATTTGAAAATTTAAATTTGAAATTCGAAAATGATAATTTAAAATATGAAATTCTAAATTCATGAATTTTTAAACTTGAAATTTGAAATATTAAGTTAAAAACTTAAAATATGAAATTCGCAATTAAAATTTATAAAGTAAAAATTAAAAATTCAAAGTCGAAATTTATAATTTGAATGATATAATTTAAAATTTTTAAATTTAATTTTAAATATAAAATATGAACTTAAAATTTTAAATTAAAAATTTGAAACTTTAAATTTAAAATTCCAAGTTTGAAATTCTTAATTTCAAATGCTTATTTCTTAATTCCTAATTTTTTAATTCTTTATATGAATATCTTTTAAGTTCCTATACTTATTATATATTAGTTTCAGTTCCATTCACCCACCATAGTTCAAATATATTTGGCCTTGAGTAACCACGACAAATGCTTAACCCCAATTGACCTCTTTTTTATGCAGCGCATTCACTTGTACATAACTACATAATTTTTAAGTATGGAAACACTCATACGCGCTACACATCTTAAGCTGCTCTTGTGTTTGTATATTTTGTGTTTTTTTTACATTCTACCATTTTTACCCCCCACCCTAACAGTTTCATTTCAGTTATAATCTGACCACTAATGAAGCAATGTTTTTTTCTGTCCTTTTGTTTTTGGGAAAACTTTTTATGCTTCAAACATATTTTGTCATTCCATGTTGTGTTTGTACACTTGTGTTTTTAACGGTTAGCATTTTTAAACATTATCCTTTACGATTTTCCAGCATCCATCCAACCATCCATAGGTCAACCGAGGTGAACATTTATCTGCAGTGGTGAGCTTCTGCAGCTGGAAGCTGTTTGTTGTTTGTCATATTTAGAAGCGCTTTTATTGCGCATGTTTCTGCAAAAATGTTTTTCATTCACTTAAATTTAGCAAAATTTTGGTAGTCTGAGAATTTTTTAAGAAGCAGAGTGATATGCTAACGGAAAGTTATTTGGTCGCTAAAACAAAAGTGAAAAACAAACTAAATATAAATCAATAAATTTCAATATAAATTTCTACAGCTAGTTTCAATTAAATATAATAAATTTTATGAATCTTTATGCTTTAAATATTGCATGAGTATCTTATAATTAAAAAAGTATCTAATAATTAAAATACAAGTTTAAAGGAGTTTCAACTGCACCCCCTGATATAAGGTAGTAAATATAATAAATTTTGCAAATGTTGTGGATTTGGTTTGAAAACATTGAAATGTTGCTCTTCGAAAAGTTAGTGAAAATTTTTATAAAAATCAGTGCACAAAACAAAAAATCAAATAAAAAGATGAAAACAAAAACATCAAAAAATTTTTGTAATATTAAAAAATAAAAGAAATAAAAAACAAACAAAAGTTATATAAAAAAAATAAAAGAATAACCAAATAATAGAAGCAAAATATAAAGAAATTTACAAAATAAAAAAAAAATAAAAAACTAAATAAAATATAAAAATAAATAAAATATAAAAATAAATTTACAAAACTTAATAATATATAAAAAGAAATATAATATAAAAATAAATAATATATAAAAAGAAATATAATATAAAAATAAATAACACAAAAAAATAGTAAAATATTAAAATATAAAACTAAATAAAATATAAAAATAAATATAATACAAAAATAAATTAAATATAAAAATTAATAAAACATAACAATAAAAAATATAACTACCTGTTAAGGGTAATAAATATAATATAGTTTGGAAATGTTGTTGGTTTGGTTTGACACCATTTAAATGAAAATCCCATCGAAAAGTTAGTAAAGATTTTTATAAAAATCAATAAAGAAAATAACAAATATAAAGATGAAATCGACAAAATAAAACATATCGCACACTAAATATAAAACAGTCACAACTCAAAAAACATGACTTTTCAGGAGAAGCGAAAAATAAAACCCTTCGGTTAAAACTGCAGAAGAAAAGCAATTTTCATTTAAACACACAAACTTCATTCTTCCAGTTACTGAAGAAAATAATGAAAAAAATAGTGAGATATGTGTTTTGTGAATTGATTTATAACAAAAAATCGATTAAAAAAATTTTGAGTTGTGACTGTTTTGTATTTAGTGTGCGATATATAAAAATTTCAGAAATATCAAAAATAAAAGAAATACACAAAGAGACAATAGATGCATCAAAAAATCATATCAAAGAAACAAAATAAGTATAAAAAAATAAAGGCAATATAAAATAATAAAAATAAGTAAACATTAAAAAAAATAATGAAATTTTAAAATATGCAAAAAATAGTAAAAATTTAAGAAATATGTAAAAATTTAAGATATAATTAAAAATTTCAGAAATGTTTAACAATTTAAGAAAAATTAAAAAATACAAAAATTAAAATAAAAAACTAAAAACATTTAAAACAATTATAAAAATGAAAAAAAATTTGCTTATATACAGGTGAACACCAAAATGGAAAATAAATATAAAAAAATATGTAAACAAATCTATAAAAATAAAAAAATATTAAAAAGTATAAATAAAAAATATTTAAAAATAAAATTAAGTAACATATATAACGACGAAACAAAAAAAAAAACAATTAAAAATTAAAAAATAAATTAAAAATAAAAAAAATTAAAAATTAAAAATAAAAACATTAAAATAAAAAATAAAAAAAATAAATAAAAAAAAATTAAAAATAAAAAAATAAAAAAATTACAAATAAAAAAATTATTAAAAATAAAAAATATTAAAAATAAAACTAAAAAAAATTAAAAAATAAAATTAAAAAAACAAAAAAATAAAACAAAAATATTAAAAAAATAAAAAAGAATGAACAACTAAAAAAAAAAATAAAAACAGCAAGAAATACAAAAATTAAAACCAAAACCGAAAATAAAAAAAGAAATACATAAAAATTTATGAAATATTAAAAAAAAACAAAATTGAAATTTAAATAAATATAAAATATAAAAATTTAAATAAATATAAAATATAAAAATTTAAAAAATATAAAAATTAAAATAATTATAAAATTTAAAAAAAAATTATAGAAAAAATAAAGTAAAATCTATAAAGACGAAATAAGAAATATTTAAAAACAAAGAAATTGCAAAAAAATATAAGGAAATATTAAAAAAGTAACCAACAATTTAAAAAATTTTAGAAATATTAAAAAAAAACTAAAATATTATTTAATATAAAAATATAAACCAGGAAAAAATAAGGCGCAAATAAAAAGATGAACAAAATAATGTTGAATAAAAATATATATTAAAAAAAATATCAAACAAATTTAAGAAATATTATTATATGTAAGAAACATAAAAGAGGTGACCGTGGCATGCAGGTTTAGTGTGTGGCTTAGCATGCTCTGAGCCCGGGTTCGATCTCCAGCCGCGGCGAAAAGTTTTTTCAATAAAAAAAATGTCACCACCTCTCTGCAGACAATGGCAAACCTCAGAGAGTAAATAAATACCATGTAAAGCTTCTTGAGAACATGAACGAACTTTAGCCGTTCGGAGTCTTCATAAAACATCTAGGTCCAGTTCTCGGTCAATTGTGTGCAAACATTTAATAACACACACAACACAATTGATCATAAGAAGCTCGGTCAAAGTCCTTTCAAAGGCTGAAATGGCCAATTTGTTTGTTTTTTAAGAAACTTAAAACAAATAATAAAAATATTAAAAATAAAACAATAATAAAAATGAAAAAAGTAAAGTTAAAAATAAAAAATGAAAACAAAAAGTCAGTAAAACTATTAAAAATAAAATACCAAAAATGTTTGATATATTAAGAATATATAAAAAATATTTAAAAATAAATAACAAAATAAAAATATAAAACAAAAGAAAAAAGTGGAAAACATCAGTTAAAAAAAAATTAAAAAAATAAAAAAAAGTAAAAAAAAATAAAAAAAAATAAAAAAAAATAAAAAAAAATAAAAAAAAATAAAAAAAAAATAAAAAAAAACAAAATAAAAGACAAATAAAATTAAATAAAACAAATGAAAAATAAAAAAATGAAGAAATAAAAAAAAATTTACTAACAAATTAAAGGAAATAAAAATATAAAAAGTACAAGAAATATTAAAAAAAGAAAACATAAAAATAAAAACAATAAAAAATAAAACAATTTTAAAAATAATAAAAAATTTAACATAATAAAGTAGTAAAAAATATAAAAATGAATACAAAAATAAAAACTAAAACGATAGAAAAAAAAAGATATATCCAAAACGTACAAAATATTTAAAATAAAAACGAAATAGCTTAAAATAAAATATTTATAAAAAAAAATTAATTAACAAATGTAAAGATAAAAACAAAAATAGAAAATAAAGATATGTAAAATCGAAATTATTAAAAATTAAAGAAATATTAAAAAAATATAAAAAAATACTTAAAATAAAAATTTATAAAAATGAAAAAACTAAAGCAAGAAATATAAATATTAAAACAAAAATAGAAAATAATAATATATTTAAACAAAAAAATGTCAAAAGAATTAAAAAAAATATTAAAAAATAAGAAATTAAAATATATAAGAAATATTTAAAAATACAAATAATAAAAATTAAAACAAAAAATAAAAACAATAAAAAATATTAAAAATCTTAAAAAAGCAACTTAAATAAAAACTCACAAATAAAAAATATCTATGAAAAATATCAATAAATTTTAAAAATATCAAAAAAAAAAAAAATATAAGAAATATTCAAAAATATAAAAAGTATTAAAAAATATAAGAAATATTAAAAAATTATATAAAAATGAAACATAATAAAAAAACTGAACTAGAAATAAAGTAACAAATATATAAATCGAAACAACAATATTTTTTAAACTTTAAAAAAAAAATATGTAAAAAATGTAAGAAATATTAAAAATATATAAGAAATGTTTTAACCCTTAATTGCATGATTTTTTTTTTTAAAATAATAAGTTTTACGTTTAAAATCATAACACCAACTGGTTTTGTGTGTATTTTTTCTGTTTGATGCTTTGATGGAAATTTCCATTGGGAAATATCCAATTAAGGGTTAAAATAAAAATAAAATAAAAAATATTAAAAATAAAAGAATTTAAAATTAAAGAGATAAAAAATAGAAAATAAAATTTATAAAAAAATACAAAAAGAGGATGAAATATTAAAAATATTTAAAAATATAAAATATTAAAAAATAAAAAAATATTTAAAATTAAAAAAATTTATAAGTAATAAAAAAATATTTAACCAAAAAAAAAATGAAAAACTTAAGTTATTTAAAGATTATTGAAATGATTGAAACAAAAGTAGATAATAAAAATATATTCAAACAAAGATTTACCCAAAAAAGGAAGAAATATTAAAAAAGTTGAAATTTTAAATATGCGAGAAATATTTAAAAATAAAAACATAAAATAAAAAAAAAGAAATATAAACAAAAATAAAATAATAATAAATAAATAAAAATAAAAAAAGAAAATAAGCACAAATATTAAAAAAATATAGAAAATAAAAATATATTAAAAAAACCTTAAAAAAATTAAATACAAAAAATATAAAACAAACTGAGAAAAATTAAAAAAAAGTAGCAAATATAAAGATGAAAACAAAGATAGACAATGACAATTATTAGAAGACTGTTGAAGCCGACTGATGACTACTAGATCAAAAATTACTGTACAATAAATAAATTAAAGAAAACGTAGCTTTGTCTAAATTGTAAAAAAGAATATTTTTTATTATATGAAAAATTTACAATTTATTTTGAGTCGAAAAATTATTATCAAAATATAAGCACGAGCTTGTAGAATAAAAAAAAATATAATTCATATGGGCATCTCTCAGTGGCACGGACGCGACATTCGCACGGTTTTAATTACTCGAAAAAAAAGAAAGAAGCAAAATGAGCCGATATATATATAAGTGCTCTAACGCGACGATAGAGTGCTACATTTTATAAAAATGTTGGCGAGATTTAGTACAAATAAGTACAAAGTAATAATCAATCATTCAATGAAACGGACGCGACAAAAAACAGAAGTTTTTTAAGCTAGTATAGAAATACGCAAAATTTAGCAAATTTTGAGAACTTTTTTTTATATATAATATACATGTTAATGGAGGTCAAAGGATAACTATTCTTAGTAGACTTATGAAACATAAAAATTATCTCTTATCTTTTTTTAAATAGATATAGCACGAATACGGACGCGACATCATGTTCGTTATAAATTTTAATAAAAATACATCATAATAAGTTGAATTCAAGTTACATAGCAGTCATACTAATCAAAATAAAAAAAAAATAAAGTTATAAGCTTTTAGAGTGCTTTATTTTAATGTTTTTCTTCATTTTTGGTGGACCTTTTTTGGGAGATGCCCATATATAAAATAAAATTGCAGTAAATCTTATAAAAAATAAAATCCTAAATAATATTTAATTCATGAGATTTGAGTTGGTTTTAATAAAGTTCCAAAAAAGCAGGTAAGATAAAAGGAAATACAGTCCACCCGCGCTCGCCAACTGGACGTTCGAATAAAGACAAATATCAAAATATTTAAATAAAATAAAAATGTAGAATACAAGATATAAAAATAAAAAAAACTTAAAAAATTATAAATTTAAAACAATTTATATTTAAAGAAATAAAGTAACAAAAAAACAGATAGAAAAGAAATTTCATAAATATAAGAAATATTTAAAATAAAAAATATTTCAAAATAATATAAATAATATAAATATAGAAATGTTAAAAAAATTAAAAAATAAAAAACTTAAATATATATAAAAAAAATCAAAGGAATAAAAAAATATTATAAATCTTATATTATAAGAAAATGTTATTCTAACTTGTGTTGTTGCGTACCAGCCTTAGCGCCTTCAAAATTTGTTGTTTGTTCGCTGCTGCTGCATGTGGTGAGGACGCTGTGTTGGCGTGGTGTCAAGGACGTGTGCTGTTGTATATATGTGTGTATTCAGCTCATCATTCGCTCGCAGTGCATTTTCTGCACAATAAAAATATTGAAATGTTGCACGAAATGCAATTAAGTCATTGTAAACTGTATTGATTTGCTACAGACTGACAAGTTTTACATAAGCGTACATATCTATACATTCGTGCCTGAAATAACACGATATTTCGTGTAATTAAAATAAATGAAAGGAGTGTGAAATTAAGTACATGTATTCTCTCTAAAAGCTGTCTATTTTTGAATTAGTTAATAATTGCTTTTTTGTTCAGAGAAAAACAAAATTTGAAGCTTCAAATGTTTGTTTAACAAAGCAGAGAGTCGAAAACCGTGTCGAGTGTTCTCTCGCAACGGTTTTGACAGCCTCTTACATTAACTTAAAAAAAAAAAATTCTTGTTACATGATAAGAATTATTGTTACACTACGTGTTGTTCTGTCCGCAGCTTAAAGCTTTACTTAAACATTAATGTGCTTGTGCTCTTCTCTCATCACGAATGTCAAATGTCACGAATTCTTTGATAGCAAACACACAAAACAAACAACAAAATATGTCTTTGTTCAAGTAGTAATGATTCAGTCATGTTTGTGTCTCGATTTAGAATTTTTTTTTCCATTTTTCTATAGCCATTTTTTTATCGGTCTCCATTTTGTGTGCTGACTTTGGCATTAGTCCATATTTCGTCAGTAATAAAAAAAAAAAAACACTTGCAGTTGATATTAAACGTTTCCGAATGCAAAGCAGCGGAAGTCAAAACACATCAAAAACAAACAAACAAACAAAAAAAAACCGCTATTAACTTTGACATTTGTGGGTTGATGCTGTCATTTTTAAAGTCGTTGAGTTCTTAAGTGAAATAGTTTATTTCTATTTTATAACATTTTGTATTTTTAAATAAGCTCTCCGGTATCAGTGAATATGTAACAGTGACAAGCATGATAGCGAGTGTGTGCTTGCCTCAACTGTCATTGTCACAAATTAACTGTCAAATATTTGGTTATATCTTGACATAACTAAGTCATGTTATTATTAGCGAACTTTAACCTCTCAAAAAACAGTTTTATCACTTTTGTTGTTGCTATTTCTGTATATCTCTAACTGCCAAATTTAAATCTAACATTTAGTGCTCATTGAAATCTCTCAAGTTAATCTAACAACGAGTATTTTTTAATGTCTTTTTTATTTATTTTTTTTTTTTTTTCATTTAATGTCTCATAACTGAGTTTAGGTCGTCTAACGAACGTGTGTTCAAATTTTTTTTATTTTTTTCTACCTTACGTTCTTCAAACTTAAACTAAGCTGTTTTTATTGAACTCTTAAACTTCATTGTTTTATTGCTATTTTTTTTTTATTTCTGCTAAAGTTGTCATAATTTAACGTGTAAAACCATTTGTTATTTAGTTAAATCTTTTATGACCCGAACTGGTTTTGTCTTATGACCGAACTGGAGTTTTTTTGTTTTTCAACTTTTCTAGTCTTTTTTTCTGTCATGTGCTTCGAGCTGGAACCGAAATAGAAGTGTGTAAAGAAATCTTTGTGTTTAACACCTTAAATGAAGAGGATAGACGTAAATTTCGATGTGTTTTGGCAGTGTTAAGCTTGTGAATAAGATAGCAATGACACCTGAACGGTGATTGTCTGGCTTAGTCGGTGAAAAATGTTTTGTTTTGTTTTTTATTCAACCGATTCGAATCAATTTTGAAGTTATTGCAAACTTTCGGTGCGACAAAATTGAACTAAGTTGAAATTCCTGAGAGATAATGTTATTTTTTTGGTAGGTCTTGGCATGTTAAAGAATGTTCTATACTTGAAATATGCCGGACACCCCCAAAATCTGGACTTACTGCAAAAAATAACTGATTTTGTCTACCTTTGCCCACTTTTTTGCCTATAACGTACCTCATTGCCAACCGATTTAAAAAATGTAATCGCATCCTAAAAGACGAAACTTAAACTTTTTCAACTATGTATATATATATATTTTTTATGAGAACTTCAGAAAACTATGTGTATTTACTCTACAATTATAACTTGTTTTCAATTCTTTTGACTTTTTCCAACTTTGACGATTTTTCTATACACTAAATTATATAGAGACCACACTAGCCCTGTTTGGATTCATAATCAATATTTATGAACAATTCAAACGAAATTCATTTTTTAAAAATCGGTTTGTAATTGACAAAGTTATTCCACTTTTCATGAAAATAGATTTTTAAGAATGCCACTGAAACAACTTATTATTATAATATAGGTTCAAAGGAGGTACCCTTAAGAACTTACCAATTTCTACACATTTTCAGTACACATCTATTGCTCTATTTGTCTACCATTCTCACTGAGTTTCGTTATGATCGGCTTACTTTTGTATGTGTCTCCCATACAAAATCATGTAAAAATTTAATATGGGTCCAAGGAAGGTACCCTTAAGGTCTTATCAATTTCTATAATTTTCGGTGCACATCTAATAGCTCTTATTTTACTAGCATTAAAACCAAATTTTTTTAAGATTGGCCAACTTTTGTATGCATCTCCCATACAAAATAATGTAAAAAACTAGGTTAGGTACAAAGAAGGTACCCCTAAAAACTGACCGATTTCAACCATTTTGCAATTTTTCTTAATTAGCTGCAACTTACCAATCATACAAAATTCCAATATCATAGGAACACTCTTTCTATTTTTGTACAAATTTTATATGGGATGAATGAATCCCATATAATCCATATAATCCCTTTGGCACTGAGTGTCATGCCAAAAATGTATTTTTGGAAGAAAATCTCTTTTCATGAAAATTGGAATAACTTTGTCAATTACAGACCAATTTTTAAAAAATAAATTGTGTTCAATTTGACAATAAATAGTTTTTAAGAACCCATATAGGACTAGTATGGTCTCTATATATTTTAATGTATAGAAAATTTGTCAAGTTGGAAAAAATCGTAAAATTGTAAAGAAAG